>JAOUQW010000011.1:7209449-7223732 GCA_028565825.1 Olivaichthys viedmensis
ATGGCAGTAACAGAAGGGTTTATGTAAGGAAACAAACAGAAGAGAGATTGATACCACAGTGCATCAAAACAACAGTGGTCAATGTGGTCTCAGACTTTTGGACCCCACTGTAAGATAGGTTCCCACGTTCAGAAATGTGAATTTTGCTGAACTAGCTAATAAGTGTCTTTAGCTGTATCTTTCTATGCCCCAAATATGAGCCTTCTATTATGTAGCTATTAGATAGTAGCTTCCTGATCCCTGGATGATTTTATGCATTTGTATTACTCTCTGATGAAATGTCATTAGTGATAGAGATATTGGTTTTCCTCTAATGATGTAAGCATGAGTCAGCAGAAAGCTTAAACAGGTATATAAGGTGTGAATCACTTAGTTCATTTTAAAGACTCATAATTGATGACTCTTTGTATGATTCTTCCCTCATATATGAGAATTAAAGCGATCTTCATTTTAGTTTGGTCTCCGGCTTTGTTAACTCAAGAAATTCTCCAACAGTTTTGGAGGGGGCATCCGGATCACAGAATAATTAAGGTAAGACTAACTTACTGTTAGTAATTAACTGTCTTACTGTTAATTATGGTTTGATGGGATCATAGCCGATTTGGAAATTATTACTCTTTGTGTCCTTTTGTGTGAAGCGTGCTATATAAATTAAATAAGGGGCCATCAAAATTCAGTCTCTCCTTATGAAGGAAAGACGATTCGGTCTTAGAGACCGAATTAGGTCAGAGAATTTTGTAATCAAAATTGAGTCTGAGTATCTCCTTTGGAAGGAGAGATGATTTGGTCTTTGAGACCGAATTAGATCAGAGAATTTTGAGATTAACTTGACTCTGAGTATCTCCGTAGGGAGGAGGAACAGTTCGGTCTGAGGGATTGAGTCACAGACCCTTAATTCCTCACTAAATGTAGTGGAAAGTGTCCTCTTAATAACACGGGGACTGAACACAGAGAGAAATTGAAACCAAAGTTTTATATATATCGGGACGCTGAACTGGAGATTGCTTGTCCAGCCTACATTGTAGGAGAGGAGAAAGAATGTTTTATGTAATTCCATTTACCTACAAAAATTGCTAATATGGACTGGCAGAATGATGACTGCAAGCAAGTTGTCATAGACACTCCGCCTCAGACGGCAGTGCATGTGACCGTGTGTGGCAGTCGCCATGGCTACGGGTTTATGTTTGTCTCCGTTTGATTACCGCCCCTGTTTCGTCATTAAGTGTCCCCAGCTGTTTCTTGTCTGTTCCTGATCAGTGTGTATACTTAACCCCTGTGTTTCTGTGTCCGTTGTCAATCGTTGCTTATGTCTAAGTTAGTGAAAGGTTGATGTTAAGGTTTATGTTAAAGTGCATGTCTGTATGTATGTCCGTTTAGTTTGTGTGTATCAAAATAAATGCGGCTTTGCAATTGTATCCCACCGTCTCGTCTCCCGTCATCAAAGCCTAACAGAATGATTGACCCAAATATAGATACAGTGAGTCGACGCTGGGTAAAGCATGTGCCGGAGCTTCTTGCGGGTGGACGATCCACAGAGGAGTCAGCCGAGGAGGAGGAGTATCAGCCAGTTGCAAGCTCTACATATTGCTAAAGGCTGAAAATCCGGGGTGTCTGGTGGCAGAGGTCGCCACTACAGATGAAGCTGCGGAAGCAAGGACTGTTCCTCGGGGCCAAAAGCGCAGGCGGAGGAGAAAGCCCGGTCCAGCAAAACCCATTCCAGAAAAAAGCCCGATCCAGAGAAAACTGTTTCAGGAAAGCCCGTGGCTGGGGATGCAGCAAGCGGGGACGAGCTGTGCCATGAGCTTGAGGAGCATAAGCGGAAGGGCGAATTCTTCGTCACTGTCTGCATGTCGATCGCCGCGATGCAGCTAGCCCTCCCTGCCGCGCCTCCGAGCCCGCTACAGCGGCCGCGTGTTGCACTGCCAGAGACCAGCACTGAGGTCGTTCCTGCAATGCCAGAGACCAGCGCTGAGGTCGTTCCAGCACCACCAGATATCAGTGCCGTGGTCGTTCCAGCACGGCCAGAGACCAGTGCTGTGGTTATTCCTGCACCGCCAGAGACCAGCACTGTGGTCATTCCTGCACCGCCAGAGACCAGCACTGAGGTCATTCCTGGAATGGCAGAGACCAGTGTGGAGGTCGTTCCTGCACTTCCAGAGACCAGCACTGAGGTCGTTCCTGTACCGCCAGAGATCAGTGCTGTGGTCATTCCTGCACCGCCAGAGACAAGCACTGTGGTCGTTCCTGCACTGCCAGAGATGAGCGCTGTGGTCGTTCCTGCACTGCCAGAGACCAGCACTGAGGTCATTCCTGCAATGGCAGAGACCACCGCTAAGGTCGTCCCTGCACTGCCAGAGACCACCTCCGAGGTCGTCCCTGCCCTGCCAGAGACCAGCGCGGAGGTCGTTCCTGCACTTCCAGAGACCAGCGTGAAAGTCGTTCCTGCACTTACAGAGACCAGCACGGAGGTCGTTCTTCCGGGCATGGTCATTGCGCCCAGCGGCTTGATCAGGGTGGCTTGAGTGCTGGTGTTCGCGCTTCGAGAGCCGAAGAGAGGAGGTTCTGTTATGGAAGTACGGCAGTACACATGTCGCCATGGCTACGAGCGCCATGTGCGTTGTATTTATGTTTGGCTCCATTTGGTTAACGCCCCTGTTTTGTCATTAAGTGTCCCCAGCTGTTTCTTGTCTGTTCCTGATCAGTGTGTATACTTAACCCCTGTGTTTCTGTGTCTGTTGTCAATCGTTGTTTATGTCTAGGTTAGTGAAAATAAATGTGGCTTTGCAATTGTATCCCGCCGTCTCATCATCAAAGCCTGACCCAAGTTTTTACCAAAATGACTAACTTGAGTGAAAGAATGAAAGTGTGTTCGCTCCCAAGGCTGAGCCTGCAGTCTTAACTATGGTGCAGCAATTGTGGACTCCCAAGGATGCGAATCAGTGTACCCAGGGTGAGGGTGGTCCTCAACAGAGAGGTAAGCCTTCAAAGAATGGTGCATTATGGTAAATTTGGTCACTGGGCTAGAGATTGTCGGTCTAAACCTAAAGTAATCTGCCATTCACTATGGCAAACCCAAATCAGCAGAATCAGAATGAGGGATGCCATGAGGACTTGGAAACTAATGTCGCATTGCAAGCAGCTTTATTAGGACTTTCCAAATCACCTAGACAGCATCCTTTGACCACAATACGAGGTAACGGTTAGAAAATGTTAGTTTTTATTGGCAGCGGAGCTACTATCTCTTCAGTGCGATCACAAAATGTTAAATGCATCCCTAATACACAAATTGTTACTACTATGGGCTTGATTGGAAACATAATGCAAGAAAATTTGTCAAAACCTGTGAAGACTATAGCAGTTTCTAATTTCTGAAAATGCTACAGTAAATTTGTTAGGGTGGGATGTGCTATGTAAATTGAATGCAGTCATTCACTGTACCCCTGATGGCTTGTTTTTGGATATCCCAGCTCATAAAGCTCTGCAAGCGTCCAAATTATTAGCCCACAATCTAGTTTTCTGGAATATTGGCCTTTAGAGTGTCCAGAATTAAGGGTAGAAAATGTCTCGGCGTGAGCAACAATCTTCCCAGCCCTAGGTGCAATGGTAACTATGTTACAGACCATAGCAAAATTACAATGTACTGTAAATTATGACCAAAATGGTATGGATAAATCGCGGGCTGATTCTGAATGCGTTGAGCAAAGTTCCAATGAAATCGCTGGCTTGAAGCGTGATCTGAGAAATGTTCGGTCCGTCCCAAGGTATTTGCTTCTTGATTGATCTGTCTTTATCTGTCTTTAACCACTGGACGATTTCGTAGGGGGAAATGATCTTCGACTCGCAGGGAAACTTTGGAGGTCTGGCCGTCGTGGTACTTTTAACATCAACTGCTTTTACACTTAGAATAAACTTGCGAGTGTTAAAATAATAAACGCGTTTGCAGCGTAGTGAAGTTTAGTCTTGTTGCACGGCCAGGTGCGAACAAAGACCTTTGGTCTCTTGAGTGGGTTCTTCTCATAGTGGCCTCAGCATGTATGGTCAGCCAAGAGAGAGAAAGATCAGAGATTTGGTTTCTCTTTTTACCTTTTACCGGGATGACTTGCATCCGGTTTACTATGCGAGTACAGTAGCAGAAGGAAGCTCCCTATCTGTGGTTGCATAGTACCTACACTATAGTCACCAGAAAGAGGTGGGGTTTTTAATAGCAACAGCTCAGGTGGCATTGTCTGTGCTGAAACCAAGCAATTTAAGGCTACGAATATTTATTTTTACCAATCGGGATCAGGTGTTTCATTTACAATGTTAACAGAAGCCCCTGTATCATTTAGCCATTGGCTAACATCCTGTTCTAATTTTAAATTAACAACCGGTCAGTCGCATCCGTCTCTTCCGATGTGTGCGATGTGTGTGCAAGTGTCTGTGTGCGGGTGTGTATGTGTGTGTGTGTGTGTGTGTGTGACTGGCTTATCTAGTCAATGTCGTGTCTGGCTTTGGTAGTGCGTTTTTCTGGCCGCCTTCCTCAGAAGTACAGCAGGTGCACTCAAGGTCGTTGCTATGGCAGCTCTATTCGTGTAAGAAATGTATAAACGTAGGTTTTCCAAGCTAGTTATTCATGTAGGTGCTCACGATGTATGCCTTTGTCAGTCAGAGGTTACTAAGAGTAATATTGTGGAGGTGTGTAAATTAGCAAAAGCAATGTCCAATGCCTCAGTATGCTATGGCCCCATCCCAATGCGCCATGGCGATTTAACTTACAGCAGGTTATTGTCACTCAACTGCTGGATGTCCAAGTGGTGCTCTGAAAACAACGGGCTTCATAGATAATTAGGCTACTTTTGAGGGGAAGTCTGGTCTTTTAGGGCAGGACGGTATCCAACCCACTTGGGGAAAGTGCTGCTCTCATTTTGTGTAATATAGCTCATAGTCTTATGACATGCCTAGTTAATCGTTGACAATCCAGAGCCGTGGCCAGGCAGCAGACAAACGGGCTAAACCGACCATCTGCTAGCTGCCTTGAGGCGTCACCCAGGTTCGACACTATTGAGACTGTATCTGTTCCCTGAGCTAAACAAAAATATAGAAAATCTCAGAAAGTTTGTTATAGTAATCTAATTAACATACAAAATAATACTAAACACTAAAAGCTAAGATTGCTAAATATTAGATCCCTTACATCTAAAGCACTTATTATGAATTAAATTATAACTGATCAGGGATTTAATGCACTTTGACTTGCAACAGAGACTTGGATCAGACCAAATGAGTATGTAGCTCTAAATGAGGCTAGCTGAATACAGCTATATACACCGCCCTTGTCTAATTGCCTGAGGGGGAAGCATTGCAACTATTTTCAACGATAACCCAGGCATTACCGAGAAATCTCGATACAAATTGAACTCACCTATTCTGAATTTCTACAGGAATTTGCAGACTTCCTCTCAAATCTAGTTGTTTAAGTAGAAAAAGTAATAATCATCGGAAACTTCAATATTCATTTGGATAATCCACATGACACTCATTACTGAGGACACACCCTCGATTTAATACTGACATTTGGCATGAATATAGAAAACATAGGTATCCTACCCCAGTCTGAAACTATTTCAGCTCACTACCTCATTTCATTTAAACTGCGTCTTAGTCATAATATATACACTGCGCCTCGCTACCGCATTAAACGTACAATCACGTCGACTACCGTTCCCAGCTTTAGTGAAAATCTCCCAGACTTATCGAATCTGATTAGTTTGCCCTCTGACCTCACACAACTAGATGAAATGACTGATCGTTTGGAGTCAGCGTTTCGCTCCACGCTAGATAATATTTCCCCATTAAAAAAAAAAAATTATTAGGGAGAAAAAGTTAGCACCCTGGTATAATGATCACACTTGCACTTTAAAACAGACCACTCATAAGTTAGAATGTAAATGCATCAACGTAAACTGGTAGTCTTCCAAACTGCTTGGAAGGAGAGACTTTTTAAAGAAAGGCACCACCCTATCTCTCCACCTGAAGAGAATATAAAAATAATCATAGATTTTTATTTAGCACAGTATCAAAGTTAACTACAAATAAGACAGACAAGACAGACTCCAAAGCACAAATACCAATAATATGTAGTAGTGACTTTAGTAATCGTGAATTTCTTCAATGACATAATTTAACATCAGACAATCTGATGTCTGAGTATGAATTTAACATCAGACAATCTGATGCCTAATTATATAGAAACCAATACAACCATATCAGAAGAGTGATTAGAATCCTTTACCCCGATCCAACAGCCTGAATTAATCTCGCTGGTCTCCTCCTCAAAATCCTCAAGTTGTGTACTAGATCCAATACGTACACATTTTCTTAAAGACATTCTACCAGAAACAACCAAACCTCTGCTAAAAATAGTGAACTCCTTCCTTAGCATTGGCTAAGTATCTAAATCCTTAAAACTAGCAGTTATCAAACCATTGATTAAGAAACCCGACCTTGACTGATATCAGCTGTAAAACTAGAGACCAATATCAAACCTCCCCTTTATCTCCAAGATCCTAGAAAAGGCTGTAGCTCAGCAGCTAAGCTCATACTTGTATAGGAATCATATACATTAAATCTTTCAGTCAGGATTTAGGCCTCATCACAGTACTTAGACAGCGCTGGTTAAAGTGGTAAATGATCTATTATTGGCCTCTGATCAGGGTTGTGTCTCCTTGTTTGTATTGCTCAATCTCAGTGCAGCTTTTGATACCATAGATCACAATATTATTCTAGATTGTCACATTTAGTAGCAGAAGCGGGATCGGACATAGGCGTGAGCCGTTAGAACAAACATTTATTTGACAAAACAGAGCACTACGGGCATAACATACAACGCTAACCATTACAGACATGCAATCAAAGACATACATGGGACAGGAACAAACGGGTAGTTATACACATACTAATTACATCGACAAACGACACACAGGTGGTATAAGTTTTGCAGACAAAACCGGAAATAGACAGACAAACACAAGGCTCGTGGGGCTCGTGCGCGCAGCCACACGCATTGTTGCGAGAGGCGGCGTGCACATGACATTACCCCCGGGCCCGTGGGCCCAATGTCCACGTCCGGGTGGTGACCCGGGGGCCGGCATTGCGCGGGGGGCCGACCACCTATAATCACATTCTGGGATCGAAGTGATGACCTCAGCCACATAGGCGAGCGACGTTGTTGTCCCTGAAGCCCGGGGGCGGAGCAATGACATCCTCTGCGGGGGCAGGAGGTAGCACGCCGTTGTTGTCCCCAAAGCCCGGGGGCGGAGTGACCTCCGCACTGGCCTCCGACGGTGCTCCCCCCGAGATGGTGAGCCGCTGGAAGAGCTCTGCGAGCTTGTCCACCATGGCATCGGAGACCTGGGAGACACCTTCTGCAGTATCAGGGAACTGGCAATCGCCCTCCGTGGCATCCAGGATCTGGGACACGCCCTCCACAGCATCAGGGACAACCTTGGCGGTCATCAGCCCCCCCCCAAAAAATCTCTAGGGGAATCTCCTTCTCCACTCCTGGGAGCGGTGATCACCGCCATACTCCGTGAGCTCCTGCAGCAACTCCTCCAAGCCCGCCGCCATCACAGTGAGGCGGTGTGCACATGACATAGATAGATTCAAAAATGTTGTTGGGGTTAAGGTAACAGCTCTTTGCTGGGATAGATCTTATGTGACTGATCGCTATCAGTTTGTAATTATTAATCGTGACTTCTCTGTGCATAACAAAGGTAAAGTTTGGTGTTCCACAAAGCTTTGTACTAGGACCTCTTCATTTTTCCTTAAATACACTACCTCTGGGTGCAATTATTCATAAACATGGTATTAGCTTCCACTGCTATGCTGATGATACACAGCTGTATGTTTCCGCCAAACCAGATGACAGGTACCAGCTTAATAAAGTGAGGAATGTGTAAAAGATATTAGACAATGGATGCTGAGTAGCTTCCTCCTACTCAATTATGACAAGACATAAGAACTTTTACTATGGCCAAAGGTAAGCTTTCTGATTATGTGGTAACTCTTGATGGCCTTTCAGTTGCATCATGTACAGCGGTGAAAGACCTTTGTGTGATTATTGATGGCAGTTTCTCGTTTGAAGCTCATGTAGATAATATTACTAGGACATACTTTTTCCATCTCAGAAACATTGCTAAATTAAGAAATATAATGTCGTTACATGATGCAGAAGAACTAGTTCATGCTTTTATTACCTCTAGATTGGACTACTATAATGCCTTGCTGTCCTGATGTTCCAGTAGGTGCATAAACAAGCTCCAGTTAGTCCAGAATTCAGCAGCTAGATTCCTGACTAGAACCCCTATTTTATCCACTCCTAGTAAAATGTCGCATTGATTCTAAAATACTACTAATGACCTATAAAGCACTAAATGGTCTCGCCCCACTGTACCGAAGCAAACTTTTGGTCTATTATGATCAGCTACGACTGCTTTGATCAAAAGGTACAGGTTCTTTTTCAATTCCTAGAATAATGAAAACAACAGCAGGGGGCAGATCCTTTTCCCACAAAGCCCCCCAGGTATGGAATAGTCTTCCTGTTAATGTTCAGGACTCAGACAGTATCAATCTTTAAGTCTAGGCTAAAAACCTACTTGTTTAGTCAGGCATTTTGTTAAATAGCTCTTCTCTCAGGTAAAGGTGCAGATCTGGGGGTTCATGGGCATAGAGAGTTTTAATAAACTGGGATGTTTTGATGCTGTCGTCCATCCCGCTCACGCATTCACTCTGGTTTGTTGGAGGTGGAGTTGCGGGATGCTGATGTTTCAGGGTGCCCTCATGCCTGTGTTACCTTCTGGCTTCCCCTTTTAGTTACTTTTAGACCTGCCGGAGTCCCTGCTTGCACTCTAATAAACAATATACACCATTTTAAGCCACTGTATGATAAGATCATACCTAATAATCTGTTCTCGCTGTCTGTCGAGCTGCACTTGCACTCCTGCTGCCCAATGTGATGCCGCTGCCAGATCCTGACACACGTCTCCTTTTGTGGCTCGTCTCGCCATCCGGATCCACCCAACACGCCGTTTCTCCTGCTTCTTCATCTGGAGCTCTCTGAACTTGTGACTCACCTCTTGTGGTTGTGGATATTTTGATATAGATACCCTAAAGACTCGCACTTCCCAAAAACAGTTCATACCTAGAACTCACCTTCCTGTTTAAATGGATAATCTCACCTGGATACTGCAGACTTCTCCTACAGACTGTAACTGTAATCATCAAGACTAACCTGTGCTCATTCCATGACTCTTAATTAGAATATGGTCATACCAAAACAAATCCTTTAAACACATTAGTACTGGTTGTCTTTTCTCTATATGCTTACTATCGGGTATCATCCAGAAGAGGATGGGCTCCCTTTTGAGTCTGGTTCCTCTAAAGGTGTCTTCCTCATGTCGTCTCAGGGAGTTTTTCCTTGCCACTGTCTCCTCTGGCTTGCCCATTAGGGACCTAGGTCTACCTCCAGATTTCTGTAAAGCTGCTCTGTGACCATGTCTATTGTTAAAAGCACTATACAAATAAAATTGAATTGAATTTAATCTAATCATATCAGTATATCATATTAGCAGATATTTGCTCCTATGTCACTTTGACCCAACATCATGACCGTCTGTGGACCAAACATGTCTTCCTAACAACTAAAATAACTACATATACAGTGCATAAAGTTTTCAGACAATTTCAAGTTTTCCACATTTTGGTATGTTTCAGACTCATCTTAAAATGGATTCAACTCTTTTTTTTTTTTTCTCCTCATCAATCTCCACACACTACTGCACGATGACAAAGCAGGTTTTTGGAATGTTTTTTAAATTTACAATAATAAGTTTATAATCTACACACATAGGCACAGCCTTTTTCCCAAACAACTGTTGGGGAGGAGTATAAGCTGCAAAATTCAGCAATTATCACAGACATCTCAAAGTCTTATAAGTGCTTTCTCACGCTATCGCAATCAGCTAATATATCAAAATGATGTCAAACCTGTTCATTGGCATTCAACCAAATATTTCCTAAAATACACCCAACTCCAGAATTATTGGCAAAAACAATTGACACGCAATGATTCAAATTGCCCAAACAACTGGAGAAACTACCTAGCTTTCATCTAACAAAAATCTTATAAGAATTGTTCTTAAATCTAAGAATTTTCTCTTAAAACATATGTGGCAAAATTATTGACACGCCTAAAGTTCTCATAGTCCATAAACCTCTATAAAGGTAACATGAGCGAGCACACTTCCTACCTACTCACAATAAAAAGGATGGTGAGGGAGGCAAAGAAGAACCCAGTTCACAGTTTCAAATTGCAGTTCAGCTGATTCTTGGGCTTGTAAAGTTTTCAAATCAACTATTAGATGTCAGTAAGCTGTTTGGAAGGGTTGCACAAAAGTAGCTCTTTCTGAGAGCAACCCACAAAATGCATCTTTGGAACTACAGTTGGAATCGTGTGTTGTGGTCAGATGAGACAAAAACCAAACTTTTGACCATGCACACCAGGGACATGTTTGGCAGAAAGGGGGATTGCATACAAGGAAAAGCACCTGATACCCACTGCCGTAAAATATAGTGATGGATTATTGATACTTTGGAGCTGTTTGTAAAGATGCCCTTGTGATGGCATCATGAATTCCCCTACTCTATTGAGTATCTGTTATTTTGCATGTCTCTCACCGCTCACACAAAACTAACAAATATTTTAGAAAAATGGTTGCAGGAACACAAAATAAGTGTTTTTCAATGGACATCTCAGTCTCCAGATTTTAACCCTATTAAAAACCTGTGGCCAATCCACATGCACAAACCTAAGAATATAAAGGACCTTACAATGCTCTGTACGGAGTGGTCCAAGGAAAAAAGATCTCCTGAGTATATTTAAATATTTAAGGTAAGCTATGTCACATTACTGAGGCTATTACTTAATTATGGAGGGAGTTTATCTTCCCTCCATAATCTAGACCTATGAGAATTGTTTGAAAAAAAAAATTGTGTTGACTGTACAGCATTCCCATACTAAAGAAAAACACTCATTAAAAAAAAAAAAAAAAAACCCCAACAACATATTTTAATGATGGGTGCCAATAAATTTTGGAGTTGACCGTATTTCACCTGTAACTTACCTTTGTTATTCTGGAGAAGTTCAATAATGAAGGAAACAAACATTAGGATTTAGTTGTGTTTTGGAGTCTCAAAATAAACCATGAATATCACCTTAATACAAAGAAAAAGAGGCTGAGAAAGAATGGATAAAGAAAGCGGAGTGCCACCAATAGAAGTGTTTGCAGGACATTCTTGGAACTGCAACTAATGAAATAGTACATGACCACATACGTCAATGGCATGTTCAGATTTCTGGTGGGTGAGCAAATACCCACTGGTACCTCTTGGCAACAGACCTCATATCTAATAATGCAAATCTCAAAACATTACAGTAAATCTATTATTTTAAAACATACTGTCTGTATATACAATCTACAAACCACCTACTGTTCTATTTAATATCTGTTATTTTGCATATCTCTCACCACACAATGAACCCTATGAACCAGTTTAATAAATTTTTTCAAGTATCTTTATTAAGCTGTACTAGACTTATCCCTTTGTGCTAAACTGAGGATATGTGAACCCAGACATTTTATTGACCTTAGAAATAGTCTTGAACCAGGAATCAATCCATTTGCCACTTTTTACAAAAAAAAAAAAAAAAGTGTTCTTACAGTATTTTCACACAATAACTCCACAATAATTTGTATTCCTTTATTAATTTACCTGATAGAACAGAAGTAAATAGTCATTTTAGTTTAAGAATAAAACTTTACCCAGAATACCAGATTTTAATACGAATAATGTCTTGTGATGTTCTACTTGACAAATCTGAACAGGTTGTAGTACATTCAAAAGCATATTATTGATAAATAATAGTAGAAGGCTTGAGATGATCAGGTGGGGTTGTGTTTAATAAGAGCGGATGGCAGGTGGAATGGCAGCACAGTCTTCAGCATTCAGGGAGTCATCAATCACAGGTCTATAATCCAGATTAACCTGAGACACACAAACACAGTATGTGTTATATTACATTAACTTAAGCTGAAAAGGATACTTAAAGTTGCTGAATGAAAGACTGGGAATTGGGAAAAATGCTACTCAAGGAAGAACATTTCGTAACGTAGGTAGTGCTGCGGCCTTCTCCAATGCGCAGTTTAATCTCACAGCTGCAAGTGCCAAGTCAATACACATTCAGAGAGAATTAAAGGCTGTGTCCCAAACCGCATAATGCGCACCAAGTAGTATGCTTAAATAGTAAAGACACCAATGGTGTACTGACATACTATTTATTACAGTAGTATGCAGTTTGGGACACAGCCCAAGTATTCATGACTGAGGATATAATTATCTGCTGCCGTTATTGTCGTCTCCTCTGTATTATAGAAGCGTTATGAGAATAAACAAAACTTTATTGTGCATATCAATGTGACTGTCACATTTACTGAGTACTAGGTAGACTAGCAACATCTTTCACTTTCAACAAGAGCTTGTCTTTTAGCTAGCGTTAGCCGACTAGCTCGCACTGTGACTGCCTAATCCTGCAGAGGTCTGCTCCGGAATTGCCGATGTAACTGTGCACTCTGCGGGATCATAAAACATAGGGCCTACAGAACAAGAAAGCCGCTGAACATTAGCTAGCTAGCTAAAATATAAGCTCTAGTTGAAGGAGAAAGGGTTCCTCTGCTGTAATCTCACAGTGCGCTGATTAAAGGGCTTTTCACATGAGAGGAGACGAATCGCTTTCCGCTCTGCCTGCCCAAAGCCGACGCAATTCTCGCGCCATGATCTCAAAAGTTGAGAACTTTTCAACTCTGAGGCAAGCAGGCGCGTTCTGGTCTCGGGCACACATGTGATGTGTATTTATAAATAAATAAATAACTTATTTTTAACTGATGCTAAATACATAAAACTAACATAAGAATACCTTTCCTGTCTTTGGATCTACATAGGACAGTGTGTGTTTCCTCCAATGCTGCTCAAAAGGCTTCTTCTGTTGACCCTGCAGTGGCTTCGAGTAGTCATACTCATCCACACGTTCCTATATCACACACACACACACACACACACAATATTAAAGCCTACTTTTGCATCAATGGCATTTTTCACTGACAGACATAGAAAATAACAATACATTCTGTACTACTTTGTAAATTGTTTAGCCACTGGTTCATTTTTATTCGTTTACATTTTAATCAACCTCATTACAAAAATAAAGCTTTTGACACAAAAAACTATGTTTACAAGTTATGAATAGTGACGTTAACTACAACCATAATAGAGAATAATGGATGAGTCAGCCTTAAGGGGTCATGAGGGTTGAGTAAAACTTGCTTTGAAATCTTCACGGGCATGAGCCCCCCTGCTTTCTTTGCGAGCCTCAGCCGAGTGGATTGTCTGCACAGCGTTCAGCATCAGATTCTGCAGCTCCAGAGTCTCCACTAGGTCAGTGTTCCAAACAATACCTGAGACACCATAACAACAGAAGATTAGAACATTAGGCTTGTGATATTGTGTGGAATATACCATTGTCCAATCATGTCCTCTAGCCATTGCCAATAGTATTGTAGGGGGACAGGGCTTATCAGGTTTACCCAGTGTTTTTGGGCCTATCTGCTGTTTTTCCTGATTATCCTTGCTTTGTAATACACATTGGTGTGATTTCTTTTCACTTCCCCTAAACAAAAAATTATTTTAAACAATTATAAGCAAAATTCACATACATCACCTATTTGCGATTTCCAACCAGACACAGCCATCCATAAACTGAGCTGTGAGCTACTTGGCATACTGCAGTTTTTAGTTCTGTCCACTAGGTGCTCTATTGGCGTAAGCCTATCTAGCTAGTGGCTATATTCTAAAACTTGCCCGTGCATTCAGTCATATAAGCTACTGGTAACACTCATTAGAACTAGATAAAAGAACAACAATTTAGCATATAAACACAGCTAGCATGTATATACACAGTACAGCATTTAGAGTGCCATACAATGGCAAAAAAAAAAAAAAAAAAAAAACAACACACCAATCTATCACATTGTGTGTGTGTGTATATATACATACATTATATATATATATATATATATATATATATATACACACACACACACACATACACACAAAGTATACACTCACCAAGCACTTTATTAGGAACCTGTACACCTTCTCATTCATGCAATTATCTAATCAGCCAATCGTGTG
>JAOUQW010000011.1:7267772-7282553 GCA_028565825.1 Olivaichthys viedmensis
CCGGATTTCTGTAAAGCTGCTTTGTGACAATGTCCATTGTTAAAAGCGCTATATAAATAAAATTGAATTGAATTGAATTGAATAACTGACTAATAGGAGGGTTCTAACTGAGAATGGTTTAGGATGCAAGTCACTGTGAGGTTCTCGTGTCTCATGACTACGTTGTTAGCTTTAAAAACCCTTTCTTAAGGACTTTAATGTTTGTGTAAAGTGACAGGCTCTGCAAGCTTGCATACACACAACCGCAAACCAGGCTTTTTTGTACTTTCCATTTATGTGGGAATCCTGAACATCACTCTGACGTTTTTTTTCTGCATACACCCAGATGTTCTTGGAGATTGTGCAGGGTGTGAGGATGGCAGGGAATCCAGGGATTAACTGCTGTGTACTTCAGTAATTAATGTAGAGGTAGTAAAAGTTTACAAAGAAGCAGGAAGTTTTGGACACAAGTCCTTCATCAACTGTGCAAGCAAAATACCAAAGACTTAAAGGCTTTTACTACCTCATATAAAGGTAGTAAGCAAAAAGCAGATGACTTTTACTACTTGTATATAGTGGAGACACACACACACACGTGTTTTGGACAAAAGTCCTTCATCAGCTGTGCAAGCAAATTGATATTGATATTCAAAATGGTTGATGTCATGGGGGTTGTCAAAACATAACATTAATTCCATGGGGTTCCAAAGTTCAGAGAGTGTAGAAAGGTGCTGTGTGTTTGTGTGTGGTTGCGTGTTTGGGGTCAGCTCCAGAATTATTGGCACCCTTGGTAAAGATGGGTAAAAAAAAAAAAAAAGGTTATGACAAATGTCGTTGTGATTTAATCAGCTTAATCTCACACTGACGATATGAGAGAAATCTAACCTTTTAATTGAAGTCAATTTATTGGTTTAAAAACAAAACAAAAGAACCTTATCCAATAATAATAATTAAAAAAAACACGTCACAATTATTGGCACCCCTAGAAATTCTTATGAACAAAATGTAACTGAAGCATGTTCCCATTTATATTTTACTTTTTTAAAGTTCACCTGGGTGTTTAGGAACTCTTTCACTGGGGTGTAAATATGAGATGACACAGCGGCCAAATTCCCTTAGTCATTCATCAACATGGGGAAGATTAGAGAATACACAAATGAAATATGAGAAAAGTGTGTTGACCTTCATAAATCAGGCAATGGCTATAAAAAAAAATAAGCTACACACCTGAAAATGTCCATATCCACTGTTAGGGCAATAATTAAATTTTTTTAAACAACTGGAGCTGTAATGAACCAGCCTGGAAGAGGATGCAAGTGCATTTTGCCCCCACGCACAGTGAGGAAGATGGTTTGAGAGGCAAAAATTTCTCCAAGAATCACAGTTGGAGATTTGCAGAAGATTGGAGCATTTTGGGGTCACTAAGTCTCCAAATCTAGAACTAGACACCACCTCCATGCCAACAAACTATTTGGAAGACGTGCCAGGAAGAAAGCCTTTTCTTTTAGCCTTTTCTGTATTTAGGAATTGATGAATCTCATCAAGCATCATAGGAGAAGATTCAGTGCTGTTATGTTGGCAAAGGGAGGTTGCACAACATAGTAAATGCTGGGGTGCCAATAATTGTGACACATGTAGTTTTGTTACATTTATTTTTGGATAAGGGTTTTTTATTTTCTTAAAATAAATTTACTTCAATTTAAGGTTTCCAATAATTCTGGAGCTGACTGAATTACTGTTGTCACCATACACCAGATGCTACAGTCATCTACACTCACTATAATTTAAAGTCAATTAGCACACAGAGAGATGAGTCATACCTTAACTCCACGAGGGCCAGGATAGCCTATAGCACCCTGAGGACCACTCGGTCCCTGTGAGAAAATAATAATTAAAAAAAGGCTAATACATGGTGTGTCCTATACAGTTGTCTATTGCTTGACAAGTGTAGGATTTTAATAACAAATTTAATTAATTAATTAGAATCATGGGTTGGAAGAAAATGACACTGTCGGTACATTTTAAAGCACAACGTACAGCCTCTGCTACTTATACAATTCACAAATTCAAAGTTCACATCAAGTTGCCTGTTAAATCAATGTAGCTTGCTAAAAGCAGCATGGTTTATAAATCTGACTAAATTGATAAATTCATGCAATGAAAATATGAAGCTATTATATCAGTTAAATCAGAACACATGGTAGCATTTACATTTATCCAAAGTGACTTACAAATGAGGCAAAAAAGAATCCAAACATCTAGCTTCTAATGCAGCTGACAGGGCTGCAAAGTTTTCACCAATTGATCAGAAAGTGTAAGTTGTAGAAAGAATAGAGAGGGCTAGAACTAAAAAAGGTTTAAAAAAGTTGGAGTATGCCACATTGATTCAGGAGTGCTAAAACACAACTCTACTATTGTCAAGTTAACTTATACTAGAATGAAATATTCTATTATTGAAATCCATTTCAGTCCATACAAATAAGTACATACATAGAGATTATATACAGATATGACCTCTTACAGACTTTAATTAGCAACATATATTAAGTTTTTAGTAATATTCTTTAATTGTCAAAATAATTGTTAGTTTGTGAGTTATTAAATACGTTCTTTCAGAAAGTAACCTTCACTGTAATATGCCAATTACACAGTAATAGAGCGATTTAAAACCCAAGCGGAAAACACTTAAATATGCAGACCTGATTTCCTTTAGTTCCAGCCGGGCCTTCCTTTCCTGGGTGACCCTATAAGTAAAGAGAATGTTACTGTATACCTAAAGGACTATGATTCAAAACAGGATAATGCAATCACTCATGACGGTGGTTACAGACTGGTCTGGTACTGGCAATTAAACATGGCACAAGATGCCAATGAATCTGCATATTATTAATGTAAGTAAAAATGAAAGGTGTTGGGTGACTTAATGTTCTATCAATACACGACGAAAAGCAGCCCTTACAGGGGGACCATCAGCTCCGGGCATGCCTGGCAGACCTGGTTTTCCTGTGGGTCCCTGAGAGATGCCACACAAAACAGTAAAATCATAAACTTTAGACAAAACTGCATGCTGCACTTAACTGTCATCATCACAGAAAATAAGAAGTGATCTGCTGTCCAAAAAACTCTCAGAGGAGATTTATCCCTTTTACATAATCATCACAAAAAAATATATTTTTTAAATGGTCCAAAATTAATAAAATACTCTTGTACAATACGTGCAACAATACTCTGGAGATTACATTCTGTGAGTGTTCTGTGAAAATTTCACCTTCTCTCCTGCGGGACCAATAGCACCCTGAGGACCAGGCATTCCCTGTAAATCAGAAAAAATGCCATTTTGAGACACTTTCACAAGTACAGAACTGTGGCTGGATGAAAAATATTGCATACCTTTACCATGCATTTCATATCCTAGAATGCTGACACAGTGGAGATATTCTTTGTGCATTTGTAACATTATTTATTATTAGTTTAATGTTAGTGATTTAATATTCTTAACCTGTGTTCCTGGAGCCCCTTGCTGGCCTGGAGGACCTGGCTCTCCTTGAGGTCCCTATGAAACATAAATAAACAAGTAGAACAGAACACTAAGGTTGTGTGGTATTTCTTAGCCCCATTTTTTTTCACCATTTTGACTTATTTTGTGCTAAAGTGTAGTAGTAAAATGTATATAGAAAATTTAACTAACCAAGTTTCCTTTTGGGCCATGAGGACCATCACTTCCACGCACACCCTTGAAGAGGTTTAAAGATGATAAAAGAAATAGTGAAACTTTAAGGTTCTAAGGCAATAAAAATATAATAATCATTAAGTAACATGTTTGCCTATTTGATGTATGAATTCTGCAAAATATTTATTATTAGTATATTTTATTTGCTTTCAAAGCACACTTTGTGATTTGTAGGTGTCTAGCCTACAAATAAGGCAAAGCTAAAACCTTTGGTTATAAAAGAAAGGAATTCAAAATTTTGTGTTAAATGAACACCTACAGTATTTTATATAAGTCCAGTTGGACACAAAAAAACATAGTAAAAGTACATACTGTACGATTCAAGTAAAAGGTATAATATGAATTCAAAATGATTTTGCAAATAAGAGTATTTTTTATCCAATTTCAATTTATCGTGATGTTAGACAAAAACATATTTACAGGTACAAGAATGTATATTTTGCTGTAATAAAAAATACAGCTTTCGTGTTTGTACTGAATACTCACTGGAGGTCCAGGGATTCCCGGGGGACCCTTGGGCCCCAGCAAACCACGAGGCCCCTAGAGAACAAGATAAACTTATTCATGATGTTCCTATAGCACAATCAGTGGGGAATTGTGGGCAGGATCACAAACACAGATTAAGCCTAGCAAGAATGACATAATTTGTGATTTCCCAAAAGACAATTAGTTTTAAGTCAAGAACTAGGTTTTGTGCGGTCATGTGCATATACTGTAACATGTAATATATGAAGGACAATACTGCATCTTGATGGTGTATGTGTGAGACAGGAACACTCACTGCTTCACCTGGTAGTCCTCTGGGCCCAACATCTCCATCATCTCCCTAGGAAAGTAAGACCCAAGTTAGGAGACAATAGAACAAAGACATTAGACAGAAACCAGGCCTCAGCATTAAGTCAAGGCTTTCTTAAAACATAATACATACTATATACTATGAGACATACTATACATGCAGTCTTAGACTCAGTGAATATGATGTATACAGATTATGGACAATATACAGTATTCTACAATAATTAGAGGCTATTAACAAGGGACAAAATTGTAAAGACACAACTTACTCTCTCTCCATCCTCTCCCTGGGGTCCTGGTGGTCCCATTCCTCCAGAGTTTCCCTGGGAACAAGAAAATTATAAAAAATATGAAACAACTGGTAAAATTATGAAACAACTGCTATGATGTATAACATATTGTGGTAATTAAAGCATCCAACAAATATGCTAAATCCTTCTCTGACAAGCATGTATGTTAAGGCAAAGATTGCAATACTCACCCGATGACCTTTGTCTCCTGGCAGACCAGGCAACCCATCAAAACCACGGTCACCCTAAAACAGATAGACAGAAACATGGACAGCCATTTGACATTTATACAGAAATTGCCTGGAGCCAATACTCAAAATCAAACTGCAAGTGCATAATTTAATATGATGTAATATTGCCATCATTAACAAAATAAGGTACAGTTCATCATTGCACAGAACTGATGGCTGAAACATGTCTGACCTTAGTCCCAGGCTCTCCTGGCATTCCACGAGCACCATCAGCACCAGATCGGCCCTGAAAGAGCCTCAGAAGCATTAACAAGCAATATCCTCAACAACCTAGACATACAATACTTGAAAAGTACTGCAGATTAAATCACACAAAACAAGACAGATAAGATAGGTTAGATAGGTCAGCTCAATGATGGTCACTCACTCTTCTACCAGGTTTACCAGGAGGACCAGATAATCCTTGAGGACCTCTGGGACCCTGCAGAATAAATGTACTGTACATAACATAGAATGTGGAAATAAAATGTCTATGGTGGATTTAACTTAATTTCTTAAGTTTCTTGAATGTCTCTGGTCAAGCATTAACGGGCATAATACACTCATACTGTAAACAAACCCACTAACCTGGGCACCAGGGTCTCCACTCTCTCCCTTCAAACCAGTACTGCCAGGTGTGCCCTATTAAAACATCAATGGAAGACTGGTTTATTATCTCTTTTATTCTTGATATTTGCAATGTAATGGGCTACACATTATACCCTATAGACACTGTACAAAACAAGATCTTCCATGTATTCATTGATTTGCAAACATGCAGACTCTAAAAATGAAAAAAGACATGCAATGTGTCATGAAACACAGATAAGAGAACAATACATAGAGAATAAAATATTTATTCGTAAAATTGTGTTTTCATACCAGGGGTCCAGGTCGACCAGTAAAGCCCATTGGCCCAGATGGGCCCTTTAAAGCCAACTAAATAGAAAAAGGAAATAATTTAGCCAAGGAAATGCATAACAAAATCCCCTGCTAACTGAAGACTTTCGGGTCCTCCTCTACTGGGTTAAAAGTATGAAAATATGTTGGGGAATATATTGGTTGAGTAGTAAAAAAAGATATAAAGACAGTATTCTAAAATAAGTTGATTTCTAGGACTACACTGTAAAACCTTTCTTTATAAAATTACTAACTTTCTGGCCACACATTTTCTATCAAATAACAGTTTATTTATTAGCGGTGATTTCAATTTAGAGCACACACTAAAAATGTTTTCACCACTTAGAATGTACACTTACGTCGTCCATCAAAAATGTCCATCAAAAATAATAAAATTAGAAGGGATGTGTAAAGGTTGCTCAGTTGTCTGGATAGATGTAAATTTTGTTCCATGTTTCCACCCATAAAAAAACTAAACAAATTACTACTCACTATTGATTTTACTTATTACTCATATGTGCTACACACCCGAGCCTGAGAAAGAATGGCCTGAGCCTGGGCCTCCTGTGCTGAGACAATGGGGCCTTTGTCCCCACCACTTTGTCCAAGGCGGAACTATGGGATCAAAATGTGGGTTGACAAACATATTAGATGACATTTCTTTAAAAAATCTTTTCTATGAAACTAAATTGCAAACATTAGCAAACTACAAATGGATAGAAAGATGCCTGTGAAGAAATAGGGAAGTTAGATACTGCAAGATACTAAAGACTGGTCCTATTTTAACATAATGTTAACATTTTTTTCACACATTTTACCCAAACATTTCAAAATAATTATCTACTCTAACATCAGTTCAATCATTTGTGAATGTGTTAACTATATAGCAAGGGTAATGGTAGCCATGTTTCCATCAAGCTAACGTTAGCTAGTATCCAGTAAGCCTATAAGTTTGAGCTGATGCTGAGCTGAGCTGATGAAATTATTATCAAATAATTGTCTTGTTTTTATTATTCCAGAATTAATTATATGATTATACAAGTAATTAAAATTACTAACCTAAATGTTTGAATCTTTGCCGTATTGCAAAGTGCTTTGTTTGGCATAATTTAATGCTGACCTCTAACAAAATTTATAACTGTGAAATTTATAAGAAAATATGATTTAAAAAAAAAACTGTCTACCAAAGAAGACAAAATGAGATTGACATACTGGAAGCATAACAGATGTTCCAGGAGGTCCAGGGACACCATCAGCTCCGGGCAGACCAGCTTTCCCAGGTGGACCCTGAAGGAGGGGTCAGTTAGAAGTAAAAAACTGGTGACTGATACGAGTTTAATCTTACATTAATACACATTACTCTTTTACATTAATAAAATGTAAAAAATTATTTATTTATTTTTAGATTTTTTTTTTTTTTTAGGGGGTTACAATAAAATCCTGTAAAACAATGACCAAGACCACAGGCATTACAATATGTTAGACAATATAACCCCCCACATATAAACACATATAAACTTGTCTAACAAGTTTTCAATACATACACACCCTCTCGCCTGGATCTCCTACAGACCCAAGCAGTCCTGGAGCCCCAGGGGGGCCAAGGAGACCCTGCAGTAAAGTAATAAAGAAAATTACGTTAAGCAAAACACATTGCATTACATAAAGCAAAACACAGTGTGACATATAATATGTATATGATAAAAAGGTATAATAAATGTAATGATGGAATTAAAAAACAGAAGATTTGTTGAAGAGAAGATTTGGACCACCAGTTGTGATAGATTCGCAATTTGCCTATCCAAACTGATCTGTTAATATTGCAAAACCACTTTAAGGAAGATGCACTCACTGCTGGTCCTTCTGGTCCTGGTGGTCCTTCAATCAACATGCCCTGTGAGAGTGAAAATAATAGAGGTCATAATTTAATAGCCACATTTCGTTTGCATTGTGTATATTTTCCAGGAAGAACTACCGTTGGTAATGCAATGTGGTGGCCTATTCTGACTGCCTATTACTGCTTAAGAATATAGTGTAAATAAATCTGGGGACTGGTTCTTCATATAAAAAGAGTTTTGGATCATTTATTCATCTTCAGTAACCACTTTATTCTGGTCAGAGTCACAGTGGACATACTCTCTCACACACACACACACACATTCACACTTAGGGGCAATTGATAGTAGCCAATCCAATTACTGGAAAGTTTTTGAGAGGTGGGATGAAACCGGAGTACCTGAAGGAAACCCACATGGACACTCTGCAACTCCGCAAACGCCACAAAAACAGTCACTGGAGCTCAGGATCGAACCCCAGACCCTGGAGCTGTGAGGCACCAACACTACCTGCTGCCCCACCATGCTGCCCCCTCATAATATTTGATATATATATATTATATCCCTTTTGTATTGACTATGAATACACTGAGCTGCCAGTTTATTAGGTACAACTATTTTTTGGCCTTTAGAACAGCATTTATTTACCTGGGCATGGATTCTACAAGATGCTGGATGTGTTGTCCAGAAATGTTATACCATGCATAAATTACTGCATTGCACAGTTGCTGCAAATTGGATGGTTGCAGAGTGTTGCTGCAAACAGCCCTTTCCACATCATCTCAAAGATGCTCAACAGGGTTGAGATCCAGGGACTGGGCAGGCCCCTGAAGCAATGAAAACTCACTGGTATGTTCCTGGAACCATTCGGTGATGATTCGTGCCCGCTGACATGGTGCATTATCATGCCGAAAGTGTCCATCTGAGGGTGGATAAACTATAGCCATGAAGGGATGAACTTGGTCAGCAACATGTTCAGATAAATTGTAACGTTCAGACATTCTTCAATGTGTTTCAGGGGTCCCAATGTGTGCCCGCAAAACATTCCCCACACCATTACAGTGCCACCACCACCTGCCTGTACTGTTGACACCAAACAGGGTTGCTGAATGGACTTATTTTGCTTGCGCCAATTCTAATAATTCTATCAGCATGATGCAAAAGGAACCTGAATTCGTCTGACCAGGCAACCTTTTTTCCACTTCTCTGTCCAGTTTTGATGCTCCTGTACCCACTGGAGAGATGCTTTTCCTGTTCATTGGCACCCGACATGGTCTTCGGCTGTTGTAGCAAATTGTTGTAGACAAAGTTCTATAAGTGGTGCATTCTGAGATGACCTTCTGCACTCCCATGTTAAATTTGGATGCGATTTGCCCAGGTGTGGCCTGTCTAGTTTGCTTGTACAATTCTTGCTATTTTACCCCTTTGATCCACAAGCTGTTTCCTTTTCAGTATACCTTTTATTTGTACATTAAAAAAGTTTGACAACAGCGATTAGACAGATAACCAACATGCCTAGCACCAAATATCATTCCACCTACACTAAGATCAAGTCATTAAGATTACTTGTTTTGCCCATTTCAAATTATCAACTGAACTGTACATGATGCTAGAAATGCTGGTCTGTCTGATACCACACACCACAGTCACATGATGACTTGCTGGAATGTACAAATTGTGTGAAAGTGGTGGAAGTACCTAACAAACTGGCAACTCAGTGTATACGTTCCTTTAAAGGCAACCTCTATATAAATATGGTACTTACAGACTCAAGGACAGCAGGCTCTCCCTTCTCTCCCTTCTGGGCTTTCACAGTAGCCTGAGAAAAACAGATATGTAACCCACAATACATACCAGTCACTACTCAGAAAGTAAAGTCCAAATTGGGCTACCTCTGTCAAAAAGATCATATTTTTATAACATTAAAAGTTAAAAATGAAAACAATTAAACTGTGGGCACTTGACTGCCATTTTTCACTGAGGCACTTCCTGACACAAGATCATCTGTCATTAGTATAGGCACAGAATCTTCTACACGTATTTGGAAGATTGTGTGCCTCAATGTGCTTAAGAGCTCACTTACACTGCATATGACCATGCCATACAGATTATTCAATGGATTATTAATTTTTCCAGAAAATTCTGAGTCATTTACTTAACATTGCCTTCACCACTGTTTTTGCAATGGGTAAAAAGTAAATGAGGTCAATAAGGCATATACTAAAAACCAGCTAAATTCCAAACCTTGGTGCAGTCCAGCATATCTCCGCTTACTAATAAGCAGTTTTTCCACAGTGCCAGTTATACTGATCTGTAAGATCTGTAAACTTGTCTTGTATGTTCTGAGTTGTCACTATTATGAGTGGTTTATTTATTAGTTGAATTCAAAACTATTAACACTGATCTTCCTGGATAACTGTTATATAGCTAAACTGTTTTAACCAAGTATGTAGATCTCTGACACCAGCTACACAATCTGGTCCAGGTTTGGGAAGAGAGGTTATAGTGAGGATAACAGTAGTGAGTATAACAGCACAGTTTTCCTCGTCGCTGGAGACACCTTATACTCTAGGGTGATCAGATCAGTCCTGTTTAGTTGCAGGATGGCTGAACTGCTTTTGTGGGACAATGTGGGACAATGTGGGACACCCAGATAACAAATAAGTGATGGCCCATTTTTGGCCCACATTTACCACATTTATTTGTCTGACCAACATAATGCCATAGAATGGCAGCATGCAACTAAATAAATAAGTTTTAATTGCCTTGATTTAAAAGACAGCACATGCAGCGCATTTTGTTTAACCTGCTGTAAATCAGCGGCAACATGAGTAATTACAGTATAGCGCTTATGAAAGGAAGTGATGGGCTACAAACAAGCTGCATGCAATTTCACAATGAACCTGAGATGCTTACCGTAGGATATTTTGTTATATTTTAAACCTTTACTTTGGAAAAAAAGTCAATAATTAATTTTAATAATAAACGTTTAGACCCCCAGTCACCCAATCAATATAAACCATGTTGCACATTATGGGACACTAATCACTTTAGCCGGTGACTGTCTGTGGTGTATTTTGGTTACAAGAAAAAGCTCATTAAAATAGCATTTGCTTTTCTCACCACCACTTTACATCAAAAAAGGTGTACACCTAGCGGTCACCTGGCTCTCAACCAAAAGAAAGCTTACTTGCGGGGTGCAGAACCAACCTTCGGTTTTCGGGACTGTCCTGCAAAATGTGGGATGGATGGTCACCCTATTATAAACTAATGTTATACTAACTATAAAGTTAAGGTCAAAAACTATAGTTTCGGTCAGACCGAATGCTTTTTGTTTGGAGCACCTGGTATCTTTAATGTTGTTTCTACTGTAGTTCTATAACTAAAAAAGGATGTAGAATGTTCATTCTCCTGTTGGTCCTAAAATATATATTTGCAAACTGTTGCATTTATACATGCAGAACTGTCCAGGGTGGTACTATATTGGAAGGAAAAGTCGCTAATTTTTACTGATCTAGAATGTGTTTACCCGATCCATTTTCCAACATGGCCATTCTGAGGAAAGTACAAAACTGTTCTACAGTGTATAAGAGCAACGTCTGTGACATTCAAGGTACATTAGTCACACTAAAAAGCACAGTATTTATGTTTGCAAAAGACTCTCACAGAGTCATGAAGACTGGTGGTGACAAAGGAACCATATGTTGTAGATTTAATAGATGTGAATATAAAGCTAATGCATGTGTTCAGTCTTTTAGTTAAAACATGAATAACATTGGACAAGCCTAGTGAATAGGTCTATGTCCAGTCTCTTCCCATTTCTGTAAAATGCCTCAGCAAGTCTCTACAGAGCAAAGGCATGGCAAATACTGCTTGAGCGCTTAACTTTTAAAAGCTTAAAGAACTTTCCAGAAAGCACAACATGACTTACACCTCCCTCATCTGTGACAGCAGACAGGGCAGGGCCCATGCCACCAACAGTCTCTCCCTCAGGAATGGTTTCATTGTAGTCCTTATAGAAATATTCATATTCCTTCATGCCAAAGTCTCCTGTCACATACTCTTCAGTGAAGGCCTCATATTTTGTTTGAGACACCTCTTCACCACCTTCTTTGTTTTTTTTCTACCTTTTCACCCACCATAGTCTCCTGCACCTGGGCCATATTATTGAGAATGTGGACAGCAGAGGAGATAGTAGTAGAATAGCATGTGGCAATAAAAAAAAAGTAATAATAGAGAGTAGTATAGAGTGGTGTGGTGTGGGAAGTATGAAAGGATATCCAAACAAGGGAAAGATGAGTAAGATGAACATAAGTGAGGAATACAGATAACACGGACAACTCAGGCGAAACATACACAGGTAATCTAGACAACATTCACGGGTAGCACGGACGATATGCAAAGTAACATGGACAAGACAGAAACCAAAACATGAAGCACAAATGGCGCTCGTCGCAATGGCAACCGCCAAGCGTGGCCAGAGAGGAAGTTCAAGGCGAGGAGTTCGTGACAGCGAGACAAAACATCTCAAGGACAGTCCAGTAGATGTGTCGCAATGCTCTCCGTCTAAAATTTCAGGCAAAGAAAAAGTGAGACACGAGACGAATGTGTGAGGTGTCATCATCCGTTTGGAACTGGTTCGAGTCAGGTGGGGTCGGGGCCACCGCCCAATCAGTATCAGTCCTGCAAGAACGTGTGGCTGCGTTCACAGTATTGGGCCTCACTCCCATTTTCGCTCAGATTCCATCTTTTCGTTGACACATTTGCAATATCAATACCGCCACGTGCAAAATGTCATATTTGTGAGATGGTTCATCACTGCAGTAGCGATAAAATGAATTTGTGCATTTATTGCAGAGATGATTAGCTCTGCAGGTCGACTGCAGCTCGTCAGCTAAGTCATGATCAGGATGATGAATGATAAAGACCAGATGCACAGAAGTGCCTTTTATTTTTTTTGGAGCTATAAAAAAACCAGAAGGCACTTCTGCTAAAAGATGTGCGAGCGTCGGAAAGGAGCCAGCCATTCTGCACAGTGTATGATGTTAGGCTGCGTTCATAAAGACATTTTGGCACCTGTCAAAAAAAAGCACCTCTTGCCATTGATTTCAATGAGAACAATGTGTTCATAGACGACATGCACCAACGCATCACGATGCGTAAACATTACACTCTGTCGTCACTTGTGACGGAATGTACTCTGTCGGTTGTGACCACGCGTTAGCCCATTGGAGATGGTCTGGGGCGGGGCTTCGATCGTTGAGAAGAGAACGTACAATTGGGCCACGCCTCTTACCTGAGTCTGACGCTGGCATGGAGTGATACAAAACCATGTGAAGAAAGTGATTCGGCTTCATGATGGCCGCTACGACTGTTTTTATCTCTGCAACGTCTTTTTGACCTTTTTTTATAGATAACAGTGTGTCATACAGTGTCAGAAACCACATCGGCAAGTCTGTTTGAGTTACTGAACGACTCGAGACAACTTGTTAGCTGAACTAAAGCAAAACTAAAGAAGCTAACTTTAGACACCAAACATGTCTTGGCTGATGGACTACATTAGGGGGGGAAACTGTCTACATTTCATTTCGCACGCACTCTTTTATTATCGGAGATATCCCGCTCAAGATGACATTCATATTCTAATATATTTCCAGATCATCCTTTGTGTCAGTCACCTCGACTAGCCTGTACATTTCATAATGTAGGGCTTAATGTCAGTCGGCGAGATTGACGCCTGCGTCCTTATTAAATGCACTAGACAAAAGCCGGTGCATTAAGCAGGCCAGCGCGGCAGGAGGGACATAAAGCGGGAGATGGAAAACAAAAGTCAATGCTTGGGTTTTTATTATCGTAGGAGGGAGAGGCGTCGGAGTGGAGAATTATAAAACCACCACCCGAGGTTCGTGTGTCCACAATTGAAAGGTTCACTGCTCGCCGCCTCAGGATAGACGCACTTCAGATCTTTTTTTTTGTTTTTTTTGAACAACTGAGACTAATAACAACTGGTACTTAAAGTAGCGAATATCCTGTTTTAAAATACACCAGCTTGAGAGGAATTAGAAACGTAACGCTTCGAGTCCTGCAGGCCATTAAAGACAGGGAATTTAAAAAAGGAAAAAAAAAAAGGGGGTTGTAAAAAGTTAAGAGCCGCAGCCTTGTTGGCCGCATGCCTGCGCACGAGCAGAGACACGCCTGAGGCTTGAAACACACTACACTTTGACACATGTTACATGACGCGTGTCAAAAGCGCGTCCCAGAACACACACGAGTGGTTTTGTGGAGAACATAACCAAGGGGTGAACAAGGATTCCTCTCCTGAGAAACAACATGATGTCGGAGCAATTTAGAGAACGCTTTCCACTGACTCCCATGCATTTCGGGTCATCCCTGATTTATGGGAAATTAAATGAGCTTTTTAATGAGGTTAATGTTGGTCTTGTGGAACACAATGTGCAGTACAAAGTATAAATAATTGGTGATTTTCCTACATGAAAAATCATGGGGGGAAAAAACTCGCAAGAGTTTCTTCACTTTTGATGTAAAGTGGATGGGGCTAATCCTGGGTTAAGGTTGCGTAAGCTTCACCCTGACGAATCACAAGGCTCATGTCGCTCATCCCTCTTATTTTGCTCTTAACCAAAGCTTGAACAGTTTCTTCAAGAGCAAACTAGTGAGTGAAAGCAAACTAACATGTGAAAGCAAACTAGAGAGTGAAAGCAAACTAACATGTGAAAGCAAACTAACGAATGAAAGCAAACTAACATGTGAAAGCAAACTAATGAATGAAAGCAAACTAACATGTGAAAGCAAACTAGTGAGTGAAAGCAAACTAACATGTGAAAGCAAACTAACATGTGAAAGCAAACTAGTGAGTGAAAGCAAACTAACATGTGAAAGCCAACTAGTGAGTGAAAGCAAACTAACATGTGAAAGCAAACTAGCGAATGAAAGCAAACTAACATGTGAAAGCAAACTAGTGAGTGAAAGCAAACTAACATGTGAAAGCAAACTAACATGTG
>JAOUQW010000011.1:7309678-7322046 GCA_028565825.1 Olivaichthys viedmensis
TGTGTGTGTGTGTGTGTGTGTGTGTGTGTGTGTGTGTGTGTGTGTGTGTGTGTGTGTGTGTGTGTGTGTGTGAGGGTACGACAGTGTTAGATTGCGTGTGTGTGCGTGTGTGTGTGTGTGTGTGTGTGAGGGTACGACAGTGTTAGATTGCGTGTGCGTGTGTGTGTGTGTGTGTGTGTGTGTGAGGGTACGACAGTGTTAGATTGCGTGTGCGTGCGTGTGTGTGTGTGTATATGTGTTATTGTTTCCTCTACAATTAACCAATAGCATCTAGTCTACCACCTTAGACTACTAAACAGTAGTCCTTTACTTTTAAGGGACTACTAAACAGTAGTCAAGGAATAAATAAACACAGAAATAAAGCAGTTATGTAGACATGCACCTTCAAGATCAGGATTATCACATTTAACAAAGCAAACTAGAAAGAGGAATACTTCATGCCTGCAATGTCAAAATACTTAATGAAGTTTTGCCAATAACAAAATACTAAAATAATTTTAAAAAAATTAAATAAAAAATAATAAACATTAAATTATGAAGTGATATGATAAGGTACAACCACAGTAACATTTATTGATGGCATGACACTAGTCAATGAGCAGCATAAAGGATACTAGCAAAGGTATAATAGCAAACGGTGTGGACTTGACCCGCATGGGTTTTTCTGTGTTTGTGCCCAGGTCTGTACAGCCCACAGTCAGCCCACAGTGATCCCCATTCCAGAATGCTAATGCGGGTCCAGTGTGGGCTAACCCATGCTGGGCCCATGTGGGTTTTATGTGGGCTTTCCCAAGCCTGCACTGCCCATTAGCCTGCAGTGGGCCAATGGGGGCATGTTTGCCGGGTGCGGTCTTACATTCTTCATTTCTATGTCTGACAAAAACTGTATGATTAACGCATAATCTATAACATATAAGAAACTGTGCTAAGTAAAGACACTGTCGTCACGTTAGCTAAGTTAGCTAGCAACTTAGCATAGCAAACAATATCAAACAGTAGATATTTAAATAGACCAGCCATTTATCTGATATTTTGTGGTAAATCATTACCAATATACTAATATACACTAAACAAAGCTTTCCTTTGTTTTGCTATCTTGTTGTGTTATTTTTATAACTAAAAATATCCTTACTGTGTCAGAGGAGTTTCTGCACCTCTCCGTTGACCGTTGAAACACAAATTATAAATCAGCATCTCGGGTTTTTGGTTTCAGTCTTCCCTTTTGTGTAGCTGTGCCGCTGAATCTGGCCGAACTGATTTTAACAGCTTAGAAGTGAAAGCCAACATAATGTTTGCGAATTACATGTCCAATGGACTGGATATAAAGGGGAATAATAGGGGGCGTAAAATAAAACGTTGTGGGACACCATATTGCACTCTTTTAGGCTCTGAAAAATCTCCATTTATGCTAAGAAACTGGTAACAGTTTGTCAAATAAGATTTAAACTAAGCAAGAACTTGTCTGTCTAAATTGACCGTGTTTACAAGCCTGTTGATTTAAAATATCATGATCAATAGTGTCAGATGCTGCACTCAAGTCCAAAAGTACCCAAACAGAAACATATCCACATTCTGAGGCAAGCAGTAGGTCATTGGCCACTTTAGCCAGTGCTGATTCTGTACTATGATGCTAAGACTCACCTTCCTGCTTCAGTGGATAATCTTACCTGGATACCGTAGAACTGTTGCTGTAATCAGAAAGACTGACCCATGTTCATCCCAGGACTTCTGTTCACAATATTATCTTACTAAACATTCCATATCCTTTTAACACATTTAGTGGTGTTGGCTTTTCTCTATATGACTGTGTACTGTAATGACCTATAATCCCACTATCCGTTGTCACTCAGAAAAGGATGGGTTCCCTTTTGAGTCTGATTACTCTCAAAGGTTTCTTCCTTATGTCATCTCAGAGTTTTTCCTTGCCACTGTTGCCTCTGGCTTGTTCACTAGAGATCTAGATCTACATCTAAATTACTATAAAGCTGCTTTGTGACAATGTCTATTGTTAAAAGCTACACAAATAATAAAATTTAACTGAATTGAATTGCCTGTGCATAAAAGATGCAGTATGTCCAGCACACTCTTTGTGTCACATGACTGCACCAACTCCCTCAAGATTTGAGATTTTGAGTATTTTTTTCCATACGAAACTCATTATGTGTGTTATATCCCATCTCTGCCTAATCATCTAGTGTGTGTGCCTTTATGACAAGACAAACATTTTATTTAAAAAAGGGATGTTAAGTGTGAGAAAAATCTGTTACGATTTTACAATTTTGCCTTTGATCAGATTATCTAATGGTTTAGATAATGGTTTACTAGTTGGTTCGAGATCAGTACTAGTTTGTCCTGGGACAACTGAAAAAATTTATAATGAGAAGTATTTATGAGTAATTTGTATAAATTGATTAATGATGTGCTATCACATTATTTTGACAAAAGGACTAAAAATCATCCATAATAGATATACCTCAAGTCATCCAATCCTCAAAATCTATCCTGACTAGAAAATCCTCAAGTCAGATGTTTAAGGACAGCTATATGTTAAATCTTTTAAATGAACAGAGTCTGCTGATGTTCCACAGTAAATTAAAAGTTTGCCATTAACTATGTACTTATGTATGGCTTTGATCAGCCGCCCAGACTAATAGTTGACACATGAGCAAAAGAAAAGCCTACTGAATGTATGTGTACATATTTTATTACTGTGTTGGGGGTTAGAGTTACCAGATGGGGTACACAAACGGAAAGGCAAAATTTCACCACAGACAGACACAGCAAGTACTTGTGGCTAGCCTGGCTATTTAAAAAATTGGACCTTGTAATTACAATAAAGCAGGCAAGCTATATTGTAGAGTTTCTTGCAGAGTCTATATTTTACTGGGCAGGGCTGTAAACCATGCACACACACCCTAACTCGCTACAACATACCAAAATAGATCAAAAAATGAAAAGTAAATGGATTGGGTGTGTATGTTTGTGCATGTGTGTGTCCATGTTTTTGAAACACAGTAGTCCCAGTGAGGGGTACATGGTAATATTGGGATTCTGAGCAATAAGAAAAGCTCAGTAATTTTTTATATGGGCTATGCACACACCCAGCTGACCAGTTATTTTAAGAAGGTAGACGCAAGGGAGGAAGAGGTATAGTGAAGGCTAGTTTTAGTGCTACGTATAAGAAGTCACAGCCACACTTCAGGAAAGCAAAAACAAACGAACTGACAAATGATAATAAGTAAATTTATGTTGATATAATTGGCAAATCATTTGCAAAGTCATGACCCATAGACATCATCAAAACCTTTTCTTGTTTTAAGTAAGTGAAATGCATGCTCAGTTCAGGTAAGGTAATTGAGGTGGCCAGTCCAAGAACATTAATTTTTTTGTCCCTGAAAACCTTATAGGGGCTTTAGCATTATGTTTTGGCATTACAGTTTGGTAAATGGCTCTTTAAACCCTGATGACTCAGCTCCATGTGACATGCTATGATTGTGCTGGGGGTTTTTAACATCCATGTTGATACAAACTATTCATTGTGAATTGAATTTATGTCTATACTCAACTGTTTTGATCTCATACAACATGTTGATTTCCCGACTCACATTCGCGGTCACACTTTACTTGATATGCTCCACTGGTTTGCGTCTATCTGTCACTGGTTCTGTAGTTGGGGTTTCTAATCACAAACTCATTGAAGCTATTTTCAGTTTTCGTATTTCCAAGCCTAACACAAAAGTTTCTATTTCTTATCGCAATACTACGACAGTTGACTCTGTTACTTTATCTACTCTCCTTCAGGCTTCTTCACCTCATGACTAACCAACCTCTCCTCTCCTGATGAAATTGTGCCCCACTATAATAGCACCATCTCAGACATCTGGCCCCTCATTCCATCAAACCGCTCTCTGTGGTTTACTCCTGAGCTCTGTGCACTGAAAGCTACTGTTCAGCACCTAGAGCATCTATATAAGAAAACTGGCCTTACTATTCACTCTTTAGCCTACTCAGATCACATGCTTAGATATAGAACGGCCCTAAATACTGCTCGTTCATCATATTTGTCCTTCTGTAATAATTGGAACTGGTCACACCCCTCTAAAAACCCCAGACAAACTCCTAACGACCTTCTCTCTTACTGAGCCAAGCACAATCTCTGATCTTATCTCTAAATCTAATGCATCTTCATGCCAGATTGATCCTGCCCCCACTCCTATCCTCAAGAAGTGTTTCTCTGTCATCTCAGCTCCCATCTGTCATCTCATTAACATGTCGCTAGTTTCTGGTTACGTCCCTACTGCTCTTAAAACTGTGACTGTCACACCCATTCTTAAGAAACCTGGTCTTGATCCTGCCTTATTGGAAAACTATACACCCATTTTTAATCTACCTTTCCTGGTTAAAGTGTTGGAAAAGGTTGTAGCCTCACAGTTACAAACCTTTCTAAATAATAACAATCTTTTTTAACCCTTTCAGTCTGGCTTCCGTACACTACACAGCACTGAGACTGCTCTTTTTCATGTCTTAAACGATCTTCTCTCAGCTGACTCTGGGGCCTTGAACATTCTCCTCCTTCTTGATCTCAGTGCTGCCTTTAATACAGTAAATCATGACATACTCATTTCCCGCCTCTCAGCTATTGGGGTTACAGACTTGGCTCTTGCCTTTTTCAAATATTAACTCACTAACAGACATCACTTTGTTGCAATCGGCAAATACAGATCTGCCGTGCTAGTGCTACTGTAGCTCAGGGTGTTCTAGGGATCAGTTCTTGGCCATCTCCTTTTCATCATTTACATGTTACCTTTAGGTCATATTATATGCCGTCACAATCTCAGTTTTCACTGCTATACTGATGATACCCAGATTTAGGTATGCATGGAATCCAGCACGTGCAAGTCCCTTTTTTTATTGGTCTCCTGGCTAAAACCATACAGCAGCTTCAATATATATACAGAATTCTGCTGTCAGAGTTCTCACTCATAATGCAAAATCTGCTACACTGGCTACCGGTTTCGGCCCGCATCCAATACAAACTCCTGCTTATGACATTTAAAACCTTACATAGCCTTGCTCCATCTTACTTTTCTGAGCCTCTCCAACCCTACACCCCTGTACGAACTCTTAGGTCCTCAGACACTGGGCTCCTACATGTCAATCTGCTGTCCACAAGCTGACTTCATCTTAGGTTTTCCTAAAATTACTAGCTCTGACAGAGACATGGCAACACCAGCTGCTCTATGCACTGCCTTCGTTTTGTATTAGTCCCTGTAAGGGATTGTAGCACAGGTCTGCTTCTGTTCCAGAAGTGGCACTTTACACCACTCTTACATCTTAACAACTCATCCCTTGAATACCATGCTGTTCCCATAACTTTCCCCACTAAACTTCACATTATTGTCATCTATCACCCACCCAATCCTATAGGGAACTTCATAGTCGAGCTGGACATTTTTTTTCAGTCAACAGGACTTCAACCTCCCATAGACAAATTTCAGTCCTCCTGCCTACTCCCACTCCCACATATTTTGACCTAAGCCTAAACCAATCTCCTTTGATCCACAAAGCAGGCAACCTGCTGGGACTGATCTTAAGTAGACCTACTCTGGTAGTGGATATTACAGTAACCCATCTCCACCTCTCAGATGACCACTTTGTATCTTTTACACTCTCCCTCCCTTGCTTCCCTGTCCACACCAACCCCTCATGTACCTGTCCCACTCGCCTCAATCTCCACTCCTTCCTTTGTCGCTTGTCTCCACCATCTTAACTACCACACCAGACTCATTTTCTTCTCTCACACTGGACAATGCTACCGATACCTTCCTTTCATCACTCTCTTCTTCAATTGATCGACCCTGCCCACTTTCCACCAGACCAACAAGGTCCTTTCCATCTGCTCCTTGGGTAACAGATGTTCTATAAAGCAACAGAAAACAACTAAGAACAGCTGAAAGAAAGTGGAGTTAGTCACAACTAGATAGAGATCTCTCCTCATACCATGCTCTGTTTTCATAGTTTACCTCGGAAATAACAGCTGCAAAATCATTAATCTACAAAGAAAAATGTAAGCACCTGTGTATGACCCAGGTTTTTCTCAATTTTCTGATTCGTGTCATAGCTGGTTGGTTTGGTTCAATGCTTCAAACTCTTTAATTAAGAAATTTCTATGGAGAAAATGAATAGGAAATTTACTTCCAGAACCAGGGCCCTTGAAAAAGTGGGTGGTCAGCTTTGTGTTCCTTGCTAAGGGGTGGTTCTAGGATTTTTTTAATGGGACGGGCCAAGGGGGGCTACAAAAGCATTAACAGGGTGGCCACTAAAGCTGAGGATATACTGTACATCGTTTACAGCGGCTTTAATTCATTCCAGGCTTTTTGTTACTGATGCTTAAGTTTACAAGGCTAAATGGCAGCATGTTCACAAATATTTTTCCAATGCCCACTATGAAGCCATAGACTTATAATGATATATTGTCAGACTGTGATAATCTTCATTCATAGGCTTGAATGTAGCTGTGTTATGATTGCTGAAGACATACTTGATAGATAAAGTACTAAAATGCATATCACTTATGTTATAACTGCCATAAATAGTAATTTACTCACCAGCTTGTCATGTTACTGATAAACCGAAGCGCAAACTCCTCTGCCCTGAATACTTTCCTGCGGAGGAAAACTTAAAGGAATAGCTTTACCTATGATTGTTACAAAACGCTGAGACCGGAGTTTCTTTCCATAAATGTTAAATAAACATTCTTCTTACAGAAAGCTTTACCATAGTAATTATTATATGTTTTTCTTTGTTAAATAATACTTTTTCCCATTCATTGTTAGACTTAAATTATGTGAACATCTGCTATACAAGTCCCTGTGAATTAGTTGTTACTACAGAAAGCATAACGTTTTAGAACAAGCGCATTAATATATACCTGTATTTTGCCTTGCAGCCGGCACTACTGTCAGAGCCTTGCTGTAATAGAAAATTAATTGACATCTTCTGACCAATTAGAATCAAGAATTCAACACTGCCATGGTATAGTGCTTAATAATACTGATTCCGTAAAAATTGCACAAAAAAATTACTAAGAACAAAGGAGGAAAGGGAATTTGGACAGGCAAGAAAAGTTTCAAGAAAATCTAAAGGGAGAAGAAATTATAGGAAAGAATAGAGAAGGATGGAAGGGAGGGTCTGGAGGCATGTGAAGAAAGCAAGGGAATGAATGAGGGCTATTGAGAGAGAGAGAGAGAGAGAGAGAGAGAGAGCAAGAGAGAGCGAGAGGGAGGGAGGGAGGGAGGGAGCGAGAGAGAGAGAGAGAGAGAGAGAGAGAGAGAGAGATCCCTCTATTTGTAAAGAGAAAGGTAGAAAAGGGATTGACAGTAGGGAAGGCAAGTGGGGGTCACTTCAGCTGACCTATTGACTAAAATGTCAATTTGAGCAAATGATCAAACAAAATAAACAGAGTAAAATGCAATTATTTTGACATGTTTTACATTGTCATAATACATGCATTAAAATGTAAAAAAATCTGCTAAAACTGATGATTTTCACTGTACAATAAACAGTACTTACTGACTGCTCACTCTGACTGTTGCTGGAACTCATCCAGCTTGGGTGTGCATTCTTAACCCTGAGCATGTGCAGTTTTAGCACACCCATGCCAAACTACACAGTTTAAGTTGAGAAAACAAGTCTATTTTATATTCTTGGTGAGTCTGCAGCTTACATTTTTTTAGTGCCAACCTGAAACAAACCACAATTTGTTTCAGATTGGCCACAACCACCATTATTTAAGACAAACTTCAGTCTGTGACTCTCCTTTACAGGGCTGAATGCTCATACATTCAATTTAACACAGTTAAATTTTACTTGTATAGCTCTTGAGCAGTGGTGGCTCAGTGGTTAAAGCTCTGATAGGAAGATTGTCAGTTCGAATCCCAGGACTGCCAGAGACCCACATTTTTCGGTCCTTGAGCAAGGACCTTAACCCTTAATTGTTCGGATTGTTCGTCTTTGTAAATCATTTTGGATAAAAGCGTCTGCAAAATGAACAATTGAGTGTAGGTCAACACTGATCCCCTAATTAGCAAATGTAGGACAACATTGTCAAGGGAAAGCTACTAAGAAAGAACAAGAAAAACAGACATCATTTTCTGTGCAGTACTGGATAGTGATAATCTAGGAAAGGGAAATATGGATGTAAAAGCACAGCAAAGCTACCATGGTGACGTCCTGCATTGGCAGTCATATGAGACAGCACTCGCGATGGGTGTGCTGGAGCATGCTGTACAGGAGAACACAAACAGCTTGACAGAGAGAAAAAATGGACTGCTTAACACAAGATGTATATATGGGGCAACTTATAGAAGAAGGTAGCACAGCCATGGAGGTTTCCTGAGACACCAACACTCTTTCACTCTACTGTCTAGGGCAAGTGTGTGTAAGTGAACAATAAAAACCATAATTCTAAAACTGTACTTTAGAGACTTTTTTATACCATGATTAAACCCAGTTTTGCATGACATATTTGTTGGGAAATATTCTGCTGGATGATCTAAAATGACATATGCGGTTAATATGTGCTCAATGAATATAGCAGACACATGTTTTGAGCCTAAGAAATTTAAGAAGATAAGGCTAAAATGATTATCTGGCCTTCACTTTACTACTGTCCTTTTCCTCTGGAAGTTGCTGTGTTTATATGTATGACTCCAAGCTGGAGCCAAGACGACCAACCATTAGACCTTGGCAGGTTTAACCATGTCAGCTTGACTAGTAAACTAGGGAGTTAGTTATCACTTGGCACAGGGCACATTTTAAGTTGCTCAAAGAAACCTCAAGGCACATTAAATTGTAGTAGCATACCATTTAGGTTGAAGTATTTCCAGCACAGTGCCCAGTTTTCTAAGGATTTTGTTAAGATCTTTATTGTAGGTACAAGTATTCAGAAGTTATACTTATTTGAACATCTTACAATGACATTTGTGCTACACAGACTTTGGGAAACAAATTCAATTCAATTCAATTTTATTTGTATAGCATTTTTAACAATAGACATTGTCACAAAGCAGCTTTACAAAAATCCAGATGTAGATCTAGATCTAGACCCCTATTGAGCAAGCCAGAGGCTGTTAAAGACAATACGGTGGAAACAAAGTTAGTTAGGTGATTCACCACTATTTTGTAGCTGGAAGGCAATGGAATATTGTAGCATGTTAATGTCAAGATGACCTGTTTGACTTTTCCCTCTGGTCTACTAAGTGGAATTGATCACAGTGATTATTGTTTGACCAACACATTGTCCATTCATCTCAAAGATATTCCTTAATAATTTCCTCAAACATTGTTCCTAGTATTTGTTTAGTATTTTGTCCAATTCCCATAATAAAAAGCAACATTTCTGTCTATGTCTCTAACAACCCTTTTACTACAGCATTTGGAAATCTTAAATTCTCTAACATTCTAAATTTCCCCTTTCCCTATTAGTGTGTCTCATTTTTTCCAACAAAACAGAACTAATGAATGTTCCTAATGTGTGTATTGCTTGTCTTGTCCCCTTATTAAATTTTAAAATATGTGTACTAGTTATTTCTCATTTATATAAAGGTAGAATGGAGTATCTATACCATGCAATAACCCACTGGCACAACGTATTTACCGCCCTGATCACCAACGTGTTGTAGCAGAAATTTTTGTGCCCAAATTTAAGCGAAATGTGACGAAGAAGTAAGCATCAATGCCAACGTGGACTGGTCAATGTGGATTGCATATTGGGGGAGGATGGGCAGGAAAGGGAATGTACCACTGGGGTGTTGAGAAAGGGTGTGGGATGGTCAGGAAAAGGCAGAGAGAACAGTGGGGTCTTTTGTGAGACAGGAAGTGTGAGTTAAGCAGCAAGCTGTAGGTATATTCGAAGCCTGAGAGGAGTAGAGACAGATTTGGAAAAATGGAGAACAGCAGCTGTATGGAGACCACAGCTAGTGACCAGTTCACAAAACACACCCATCACAGTATATACATTATACACCCAGAGATGTCAATTATTCTAAAATTCTACAGCAAAATGTGGCAAAAATTGTGTTCTTCGAACAAATCACAGTTTGTGGAACAAATATTTTGCTTTTGCATTATTATATGGAAAAGACAGAATGGTGAAGTACTTTAATTCCTTAAATTCCCACAATTACATTAAATTAGATTACAAAGTAACAACAGAATAAAAGATTATTTACAACTAGAAGCATAAGATTCATGTCTAGGATTTTTCTCCACATTATGTGACATTATTTACAATCGTTAGTGTTAAAGAATTAGAGCTCCAAAACATGTTTGTCAAGTTTAATTTGTCGAGTTTGCATCAAGGTGTATTTATGAACTTGAAAAGATCAATATCCCCTCTAGGCCTTTCTTCAGCTTTATAGACCATAAAGTGGAAGGTCAGAGACATTATCAGGAAGGAGACGGTTCACTGGTGGAAAAATTATAGGCACATAATGCTCAACTTGGCGATTGTATTAAGGGAAGTCCTGCCTTCAATAAAAAGAGCCAATTGTCTTGTTGGTAAATACTTGTTGATGGATACTGCTGTCTTTGAGACAGACCTGACTGGTTTTTTGACTAATGTTGTAAAAGTCCTCATAGTTTTCTCTCCATGCCAAAAGCAGCCAGCCAAACTTAATGATTAATTAACCTGTCAACTAGATATTATGAAGTTAATACAGAGTATATATGGTTTATTGTGGTTTAGCTACATAGAAGAACAAAAACAGATCAGGCCACACATTAGCTCCTTATTCCATAATACATAGTTTATGTAAAGGAATCATGCTGGCTAATACGTTAGTTTATACGTTAGCTTCAGCTTAGACCTCTACCTTCATGCACTCTCATGTAAATAAACCGAGAAAAAACAAAATAGCTAAGCTTCAAAGGAAATACAGTAGCTAGCGCTGTAACTACCAAACCTAGCCGAAGAGCGAGCCCTAAATATCTTCCTATTGGTCATATAGGAACTGGTTATATAGGTCGCCTCACAGGGTGTAAAATCCATTACATTATACCCTATGTCAGAGTTTTCCAATTCCAGTCCTGGAGGGCCAGAGTCCAGCACAGTTGGGTAATTTCCCTGCTCACCGGTGATTCAACTCACCAGTTAATTACCAGGTTCAGTAGGCGTGTTAGAGCAGGGAACTCAACTGTACTGGACTCTGGCCCTCCAGGACTGGATTTGGGGAACTCTGCCTTATGTAGTGCAAGATTAGGAGCTTAATCTTATATATAACTGAAAATAACTGCCTGGAATCCTTGCAAAGATGGCCACCCAGTGAACTTTTAAAAGAGTCACTACTTTGCTTACCTAAAATTTATATTTTTGCCTTATTAAACTCATTAAATATTTGGTTTCACTGAAGCTTCCCAGGACTCTGTATATGAACAAAATTGCAATTGTAATGCAACATACACTAAGTGGCTACTTTATTAGGTACACCCACCTTGTACCTATACTTGGCCATTTTATCAGGTAAACCTACCATCTAGGTGTACATTGTAGATATACAATTATTTACTGTAGCCCCTCTGTTGCTATGCATAGTTTGTCAGCCCCCCTATACCATATCTATCAGTGGAAAGGGACCACCATAGGACCACCGCTGACCAGATATTATTTAGGTGGTGGACCATTCTCAGCACAGCAGTGAGATGTGTGAGCAGTGAGTGCATGGTAGTGGCATGTTATTGGGTGTTACTATGGTACAAGTATATTAGGTGTAGCAGTGTTGCTGTTATTTTTAAACACCTGAATGTCACTACTGGGTTTAAAATAATCCACCAACCAAAATTATCCAGCCAACAGCTGTCTTGTGGTCAGAAACTGACCACTAATGAAAGTCTAGAGGACGTTTACCATGAATTGTGCAGAGAAACATGAGCTATAGTCTGTAGTCTGTATATACTCTGTACACCCACAAGGTAGACTAGCAGGGTAGGTGTGTTATAACCATTTTTTCTAAATGCGGTTAAATCAGGCTCGTTGTGTTGGTAGGAAGCAAGGGTCATAACATACTGTAAATCAAAAAGCCTAGACACTGGATTTTTTGTTTTGCTGCTCATGTATTGAAATATATGGATATAATAATTACTGCCAGAAAAATAGCTTCAGGGTGACTAATGCCAAAATCTATTAAAGTGGCCAGTATGTGTAGACTGTGCTTAAAAACCCCAGAATCACTACTGTGCCTGATACACTTATACCAGCTCAACACCCACTAACATGCCACTACACTGGCAGTGTCACCTACAGTCAAGCCGGAAAGTCTGCACACCCCTTTCACCTTCTCCACGTTTCATTACATTACAGACTTATTCTA
>JAOUQW010000011.1:7322146-7334780 GCA_028565825.1 Olivaichthys viedmensis
CAAACAACTAAAAAAGGAGCCCCGCCCCCCCCCCCCCCCCCCCCCCCCCCCCCCCCCCCCACCACCCCCCCACACCCCAACTCCCCCTTCCCCCCCCCCCCCCCCCACCAAAAAAACAAACAGTTAATGTACTTCATTAAAGGAAAACACTGTTAAAATCACAATAGAGAGCTGCATACATCATCCTGCTAGGCCTACACTATGTAGTGGAAGATGTATGAAATTACAGAGAGGAGTACAATAAATTCTAGATTCTCTGAATATGGGTGACTGCATACTTGACCGTGGACCAAATGCATGTTATGCATTGGCATGCAATTGCATTGGTGTTGACAAAATATTTAACCATTGTAATCTTTAGCACCAAAAGGCCTTGAACCATTTATACAATAAATAATTTCTATTGAAATTCAATTCATTTAATCACTACTTAAACACACTTAGTTTGCGCTTGGCTTGTGCACACAAATTTACAGAACTTAGAAGAGCGTTGTGAATACATCTGCCTTTCTACAAATAGATGCATAGATTGCAAAGATGCTGGTTATGATTCCTAAAACAAGTCAATGTGAATTTAGCTATGAAAGGGTAAGCATTTCTTTTTGCCTAATCAATAAGACAGATGTGTTTCACTTGGCTAATGTGAGAAAAGCACAGAAACCATTGTGGATGGAATGTAGACTCTGTCAGGCCCCTCAGAAGGCTTAACCTACTGACCTGTTCTCTATTACTATTTTACACACTACATAAGTCACTGCAACCCAAACTCTGTGGTTAAGTGGGGAGAGAGAATAATGTCTGTGACACATGAAAAGTATAAAAAGTGATTGGGTTCACATACTGTACATCACAGCATACACACATATTACAAAGCTACTCTTGGGTCAGGGTGTAGGTCTAGTTCAATAAGTTCTGTTTTAAAAACGTAGCAGGATAGTTCCCAGGACCCCGAGACAACAACAAAAAAAATAAAAAAACTTTTTTCTTTTCTTTTACACACCCACACGAAACCCCATACAGCATTAAAAGATGCCTTCAGATGGCCTACTCTGGACATGAAAAAAAAGAAAAGAAAAAAATGCATGTCCAATGGACTAAAATTATCCCACATAGATTTGTTCATAAAAACCCTGACTAGCATTTCACATGGGCCAGACTAAACAGACCTTAAATTAAGCCGTACATACAGACTTCACTCATTACATGAGCATATATAAACTAAAGCCCCAGCATAGCATGTTAAATTCTACAGTCACATCGCAGGCAGGTCGGTCACTGTGATTTTTAAATCTAGCCAATAAGGGTTAACATATGATGAAACTTCATGTCCTGGTTATGAGAGCTGTGGATTCAGATCATTAACTTTAAAAAAAAGATGCTGTACGTTTTGTGTAGCAGATAAAAACAAACAATGCAGAGCACCATTATGGATACAAAGGCTCTAAAACTGGAAGTCTAAAATCGAAAAATCTTGAAAAGCCTTATTTGAAAAATACGAGTATCTCTCTGTGACTTGTCTCCTATGTAAAATTTCCCCTCTTTATTTTCTGAATGATTAAAGTCTTTTTGGTGCAATACTTGCATAGGAGACAAAATGGGAGTAGAGAATAAAGGAAGGTGTAAGCAAAATATTTAACGAACAGACACAGTGAAGCCCCAATAATGTCCAGGCAGCCGGTAAACCCTGGTGCCAACCAGATACAGCTGGGTAGAAAGTGGTCCAGATTAGGTCAGCTGATGGGGAGCTTCCAGCATCTCCATAAGGAAGGTGTCAATTGGGGTGTCGCCAATCAGCTTGAAGAAGAACAGGTGTTCCAGACATTTTAAGCCAATGGAGCGCAAAGCTGGCAGCCGGAGAAGGAGCTTGGCAAACCTAGTAAACAGTCAAAGACACAAAAAGTAATATTGACTATACTTACAGTGGCTGATATAAACATTAAGAATGCAACCTTTATGGTGATACTGATACTGCCACATGCTTAAGACACAATACAGATGATTTGTCTTACCTACAAAAATGTGGACATTAGAGTTATTATATCATTACTGCTATTATAAATGTCAGCCAGATCTGGTTATGGTTTAAGTAATAGATATAATGTTTAAATGGAAGTGATGACAATACCACCAGAATGTTAATTTTCATATTCTATATGATGACATGTTTCTACACCTGTCACAAATCATGACATTTTAGTTAATACATGTTGTCATATTGTTACAGTGTCGTCACTCCTTTTGTTGTTTAGCACTTCCCAACATAATGACAAAGTGGTCAAGACAGTAAATTACTGTAGGACACCGTAATTCCAAAAGTTAATATGCAACATGGAAACACAAAGCAATGTTTCCACCCAAGCATTTTATGTACATTGCGTAATTGGAAAATATGGACGATATGAGAATTTTTACAATAATATCAATAACAAGGACACACAGGGTCATAGTCGAGAAGCGCCACTGCTACATAGCACCCATGCTGCTTTGCATCTAGTCATATTCACCATGCTGCACGTAAACAAAGGCTATTTGAGTGTTAATTGCACCCCCTTGTGTATAATCTTTAGCCTGCTAAACACGAGTGAACGAGTTACAAAGCCAGGCCATGAGGTGCTTAGCATGCATCAGAGTGGCCTATTGGCAACAGTCATCACCTAATTTTTATAAAGCAAGATATATGGGGTGCTACTTTTTTATTTATTTATTGCACTTCCTCGGTTCCTATTCTTGCTTTCCTCCCTCGCATTTTAGCTCCTCCCTATTACTTATTGAGGACTTGTTGCCCAGCTGTCTTGCCTGTCACTGGGCATAAGTGTCTGCATATACAAAACACAGTGTGATTACACACTGAATTAATATCAATCAGAACATTATGGAATGTGTACATCATGATTAAATGTTGACGTTTTAACTCAGCTGATGATTCTTTTTAGAAATTCAAAGACAATTAATTAACTTTGTGCCAAGGTTTTAATTTCAACTTATTTAATTTATTTTTTCATAACATTTTATTATAAATTTTGTATTTGTTGTTCTTATTATCTTAACATTTGTTGGACTTTTTTGGGGGAATGTGGAGAATTTATACCGTATGCTTGCGTCAAAGGACTACAATTAAAAAAAAAAAGGGAAAAATAAAAAACCTTCCGTGTACAAAGCACCTGCGTATCCTCGCTCGGGAATCCTTCTCTCTCTTTGGTTTCTCTGAGTGCATTTAAAGAATTGTTACCTCTTAAATGATGGCAGACTTCAATCGATTTCCGGGTCACAGGCTGAAAGACGTAGGATCAATGAGTCAAGTAGGCATCAATTAGAGTTTTGGGATGCACCTCTCATATGCAGTAGGGTCTAAACAGCCATACACTTTTACCACCCCCCTGTGTTTTTTCCTCACCTTCTGACACTGGGGTTCAGGTAGGCAGATTATGATGCACACTAACCAAACTTATCTTTCAGCTAGAACAAACTGAATGCCTGACTGTGGAACCTAATGCTTACGATAAAACGATATAGGGTTTGAAGTACTGGGGAGTATCAGAGTCTCGGGGTGTACATCCTGGTCATTTGGGAACTGAACTCTGTGCAGAAGTAAACTCAGCAGAGAAGTCTGGCTGACTGATGCTTAGCCACTGAGGCCCCAGTACGCTGAAAAGAACCCAAGGCCAGAAAGTGAAGGGCAGCCAAGGACTTTGGCAATGCAGGGACTCCAAATTGTTTTTATTTCTTCCAATAAAATGTATAGCAGTGCGACTTGGCAGACAAGATGTTCCAAAATTGTTAATGGTAAATTAATACGAGTCGAATACGAGAGGAAAAAAACGAGAATACAAGACATTTTTTTAGCATGCCGTCTCTGTAGCTATCAATACAGAAACAGTAACTCTTGTTGCGGAACTGGAAAGTTTCCAATCTTCAAGTAGGAAAAATCAATTTGAATGGCCTTCCAATTAGTAATTTCCACTTGGAAAGTTGGAGTTTGTCATGAGTGCCAACTTAAGAGTTGGAATTCTGTGATGTCATTTTACCATGGCTGTGACCACATTGAACAGTAACAACAAAAAATAGAAAAGTGTTTAAGCCTTTTAAGCAGACGTTCGAGTTTCTAGTTGCCTATTACAGATCATTAAATACTAAGGCTGCAACGAATATTGGATAAATTCAGCAAATTCAATAATTAATTTAATTAGAAAACGGTAGAAAACTCCCATAGACTTACCTCATTGCCAGACAGTGTGTTCTACCTTTTTAACACGGTATGGTGCCAGTAAAATCATTTGGCTTACGGCACTCAGGTTTTTTTATATTTCACTATAGCTAGATAGCTACATCCAACTGAAAACATGTTACAAAATTAACACAGTCAGCTAAACTGCATGAAAACATCCGAAGTTTTGGGAAACGGTAACGTTCAGTGTAGTCTATGCTATAAGTGAGCCCCTGAAGAGGAATCATCCTGGTACGAGCACCTGTGGTAGTTCCGTAAGGCAAGTTGACTAGCGTTAACGTAGCTATTAGTTTAATTTACTGCGGTTTGCTAACTAGCATTGCCGGGAACATGCCATTGAATGCAAACAAATGAGAGCATGCTAGCGAGCTCGCTCTCTGGAGCAGTAGAAAACTGGGTGTTATTTACTGAGACCACAGAGTTTAGCGCGTGCTCTGGTAAATGTATGAGCCTCGTTTATCATTTATTACCATATTCTGTCGTTCATCATTCATACCACAAAACTGCCATGAACATGCAGAGTAGTCTCTGCATAAGAGTGGAAGTAACAAATATTCTTTGAAAAACGGTGAAAAAACCCCGCAAATTAAAAACTCAGTTGGTCATTAGAAATGTAATTAAATAATCATCTATAATTGTAATGTCACTTTTACCGGCGTCATATCATTTAGGCATTTGGTCTGCCTCGTTTATCATTTGCCCTGGGTCATTTTTGCTACTTCCGCCTTGCTCCAACTCTATCTGCTATACTTCAAATTGTAGGAGGTTCTGGGCCATGAATATTAGTAGACAAATCTTATTCCTCATAGAAAGATGAGAGCAAAAACTTGAAGGAAAATACAGTCTGTAAACAAGTTTATTGTTTGAACAAGTTGATTAAGTATATGTTTTAAGTTTTAATCTCTTTACTTAGAATTAAATTGGGTGATGTGCCACAGAACAACCTTTCATATGATTTGTATTCTACTGCTTGTTTTCTTTTATTAAATCATTAAAATGAATGAAGTCTTGAGCTTTTGTTATCCTTACAGAATATTCAGGACAGAATATTGGCCTTTAAAAAAAAAAAAATTAAGCCATTCAAGAGATTTTTATATCCACACAGCTCTTGTTTGGATTCTATCTTATTGTGAGCAGCCATTTTGTCAGACCTCAAATTGTTGAGGTAGCGCTAGTCTCGCAGGACCAGAGGTGATCTCTAACAAGAATACACGTCTGGAGAGTCTTTCAGCGACTGCAAACAACGCTACGCCCACAGGTTTTCCCTCTAAAACCCGCCCCAATTTCCTGTAGTCTGTGCAACTTTTAACATCCGGAGGAGTAGCGACGCCTCGAACGAGTTAAGTCAAAATGGATGTTTATGGAATAGGGGCCGGTTTATACTTGCTGTTGACAACGTAGACGGATGTTTAAAATGACGCCAGTCCGTAACCTCCGTTCATTCAGCACGTCGATTGTGTACGTCCCAAAAAAAATTAAAGCAACGTATACGTGTGGTGCAATACCTGCGTAAACAGGGGGCAGTATAGTGAAGCAACGCACCGATCGGTAGGACGAGAGAAATAACCTCTCCGTTATGGTGACGAGACTGGTTTAATAGCCTGATACACCGTCTACGTTGGTGCCGCCGCTGCTGCGGTTTATGCCGTTTTCTCAAGATACACATTAAAATGGCCTCCTTAACTCCCGCCATCTGCACGGTTTACTTCTTTGTGCAAAATCAAAAAGTGGTCCGCTGCTGGCAATGTTTCGGCGCTGACCTGCCCCCTAGTGGACAGTTTTTAATCCTCCAGGTGTACGGACGTTACGGAAGCGAGTAGTGATCAATGATGCTTGCGTAGTTGCGGCGTCCGCACACGTACACATAGCCATGCAGCAAGTATAAACCGATTCAGTTCTCTCAGAGTTGTGTTCGATGAAACCACTTCAAATACTTTGTTTGAAATTATTAAACTCAGGAGAAAAGAGATGCCTTGGCCTGTTTGCTACACACAGCCGCTGGAAATCTGAAGCATACATCACCTGCCCAGAGATTTCCTCTAAGGTTAGAGTGTAATCAGGTTTAACTGAACCATTTTTGGATTGAAAAAGATAAAGTTAGTTTTTACTGAATTGCAATCTGTTCTCCGCACACATAACATACAGATACATGTTTAACTGGTGTCTTATTTGGCGACTTTTCAGCTATCCTGGCTTACATCTATGGTACTGTGCTGCTTGTTGGACTATTTTAGCTTTTTCAATTGCTGCCCCTACTGTGAGCGCAGCCTTGAGCGCAGCCTTCACGAGGCGTTGGACTGGTTAAGAAATTTGAGACCGAGTTTGTTCCCCACTACGTTCCCCCCCACCCTTAAGACAAACTTTTTCACTGGCAACTCCAGACGCGTATTCTCGTTAGAGATCAAGTCCGGCCCCGCAAGACAAATGGTAGCACAATTGTTTTGAGGAGAGAAGTAGGAAGTTACAAGTAAGAAAATCCAGAGTTCTCAATTGTCAAGAATGCACATGAATGTAACTGAGCAATAACTATTACAGCCATGCTTGCACAAAGACATGGTCCAGAATCCTTCAAGGGCTACACATATGGGGTCACACATGATACAAATATTTACCATGCTCCCCAAAACATAAAATAAAAATATCCTGAACATCTGTTTACCTAACTGGCAACTGGTAAGAAAGGAACAAGAGAGTTAGCACAATTATGTACCTGCCCTGCTGGTCAGGGTATCTCTGTTTACAATAAGCCTCTAGCGAAGCATAGACTTTCTCTCTCAGTAATTCCACTTCACTCGGGTTTGAAAGCCCCTTTGCATCTGTGAAACATATACAGACAAAAATTATTTATGGCACTTTGCTCCATCAAATTTCCCAGTGAAGGAAATGATTTGTAGTACATTTGTAAAACTAAACTTAAAATCAACATGCCCATCATAACAGCAACATTTGTTCTATAAATTAGGCATCAATCTGTCAACATCATTAATAACTGTTCCAAATTAGAGATAACATTTGCACTTTGTCAAACACTTCAGGATATGAAATTCTCAATGTTAGGAAAAGGCCAAATCCAATGCAAAAAACTGCAGCAAGTACCTGGATTGAAAAGGATGATGGCTCTCAGACACCCCAACTCAGTCTTATCCATCTGCATATCCCTCATCTTACTCACTAGTTCAGTCAGCACCCTGTGTCGGCACCAGAAAATGAGAAGGGGACAGACAGAAATGGAAGATGGTGTAGGATGAAGGGGAAGAATAAAAGGGGCGTGCAATAGGAGTGACAATACTTTTACATTTTGATTTGAGTACTTCAACTTCATATTGGCACCACAGCAAATATGCAGGTTCAGAGCGGAATCAGTAATTTTTTTCTTGTTTATTATACAGTTCAGCAAATTAATAAATGAGGATATTAGTCTACATTTAGGCAAGCTTTTTAGAAGCATTTATGTTTTATTTTTTATTCCTATTTTTTTAACAGAGTAAATAAACTTTTTTAAATCAGATTTGAGTACTGTACACTGCTATATAAATACAGACTTGGTCTTGGAACAAAATATTAGATATACTGGCTGAATGATGAAACAAGGTTTGCAACAGAAACATTAGCCCCCTAACATATTTGACACAAAGGGCAAGGTCCGAACTATAAATAATATGGACAGAGACACACAGACACACACGTTGTTATTCACCTATTATAAAAAACATTATTTTAACAAAAACTCATTCGTTTTTGCTGGCTTGGAATATTTGTGATGTGTGGTGTGGCTTTATTACCTGTCAAATATGGCCCCAACCTCTGCATTGTGCGCACTCTCCCTGTGTATTCAATCACAATGTGTTATTACAATGTCAATACACAGATTATTACATTGTTAACATCCTCCCCATTTAAAAGGTTATGACTGTGTGCACTGGCAGAGACAGTGGGGCCCATTCAAGGAGTAACAAGCTACAGGCTCTTGTTGAGAGGCAAGTCAGCCTGATGTCTTGGCTTGTAGCATGAACAACACAAAGTGGCAAAAAAGTTTTAAATGACAGATGGCAAAATGCAGTCTTAAAGGATTTGCACATAGGAGAGAAAAATGTGAATACAAAATAGCTAAGAATGAAGGACACAAATCCAAATAACATCACAAGAACTCTCAGGAATTATTATTTTTTTAATTAATGAAATCAATGCTAATCACTACTGCTGTAATGAACTAATGAGAAAAGGCAAGTAGTTTAGTGTTATCCAATCAGAATTGATTTATAAAAGTCAAAGAATGAGCATGAAAATTAGTTGAGCAGAAAGCACAAGCTTAAAGTAACAGTGTTGGTAATGAGAAACACAATGATTAATTAAATAAACACCAGATGATACTATACCATCCAATGATACGATCACAATCATGCAAGTGAAATATGAAAATAATAGCTCCTTTCATGAACAAAAAAGGGAGAATGAGACAAATGGGTAAAAATTGGATGATCATGAACACTGAAGCAGGTGAATCTCAAGCAACAGCCTGCAACCAGTTATTCCAAGATTTATTTCTAGTACTGAGCATAAATAAAAATCCAACATGTGTGCCTCTTTACAACAATGAAATTGTTGTGTAGTTAACAGCAGATTAACAGTGTGCTGATAAAGCTTTATTTGAGAATAAATTTATCTATCCATTGGCGATTGTCTGTTTGACCAAGGGAGAGCGTGCAAATAAGAGCATGCACTTCCCATAAGCAGAGGATATGGTCTTGTACAAGTAGTACATAATAATATACAATAACCTCAATGATATTATTAATAATACTAATAATAGTAATACTAATAATACCAATACTAACAACAACAATAATAATCTCAGCCATGGAAACCACTCTTACAGAAGCAGCCCAACTTGTATTCTCTGCACAATTTGTAATCGGACACTTGGGAAGCTGGTTGGTTCAGAAACAACCAAGGTGTCCGAGCATGATGTATGCATCATGCCCTTTCTGAAAAAAATAAAAACTTGTAAAAACCCAAACTGTCAGTTTCCGAACTACTGTTGTTCATGATTTACACTGAGAACTTTTTTGATATCGTTGTAAATGCAAACACTCATTAATAATTGTTGATCATATTGTTGTACTTTGTATGTGCATAAATACTTAATCATTTTATGTCCAAAATCGTGAAGTGCTTTACATAGAAAATATCAAAATCTTAAAGTGCTATATTATTATCATCATCATCATCATTACTACTACAGACTCTTTGGTGTTGATATTACCTACAACTTGGGTCCAATGCTAAGCCTACTAAGTATTTAACAATGAAACAGAACCTTGTGGGGTTCAAACAGGTTTAAAATTCTCAGAAAACAAAACCGATTCCTTTAAAATACAGGTTAAGTGCTTCACAGTGCTTCTCCTACATCAAAAAGTAATCTAAAGGATACAGTTACCTGTAGGCTTGAGCCAATTGACAATGCTATTGGGAATCTACATTGGATTTCATCTATCGATGATTAGGACATCAATTTGCAATGCCAGGACATTTTCAAATGCCATAAAAATGCTTTAAGGTGCAAAAAAAGGAAATCATTTGTCATGCCTGCCTTATAATCCTTTTTTTTTCTTTCTCATTTTGTAGTCTCTATCCTATACGACAATATGCTGTGCGAGCATGGCAACAAAGTATCATAGCAGCGCAAGGCAGGTTCGGCTTGCAAAATAGATTGCATGCTACAGAATTCCATGGGAGGAATGTATTCCTTCGCAGACCATGAATATGGGCTTACAGTCAACTCCACAATTATTGGCACCCTTCAAGGGTATGAGCAAAAATTATTGTATAAAATTAACATTACACACAACGATTAAAATTTTCACTCAAACAATTAGAGAAACTACTCATCTTTCCGCTAACAAAAATTACTCCCATAGGAACCTCTTTTTTAAAATGAAGGTATTTTCTCTCAAAAATGTGGCAAAATTATTGACACTCAAAGAATTTTAAATAAATGCAAATACATTCTTCCACAAAATGCCGGAGGTCTTTAGAAATACACCTGGAATCGTGTTTTGTGGTCAGATGAGACCAAAAAGACCAAAAGGTTTTGGTACTGCATACAAGAAAAAAACCCAATATACACTGAGGCTTTAGGTCGCTTTTGCGGCTAGTGGTCCAGAGGCTCTTGGTGGAATTCATGATGCCATCAATTTTCACAAGTACCAGAGTATTTTAGCCCAAAACCTGGTTTTTCTTAAAGGAGGTTAAGACATGGGTGTCCTGCAAATTGATTGCAGGATCACAATGTTCTGCAATAACCATGCAAACCCAAGAATAAATATAGCCGGAAGTGGCGATCTGTGGGGTCCAAGTATACTGGGCAAGTGTGCCCCTAGTGGCCAGTTCTTGCCAAGATGCATAGAGAACTAAAGAGACCATAGATGAACATACCGTTCAAGTTGTGACAATATGTGAATGCTGGCCCTGTCAAATGACTGCTGAAACCTGATTGGCCCATTTTTAAGTCAAGTCATCATTAAATCATCCACTTACAGATTGGCACAAAGAAGCAAAATATCAAATTTCAGGTCAATCGGTTCCTGAGAAGCAGTTATTTAAAATGTTACAGCGCCTCCTATTGATGACCATGCCCCAAACTTTGGACATGTCCTCAGAATTTTGTCCTGAACATGGCTTTCATGTTTCGTACAAATCCATGAAACCCATCATAAATTGCATCCATTTGAGTCAAATCCTAGGACTAGTTTGCAAACAAAAACTGACAAAAACCAAAGCATATACAAGTCTGCAACATTTTCTAATCTTCTGCCAGGCAGTTCAGGACAATCAATCAATCAATAAATAAATAAAATATAATAATAATAATAATAAAAAATTCGGGTATCGGCTCAAAACATTCAGAAGCCCTGATTTGGAGCCAAAGCGAACCTAAGTGTGATTTAAAACATTCACAATTCATATGAACTACAAATGAAGTTCCAAATCTAAGGGCATTTTTACACTTGGCCCAAATACCTGAGTCTGTACCACAGATCAATTCTGGGCTGGTTTGGGGAAGGGAGTCATTATTGCAGGTTTGTTTTTACACAGGTGTATCTCTCCTGTAATGCGGATTAGTTTATGAGTCACTTCTGCTGTGCACAAAATCTCTGCAAAATAAGATACCAACCCTTATTGTTTTTATTAATGTCTATTAAATTGATGTATTATTTAATTAGTGTTTAATTACTTTGACTGAAATGCTGAGCAAAAGTAACACTAATTAAATACATAATTATAGCTTGTAGAAATCATTCAGTTTTTGAGTTGTAGTCACAACTTTCGATTTTATCTGCAGACCACAACATGCTTTTCTATGCCATTATAAAACTTGAAAGTATTCAATGTTATTCGCTGCCTGGCCCTGGGAGTGGATATCTTACACATGGTGCTGACCGCACACAAGTTCAATTGTTGTGAACCCCAGACCAATGTGTTCAGGTGGACCAGAGATCGGTTCCCGAGACTACACCCGAGCCATAGATACTCTAACCCTGTCTCCACAAGTCATAGCAGGAAACAAACTTCAAACTGCATATTTATATGCAGCAGAGGCGCACCAAGAAAACAAAGAACTTCCATACCACAAAACCTAGCATTCCTCACAAGAGAGTCAACAATCAACACCGAACTCTTGTAAGTGTCAGAACCAATAACCTCTTCCTGAAGCTCCTGCTGCTCAACCACATGGTCATCATCTCCTACTTCAAGCGCTGCAAAACTGTTTCTGTCACAAAAGTCAGATACAGATGGAGGGGGTGAGCTGCTGAAGACATGCCTCCTAGGCTTTCTATGACTAATCAAACCACCACTATCTGTGACTGAAGCATTCCTCAGATGCCTGCTCCAGAACCAGCTGTGGGAGCTACACTATATGGCCAAAAGAATGTGAACAACCCCTCTTAATTATTGAGTTCAGGAGTTTCAGCCACACCCATTGCTAACAGGTGTATAAAATCGAGCACATAGCCATGCAATCTTCATAGACAAACATCAGCAGTAGAATGAGTCATACTGAAGAGCTCAGTGACTTTAAACGTAGCACTGTCATAGGATGACACTTTTGCCACAAGTCAGTTCGGGAAATTTCGGTCCTGCCAGATCTCCCCCGGTCAACTGTAAGTGCTGTTATTGTGAAATGAAAGCATCTAGGAGCAACAGCAGCTCATCCACGAAGCAGTAGACTACGCCAACTCACAGAGTGGGGCCACTGAGTGCTGAAGCGCGTAAAAATCGTCTATCCTCTGTTGCATCAATCACTACAGAGTTCCAAACTGCCTCTGGAAATAACATCAGCACAATAACTGTGCGTCGGGAGCTTCATGAAATGGGTTTCCATGGCCGAGCAGCTGCACACAAGCCTAA
>JAOUQW010000011.1:7340750-7362810 GCA_028565825.1 Olivaichthys viedmensis
CAGTGGGGTGGAGCCAACAATTTTCAGTGCCATGTATTCAAATGACATTACATCATGGAAATCACAGCAGCTAATATTAAGGGAATTATTGTAAACAACAGCGGGTTCACCACCTTTTCCCTTTAACCTGGGCCTCATTAGATAGCCATACCCACAAGGTGTTGGAGCATTTAGATGTAAATAGTCATCCGGCTGCTGTCTCAGTGAGTAGAAACACATCAAGTCTTTTCTGGCCCACCAATTCATTAAACAGTGGTACTTTGTCTGTGAGAGATTGACAGTTAAGTAGAGCACGTTTGAAGCAATCAGCAGCCATGGAGGTCTTCGTAGTGAAGGCAGAGGGCGCAGGGTGATGTAATTAGTTTGGCGGCTGATTTTGGGCAGGTTCCTGTGATGCGTCCGCTTATTTGTCCAAAGATCGGGAATAGCAGCGTCCGACAAGCGACTTGTATTTAACCTGGGTCTGGTGGAGCGATGAATGTAACGAGGACGACGTGTTATACCTAGTGTCTGACAAAAACTGTAGGTGTCCGAATCCAGGTGATAGCGTAAACATAAATTTCGTAGTTGTACTGGCGTTTACATAAGAGCCATTGTCTGGTTTTGACACAATGAGTCAAGCACAGCTAATCGCAGGGAATAAATCCAAAAAAAGAAACACTGCATAGCAAAAGAGAACCATTGGTAAAACTTTATTTACAAAAGCACTGTATAAGATCACTGGTCCACAACACCACACAGCACCGTCTAGCCAACACTATACCGCGTTAGCCATACACCAATTCCCCTACACCTACCAGTAAAACTGAGTGAAAGAGAAGCCGATAAACAACTCGACACAACAATTAACACTGGCGACAAAAAAGCGACAAATAAAATAAAAAAAAGAGACATTCTGCTGAATTTATCATTTGTTATATAATGGGATATTGAGTTGTCATTTCTAAACATTTATTTGTGTCTCACATAGTTTAGTGAGAAGAGCTGCTGGCTGTCAATAGAAAAATGGCATCTTTACAACTTACTACAAATTGTCACAGTTGTCGTCGGGGGTGGTGGACACTAGCGCAAGCTTTGGAACATTTAAACATTTATTAAACAGGACATACAAACAACATGACACCAAACATTCAAGGACAAACTGGATGGGCACACGAGGACATTTGTTGACAAACATCTGTTTCTCATCCATTACATTGTGAATAACAATTCTATATGATTTTCAGTTTAAAGTAAATTGGAATATCATTCGCATTTGCATTTAATTTCTTGAGTTACTTTAGCACCAATATACCAAAGTGAAAGTAAATGATCTGTGCTAAATTTTTCACAAAGCTTAAGGCAAGTGGTAACTGGTGTTAATTAGATATTTGTGATATTAGTCACATTCTACTGTCACATTTTTCTCCACTCTTTCCACATCTCTTAGGCTCTGTGACTGGGGCAAACTGCAAGGACCTTTCATCCCAAGTTGATGGTGATAGATTCCTGGTGGGCGGAGGCTCACTTAAGCCTGGATTTGTTGACATCATCAATGCACAACCATAGTGTAGTCATGGAACAAACACAAGGTCTACAAACATTTCTCTTAATCCTTACCGTAGACAGCACAGAGTTATCTGTATGTGAGAGTAATATTTACTCTACATTGTCTACTGGTTAAGTTGTAATCCACTTACTAACATCTTGCAACTTGTGTCTAGGAGAAGTGATTAAGGTGTTATTTTAGTACTGGACCACTGGCTTCCTCTGTTCTGCCTACCCCCACTAAGTGGCATAAAATGATGAGGGCATAAGTTCTTTGCTTCTTTCAGCACCTAAACAATATGAAAAGTGCACTACCTAATATGTTGGTAAATAGGTCAACACAAGAACAGCATTGTGTATAGTGTGTGAAATACTAGTGGCAATATAATTAACCTGCACAGTAGTTTCTCTTTATTAAGTACTCCCGATACAAAACCCTCCAGAAGTGCGTTCTTTCCATTCCTTTCTTCTCTTTCCTTCATTGCTCTCACCAAGTGCATAGTGTTTATTTATATCAGGGTCAGAAACAGCACAGAAACAATACAAAAATAATACTTCTTCCTACATCTTTTCACACAGTTGCATATTTATTTGTAATAGAAGTGACATAAGCGGAAAAGCACATGGCTTTCAGGGAAACTGATCCAAAGCAATGAGAGATAATAATTATACCTTAGAACTCTAACATTTGTGTTCCATTTTCATGCCTGAGTTTTCTAACTGGTAATTACAGCTGACACTTAAGCTCGCTTTTCCCAATAGAAGCTCGTAATTACAGTAATTCTGCCGTGACGTGACTGTAGCCTTTTTTGTCCATCAGGATATCTGTAATAGTGAGAAAGAGGGCAAGAAGTGCACACTTCTTTGGATAACCCAATCTGAACCACTGTACCATATCAAAGTGTGACCAGACAGACCTTGAGATCATTCTTTTTTCTCTTGGAATTTACCCCCAGCTTTCCCTGTTTATGTTACTGAAATAAACTGTATTCTTCAAAAATAAGATCAGCATTTTTTAAGCTTTTTTTTTCTTTCCTGATGCAAAGCAACTCAAGGACAAGGCTTGTAACTCATTCACTCACTTACGTTTAGGAGGTGGAAGATTCACCACAAGGGAGATCTATTACTAAAGTAGCTTTTGTGTGTGCTTCATTTTTAAAAGGAAAGAAACTGACATGAACAGGTACCAGAAGGATCTGACGAATGCACTAATGCTTGCACTTACACGTTGTGTGTAAATAAAGTAAAAGACCCAAAACACGTTATGGGCAAACACAGGCTACATTTGTTTCTGCTGCGGTTGCAGTATGACAATAATTTTTTTACTGATATTGGAAACATTCACTCAGTCTTAGTAGCCTAACGATAAAAGCATTCTTGTAGATACTTGCATACAGTATGCCGTATTAGGCCTAAATCACTTTTGAATATAATACAGATTTTTGCATCCGTGTGATCGGAGTAAATCACCAACGATTTACTGCATACATTACCCAAACGGCTACAGCCAAGATAGTTTCTCTAATCATATTTAGCAGTTTTCTTATTTAACAGTTTCACTTTCATAATCACATTGATGTTAAAAGCAGCATGACTTCCACAATCTGAACAAGGATATTTTCTCATCTAGAAATATTCAGGTTAACCACCCTAATATTATAGCTCAAACCAACGTACTTTAACAGGGTTGTAGGGATGAGCACAGGCAAAAAAATGCACCAGAGTGCTCTATAAGAGAGGTGCTTTGCATCAGTTACACTGTGGGTTCCTGTTGAACCAGAAACTGACCTCCAATATGAATTTACCTTTATTGCATTAGCACCTAATTGGCATATTTTGGAGCTGCAGTGTATACATCTTTCTTCAAAACATCTTTCTTTCTTTTTCTCGCTCGCACGCACGCACGCACACACACACACACACACACACACACACATGCGCACACACACGTCTCCTGTTTTCCAACCACAAACAACACATGGTGGGAGTAAATTATAATTTTAATCCAGAACATTATTTAATGGCAAGCATGTTATTTATTCTCTCCCTTCTTCTTTTCTTTGACCACAGTGATTCCACAGACAGAGAAATAGAGAGGGAATTAAAGCATGGTGGAACAAGTCTGCAATTATAGCAAAGGCAGGGGGGAAAGGAGGAGAGTGGGGTGACAATGAAACAACAAGAAATGAGATGATTAGGGAATGCAGAAGGAGGAGGATAAAGTGAACAGGGGAGAAATATGAAAGGGGTAAAGTGGAGTGAAAGAGTGAAAGATTTCCACACAAATGTGAGTGTGTATGTGTGTATGTGTCTTTGTCAGTGTAAGCATGATGGTCAATTTCTGTGACAGGAGAGTACGCTCTGCGTGCATCCATTTCTAAGTTGCATTGACTTTATTTCGTGCTTTTGCCCTTCATGCTTTCTTTCTCAGCACCGTTCTTCTTTCATGCACCTACAACTTCTGTCCATCTCTATTTAGTTTGCTCGGCCTAGAATGTTTTCATGTTCATTCTTATTGCAGTTCACTGCACTTCAGCCGAGGTCATTTAGCAAAACCCAAGGTAAAAATAAAACTATCCCTTAAAGCCAACCTAACTTTGTCAATAGTTCAGTTATTAGACCCAATAGCCACTAAATTTTGTTGCACCAAGATAATATTTATATATTTTGCTGTATACTTAATAATAAATAGTTTGTTCTCTTCTTCTCCATCGCTCTCATTGTCTCAAGTCATTTTGTGAATGTATGTCTGTCCCTCATCCTGTGCCTACTACTTAGCCGTCTATCTTTTTAGGACATGTCTTGTGTGTAAACGCGTCTGTACTGGTTCTGCCATGCATATAATTAGCTCTGTTGTTGGTAGTCAGTCCAGTTAAGTGCATATTGTCCCCCTTTGTCTGTTCTGTGCATGAGCATCTGTTGTTTTATCTGTCAGTGTAGTTTTCTGTTCAAAGGATTTGTTGTCAGTAGATGTTCAGTGCAAATAGTCCTTGGGTGGCTGTTACAGTGCATTGTGTCTTTTCTGTCTGTTGGTTTATTGATACTATATTTGTCTTAGTCAGTGCATATTGTCTGGTGGTGGTTGTTATTGTGTGGACTTTGTGTGGCCAGAGGACGTCTCACAGAGCACTGGGATTTCTGAAGTTGTGGCCAGCGAATCGAGCTTGATCGCCCAACTCTTCCTCAATCCTGTGGAGTAGAGAGCGCAAAACGATGAGACAGAGGGAAGATCTAGAGAACATTCTATAAAGAAATGGGCAATTGAAATAAACATTCTGAACCATTAAAAGTACTGTGCCATAATTTAAAGTAGCATTTAACATAAACCACAATTTAATAAGTAATTCCTTATTATGAATGTTTAAATAAATTTAGCTGAATTTAAGAAATTTTAAGAATATTATTAATGGACAGGGACAGCCACAGGACCACCACTGACCAGATATCATTTGGGTGGTGGATCATTCTCAGCACAGCAGTGACACTGACAATGTAGTGTGTATGACAGTTGTACAATTGTATCAGGAGGAGCAGCATTGTTGGGATGTCACTGCTGGGTTGCTAGCCAACAGAAGTACTGTGGTCAGAAACTGACACTGATGAAGGGCTAGAAGACACTAATACAAATTGCACATGGGAAAACAATGAGCTACAGTCTCTGACTGTACACCTACAAGGTGGACTAATAAGCTAGGTGTCTTCAATTATGAAAAAGTGGACTCCAAAAAGTGGACACAGTGCTTAAAAATCCCACCAACGCTACTGTTCCTGATACACTCATAGCAGCACAACACACTTTAAGTTGGCACTGCCATGTCAGTGTCATTGCTGTGCTGAGAATGGCCCAGCACCCAGATAATATTTGGTCAGTGGTGGTCCTATGGTGGTCCCTTTCCAGTGATGGATGGGGTAGAAAGGGGGCTGACAAATTGTGCATAGCAATAAAATGACTACAGTCATTAATTGTATACTTACAAAGTGCACCTATATGGTAGGTGTACTTGATAAAGGCCAGTGAGTGTAGGTACAAGGTAGGGGTACCGAATAAACTGGCATCTGAGTGTATGCAACCAGTATAGTTCATAAATAGATTTAACAGTAGGTACTTTTGGATTTCATGATCCAGCTTTTACCAAGGGAAGCATTTACTTCTTTATCCGAGTGTCACTGAAAAAGTTTTTATATCTTTTTTATGCTATATTTTACCTGTAAGTACAACAATGACTTTCTCAAAGGAAAGACTGGGGTGAAATTTAGTCAGTTCAACAGATACATTTAGTTAACAGGTAGGATTAAACTTTTAATTTGAAAGTTGTCATAGAAATGTGTCTGAGAATTTAATTAAAACCAATTCCAGACCGACTTCATTTTGGGTGGTTGCTTCATTGGATTGGCCTAAGTAGAAAACATAAACATATATTTAAATCCAGGCATTGATTTAGAACCATTACATGTTGTGGCAGCGGGGGCGTGGTCGAGCGGCGTCTGTAGACAGAGCGAGGAGGGACGGCGAGGTAACAGGTAACGAGTGAGTGGTTCATCTGTGGGTAATTTCCGGCTGCCTACTTATATGCCTGTATTGTTCTCAGTAGGCACTGGGGAATAGAGAGATGGAGCTGAGTCCACCTGTGTGAGTGGACACAACGAAAGTGGACCGAACCTGAAAGCGTGAATGATTGATTTTTTAAGTCTTTTTTTGTTGCACGTTAAGAGTGCTCAACGTGGCTGAAAAGGAAATAAATAAAAAGAAAGCTCTGCTCCTGAAACGCCTGCCACCCGAGTCCTCTTTCCCACCTCCGAACCAGGGTCATCACACATGTATAATATTAAAAGGTTGTCACTGTGATGATTATCTTCTTACTCCTTCCCTTCTAGAATTTGAATTGGATTAGGTTGAGAGGATCATGCAGGGTAGCACAAACTTAATGGCATAAAAGCAATGCCCCTGTTGTCCCTAGAACTGAGTCTGTGGGATCAGTTACCATTTAGTAATGTGCATTATGGGCTGAGCTTTATTAGTCAATGGTTGATGCAAGCTCTCAAAACTGTCAAATTGGCCCTAAATCTGAGTTAACCAAATCTGAGTTGTAAGCATTCTGGTTATAAATCTCCCCCTTTTTGTCCATTACTTTAATGATTTAATTCATAGGGATGGGACTATAGCAGACGGCATACTAGGGCAACAAGATATGGGAAAAAAGATGGTAAGCGATAAGGTTGTTGAATATTGCTTGTTTCACAACACAAAGCAGGAGGGAAATGTAAGCAAATAGTTAAGGCACTGGCAAACACATTAAAGCTTAACAGGACACAGCTCTGAAATGGCAAACTAAAAATTAAGAAGAGGGAGGGACAAAAGAGCAGAGTATAGGAGAAATTTGGCAAGCAAGTCAATGCAACAGAAGCAGTACAGGTTTTACAAGTAGCCCTACAACAGTTTTTTTTGGGTTTGGGTTAGTACTTTTATTATTTTAAATTGGGTCAGGTGGGTGTGAGCTCATTTCTCACAACCGCAGGCGGATGCAGGTCAAAAAGAATGCTGACTGCGCATTATTGCATGACACATTTTACACAAAACTTAGGACTGAGAATGGTCAGCTTATTTAACTCACACACACAGGTCTACAGATTGAAATAATTTACTCTGATGCTGTGTGCAGGTAATGCAATTTCAGTGGAGCTATTATTTATATTTATTATTTTTTGCTCTGTTATCGCAGAAACTCATGACGCAATAATGATACGATTATTTGTGCAGCCCTTGTTACTATTGTCTAGCAAGAATATCACTGGGCTCTCACCTCATCAACTGGTTGTATTTGGCCAGACGCTCAGATCTACAAGGAGCTCCAGTCTTTATCTAAAAAGAAGAGAGAGAGACAAAGAAGGTGTATATTGTTCTGTTTTAATACAAAGGCGTTAATGCATAAGGCAACGTCATAGTTTTAATAAATGTCATAGTTTCATATAGTTTTAACAAGTATGTCAGGTTGGTTATGTCTGCTTGAATTTCTAGTCATTAGCTTTCAATGCTACTCCAATGGCACACAACTGTATGTATCGGCCAAACCAGACGATAAACATCATCTTAATAAGACTGTGGATTATGTAAAGGAAAGCTTGGATGTTAAGTAACTTTCTCCTACTTAATTCAGAGATGCTCTTACTTGGTCCCAAGACTGCTACAAACCAACTGCCTGATTATATGTTAAATATGGTTAAATCAGTTGCTCCAAGTGCAGAAGTAAAAAACCTATGTACAAACTTGTATAGTTTGTCTTTTGATGCACATGTAGGCAATATTACTAGGATAGTCTTCCTCTTGTCCCAGCCTCAGACGTCTGATGTATATAGTACACTTGGGTAGACACGACTATCAGAATTAAAAAGTTACAATCTGATTGGCTGAACAAATGTTCGGATGTTTGTTATCCGAACATTTGTGTGTATACCCTTACATGACAACAGTAAGCTTTTCGGAGCAAGATATAGTCACTGCATTTAAAAATATTTTTTTTATTTAAAGAGGGATATTTTGTGTGTCCGTCTTTAACCTTTTTAAGAGTTTGATCAAAACAGTTAGTGGAAAGAAGCAATTAGTTCTCAGCCTCCGACACACTGCCCATGGACATCGTTTTTGCAATCACCTCGTCCTACACATCACACAAAAACTACAGTTTGTGGTTGGTCATTTGCAATGTCAGTCAAATTGCCTCTTCCTATGAAAGTAGGAGGTTCTTAGCCATGTTATGTGACAAAAACTACCGACAGCTAGAAACCTTGCTTGCGAAACTAGTCTTCCTTCATGTGCGAAATATTGCTAAGGTAAGAAATACTACCATCTTCACATTATGCAGAGAAACTAATTCATGCCTTTATCACCTCTAGAGTGGACTACGGGCCTTGCTGGCTGGATGTATCAGTAAGAGCCTAAACAAGCTCCAGTTAGTCTGTCAAGGTCTTCAAGCCGTGGAACCGCTCAGCTGGTGGCACATGCCAGTGTGTCTGCATAGTCTCCACCCTGTCTTGTCCCGTTGAATGTTTCCACCTGTTCCCTGTTTGATCCCTCGTTAGTAAGTGTATAAGTATCCCCGTGTTTCAGTCCTGTGTTGTCTTGCTTTGTTACTGTAATGCCGTGTGCGTGCGTGCGTGCTTAGTTTAAATAAAGTCCATGTTGTTAAGCGGTTTCACGTGTGTGTCTATCCACCCATCTCCACATGGTGACATAGTCCAGAATCAGGAAAATGTAACCATATTATTTTATCCACACTACACTGGCTGCCAATACAATTCTGCATTGATTAAAAAATACTGCTACTGAGCTATAAAACTCTATAGTATATCAGTGTACTCATCACCTGATGATCCTATTTTAATCATAAGGTGCTGGCTACTTATCAGTACCCATGATTGTAAAAACTTTGGTAGGGGGCATACCTTTTCTTACATTACTGGCTCTCCCATTTTAGCGAAGTTTTTACAGATAGGCATGCTGGAGCCTCAGCTTGCACTATGATTATCATATACACCATACTATGTGCTCCAAACTGAATTAACGATTCATTGTATCTTTAAGCCGAGCTGTACTTATGCTCTTGCTATCTGAGATGCTGTCGGTGTAAGATCCTGAGGTGGTCCCATGCTTTGGTTATGCCTGCTCTCCAGACCTACTAGAGCACTTCTGAGCCAGCTGCATGTGCCATCTACCTGGCTGGCTACCTGGAGACTGCATAGGAAAATATCTCCTCCCTTATAAACTCCTACAAGTTATGCTTTGTAATTAGCTGCATATTAGCTTGACTGCCAATCCCTGCATGAAATTCAAACCTTTTCTAGTTCATTTTGCACTCCATACCTTCCATGTTCTAACATTCATTTATCATTCTGCATATGTCAAACATTTTTTCCCTGACAGTTTTATGATATGCTTCTAACACCTATCTTTGTCGTATCAGAGAATGTTTTTGAGACCAGTTTACTCTGTTAATCTCAATATTGTCAAACAGAAAAGTTTGGGTTACCCCTTTTGAGTTTTAATTCCTCTTAAGGTTTCTTATTAATGTTTTTAGGAAGTGTTTCTTTGTCACTGTTGCCTTTTGGCTTGCTTGTTTGAGGTCTAGAGCTGGATTTCTGTAAAGTTTCTATGTGACAATGACTGTTGTTAAAAGTGCCATATAAATAAATTTAAATTGACATTTAAATAGTCATAAGATTGACTGGAGATGAATATTACCTGTCCAGTGCAGAGCCCAACTACTAGATCTGCGATGAACGTGTCCTCTGTCTCTCCAGAGCGATGGCTGACCATCACACCCCAGCCATTGGCCTGAGCCAGCTTACACCTGTGAGAGAGAGAGAGAGAGAGAGAGAGAGAGAGAGAGAGAGAAGTGGGAAAAAAAGTGGAGGACAAGTGAGGGAAACAGAGGGAAACAGTGTTAGGACTACATATGAACAAAAAACTTATGTAATTGGATCCTACAAGTACTTTTATATCTTTAAAGGTTTTAAGAACCCTCTCCCACTACACTGTACTAGCACTGCACTAGAAGGTCTCAGCCCTAAGCCAGGGGGGAAAAAAATAGACAAGCCTAGTTTGTGCCGGACTGCAGTCTGCCTCAACATAGCAACCATAGCAAATCAGTAGATCTTAAGAAAAGTGTGAGAGGCATTTTTATTTCTCTACCCATATTCTGACTAATCTATTTTGCTTGATATTTGTGTGCATTTTCCACAATTTGGTTTCTCAACTGTCCAATTGTCAGACTGCCAATCGTAGCGCAGGAAGCAGAAATAATTGAAGTGAAAGGTGGAATTCGTCTGAATACAGGTGGGGGAAAAAATAACACAGTAGCGGAGTTCCTTGCTACCCTTTATCTCTAAATTTATTGATGGTTTGCTGTCAGGACTGGCGCACCCATATAGGCGAACTAGGCAATTGCCTAGAATGGCACTGGCGCGAGCGCGGCAAAATATAACTATTGTGCCACCTTTTAGGCAATTGATGGCAGAGTACATAATTATTTTGGAGCTTAAAAGTACACACAGCGATGTTTACGATAAAAACAAACAAACCATATATAAAAATTATGATTTATTATTGACTTTGTAAGAAAATGCAATATCTGCCTAAAAAGTTGGTTATGACCTGGTCTAATGTAGAAGGCCCACATCTCTGCAGCTGCTCCACACCAGGAAGCTGAACAAGCCACTACACCAAATGGCCCAATAATCATAGCAACAAAGAAAGGCCCTCATGTCTGGCATGAGAACAGGAGTAGAGAAAAAGTGCACCACCTCAGCCAAAAAGGTTCACATATGGGTGATAATTCCAGCTTAAGGTGTATTGTAAAGGTTTTAGATGCTCAAGGTCCAGTCTGATTCTGCTGAATCCGGGTTGCTTTTCACTTGTGCTTAGTTACTGCTTTTAGATTCGCCCATACATCGGCTGCTGTTGTCACTTTAGGCTATGTCCCAAATGGAGCTCTAAGGGTGGATGGGTTAGAAAAACCAAGCATTTGGACAGCATTAGCATATTCTATGTATGAGTGCAATCACTAAGGAGTAAGTTGTGTAGTACTGGAAAATAAATTAAAAAGAAAATCATCATGAATGATCATCGGTACACAGGCAGGCTGACAAAGCAAGACAGTCTGAAGCAAGTAACATTTGGCAGTGTAAAAAGAATAAGCTGGCCCAGTAACAATGAATTTATCATTTTTGTTCTTCCTTCTGTCTTAACAGTTGTTGTTTTTTAATTGCATGGGTTAAATACGTGATTTGGACAACAGTTTCTTCGTTTTACAGTACTGTTGAGGTGCAAGGATCGACGTGTTATGTTGTCAAAGAAAAAAAATACAAATAAATAAAAAAGTGTGCAACAATACACAGCATCAAAGCACAGTGATTGTGTCCCCGTAACACCAAGATTTAAACTGGGCAATTATAGATGCTCAAGCCACTAGATGTCAGTATAGGGCTTGAAAAACACTGTCATATCAGCTGTCTCATAACATGAAAAAGACCATTACTGGGCAGACCTTTAAATGGTGTTTATTGGGGCATTGGTGTGAATTCATTTGAACCCAGTTTATTAACTTGTTTGGTGTGTTATTTGTGTTTTGAATCATGCATTTACTCTTGCAAGGATTAAATGTGTTGCCTATTTTAATTTGTTTTTTAATAGTAAATAATATTTCATTTATGTGTATGAGGGGGTATTGTTTTTTGTGTGTTGTTCCTTATTGGCTGTTAATTTTTTTTTATAATTGCCCAAGTTTCCCCCAATGTAGTCGTTGACATTCACCCCATTATCTAGGTCTCCCCATATAAAACAGGACACCTAGCAATCCAGGAGGGAAAGCTGACCCAACACTGAACCCTCAAGAGGAAACTTCTACAAAGTGCAAAAGTCTCTACACTGAATCTAACTGAATGTCTGGCCTATGTTGTGAAGCCATGTGACAGGCAACTGTCACTTACGCTTGGATGGCCTCTGTGACGGTGCCGATTTGGTTGACTTTCAGAAGCAGGCAGTTGCAAGCACGTTCCTCTGCCGCCTTCTCTATCCTCTTTGGGTTTGTCACTGTTAAGTCGTCGCCCACAATCTGGATCCCCATTGAACCGGTCATCCGGGTCCATGCTGCCCAGTCATCCTGATCAAAGGGGTCCTCAATAGACACCACTGTGCAAGGAAAATAATGTTAATGTTAAAGGAATATTTAAAAAATAAATGAATAAAATTAATGAAGGTTAATGGGGACTGGTTAACATGATCGTATTTTCATAATATTCATTCGTTATTTTAGTGAAATTGGAATATTCTGGTTAAAATGGTTCATTTAATGTGTTCAAAAATGATAATGGTAACTACTAAAAATGAATTTACCCTACTGAGGACTAAATAACATGCTTTTAATAAGTTAGCAAACAGAAAATGCTAACCTGGATAAAAAAATAGCAATTTTGTTAAAGTTATAAACTGATAGTCTAGTTATTATGTAGCAAGAAAGTGATGTAATATAGAACAACGTCACAGCTCTATTTGCTGATTATTCAGTACCTGGATAGTCATTGACAAAACCCTGGTAGATCTCTAGGAGCTCCTCACTAGTGATGTATCTTTCAGGGTCTGGGGAGGATTTGAAGTCAAGGTCATACTTCCCATCACGGTAGAACTCAGAGGCAGCTACGTCCATTCCAATCACAACCTTGTCTGTGAAACCTGCCTTATCTATGGCAGTCTTGATCAATTCAAGAGCTGAGAGTGACAAAGAAAGAGAGAGCAGCTCAGTTAAAACTAACGTGAGGTTTGTTATATTTTTGCTTATTCATTGTTGACCGAAAAACACAGACTTTAACTTCAGACTCACAGAAACACAAATACACACCTTCACTGTTCTCTAGGATATTTGGGGCAAAACCACCCTCATCGCCCACGTTAGTGGCATCCTGACCATACTTCTCCTTGATCACTCCCCTCAGAGTCTGATAGAGCTCAGCCCCAACACGCAGAGCATCACGAAATGACTCTGCCCCGACAGGAAGCACCATGAACTCCTGCATGGCAAGCTTATTTCCAGCATGGGATCCACCATTTATTACGTTAAAGGCCTGGAAAGAGAATAGGAATAAAGATTGAGTCAAACAGACAGAGACAGATAAAAAGTAAAGAAAATCGTAGAGGTCAGAAAAAGGTCTTAGAAATCAAGTTCATACACTACATATGTGTGCTACTTGTCTTAACTTTGGTCACAGTCATTAAGCTTTAATGAATTTCAGGGTCAAATGTAAGATAGGCTACAGCCCCTGATTTAAATGAATTAATGAAGGCATTAATCTATTGTTAAGTACTTAATAAAAAATTTGATGAATGAATTAAAGATTTTAATGATAAAGTAAATTTAAATATCTTACAGGAACTGGCAAAACTAGTTCTGTGTTTCCAGCCAGGTCGGCAATGTGACGGTACAGAGGAATTTCTTTTTCTGCTGCTCCAGCTTTGCAAATAGCCAGGGACACCCCCAGAATGGAGTTGGCACCAAACTGAGCTGTGGAGGTAGAAAACTGCTGTTCTTATTCTACCCATTACACTGAGGGTGTTTTCACACTTGGTCCGTTTCAGAGCTCCAAGTGGTCTCAGATCGATAACTCGTTCGAACTCAGACCGAAGCATTTTTTTGTGCATATGTGAACACAACAAATGAACTCAGACCCCTCTTAAACAACCCACAAACGAACCGTACTCAGACCAGCTCTGTTTATGGTTAATTTTGTGGTCCACTTGATTTGTGTCTTGTGAAAACAAAGCAGTCCAGGTCCACTTCACATTTTTGCTTTATGGCTAAAGAACTTGAGGCTTGCCGTTCATACTGCTGTTTTCTGTCACCTCGCACATAAAAACCAAGTAAAGTAGGCTAATCGAGGCAATGTGGCACTAGTAACAGTGACAGGAACAATAGCTACTGTATATTACTATTGTAATATATTATAGTGTATGCATGTATTTTGTTCTATACCACCTGTCCATGTGAGAGCTAAAGAGTCACTAAAGTAGGCCTATGACATGAAGCAGGAGTTGGTTTTGATGGCTCTGCAACAAAATTCCTCTCCTCCTTGCTTTCCTTTAATGTCACTTTAATTCTGTTTTTGCTCTCTCTATATTTCATCCACAGACAAATGATAGCAACATGTAAAGTAACCATTTGGAATGACACTACCCATAATTCAGTGTTACACAGCCGAGGTCTGAGTTCGTAAAGAAATTGTGGTGTGAACAAGAAGTGGTCTGAGATCTCATCAGTGCTAAAATATCCAGAAAGAGAACCGAGTCGCCTTTTAAGTCCACTTACTATTGTGAACACCAAAAGCACTGAGGTCATTTATAGCTAGTTCCCTTTCAGGTCCGCTTTAACAGGACTGAGTATGGTTCATTTAAAAAGAACTAGATGTGAAAACATCCTGAGAAACACTGCAATTGACTTCACTCTTACTATTGGAGTTGTCAAGATTGCCATTGAAATTTTGTAAATATATCACTATTTTGTACAACTTGATTTAAAATGACATATATAGTGTATACATTTCAGTTACTTACTATGTATATAGTCACTTATTGTGCACATGAATAGAGTTAATATTTGCCATGTATGAGTAACATACTCATTACCTGATTTATTTGGGTATGGTTGGATACAATTTTACTGTACCTTTAGAGCTGTTTTTTTTTTTGGTTTTTTTTGCATGTGCACTATGTGGTAACTGCATTGACTCACATTTGTTCTCTGTGCCATCCATCTCAATCATCATGTTGTCCAGTTTCTCCTGCTCCACCGCACTAATCCCCTGCAGATCACACCATACAATAAATATTCCAGATTATTTTGAATAAGGTACTACTTATAATCTGGAATATTTATTGTATAAATATTGTATAATAAGGTGGATTGTGCATAATGAACAACTTAACCAATCAGTGGCCTGATACTATGAACCCAGAAACCAGGTTTAGGCTCTCAGTATATACAAAGTTCAAGACAATACATTTGTAGCTTGGTGTTGTGATCTGCTTCACAATATGGCCATGTCCATGTCAATGGAAAATCCTTAATCCTAGGTTTAATCTGTACCACTGAGTTCTGACACTTGGAACTGTTCTTCTTTTCCATGTATGCCTCTCTGTTCTTGGAAAACTACAAATGCACAGGCAATGCTCACTGTATCCAGCTCACTTAATAACACACAACCATTCTTACCACAGCTTAAACACTCTCATGTGGTTTTTCCAGCTGCAACACACACAGGCACGTGACACAAGCTGCTCTCTATCTGCTGTCCTTTGTAATGCTTTTTCAAGGTCATCTATTTGTCTGGTCCATAATGAATGTGCACTTACAGATGCAATGAGGGCAGGTCCGAGAGTGTCGTTAATATGGCCGATAGCTTTTAGTACACCTAAGAAAACATCAAGAACAGAGGATCGGAAATAAAGAAAAAGACACTAAAGGAATGTACTTGCTAGTATTTGACCAAAAAATAGCTGGTGTTTTTCTTGGTTTCACCTTTGCCCTTGAAGCGACTCTTGTCTCCATCTCTGAGTTCTAGAGCCTCATAAATGCCAGTAGATGCTCCACTAGGCACGGCAGCCCTGAACAGTCCTTAAGTGAGAAAGATGAAGATGGAGATAGAGAGTAAAAGAGTGAGCGACCTAAAGGATGAGAGCTACTATGCCACAGCAACATTATTTTTGAAAAGATACACTGCATTGTTGAAATTAGAATCTTGTTACTAAAGAAGTACTAACAGATTAACAGTCACCTTTTTCAGTCCTCAGGTCCACCTCAACTGTGGGGTTTCCCCTAGAGTCCAGGATCTCCCTGGCAATGATGCTCACAATGGACATCCTATGAGCAGGATAGGAAAACAGATTAGATAGATAGATAGATAGATAGATAGAAATAGGTCTACATAGATGCTTCTGAATTGAGAACTACATTGCAGTTACTCCATAGATAGATAGTATGTCCAACACTGAACTGGTCAAAGTATTAATGTAGTAAGAAAGATCTATTTATTTGTCATGCAGAATGTGTGGAGAGCACTGCAGCTTCTAAGCATCTGATTGGTTCTAAAACTTTAAGAAGCTTTTATAATGGTCGTTAGAATAAAGGTTACTTGATCTCAGATCAGTGTGAAATAACGAGCCTTTATATGTCAAACTGCGCTCCAAAGAGCCTTCAGTGTGGCTCCAAGGATTGACTAAGAATTGAATCTTCTCACAATGATGCAGAGCATTTGACATATCGTAGACTTGATATATCGTGGTAGATTCCTCGCGGTTTTGCACCACCGAGCCGGAAGCAACGTCCGGATGGGTCTCCAGCGTGTTTGTGCTATTTTATCTTAAAACGTGGCGAGAATCAAGCGCAGGGAAACGAGGCACGATGCACTAACGACAACCAGCTCACGACTGACTCCACCAACACCCATACATTTCATCAGCCAGATACATGTGAGGAGGCTGTAGGACCGTCATGCCGCAACCAATATGGCTGACCTTGGCATCTTGCTGTACATCACAAACACTGCTTTTAAATCAAACGGCGTTGTGCTTCAATTTCAGCGATCTCAGTGGCTGAATCCCAAATGACGCCCTTCTCCCTGTGTAAGTGCACTACATAGGGTATGACAACGGCGTCGGCACCGTATATATATATATATTATGCATTATGTTCAATAGTATTGTAACGACAGCGCCAGATATGCATGCGATTTCAGTTCTTTACGACCTCGAATGGAGTCGTGAGTTACGTAATGGAGATGATGCACAGTTCTGCTGTGCTTACAGTGGTACTGCAGCACGGCGCTAATGGTCGGGGCGGGCAGTGCGGAAAGAGGCGCCAGTCGAGCCTAAATTATTTAGCTTTTTCCCCCTTTGGCCGAAACAAAAAAAAAAGAGGGTTTCTGACATAATGGAAAAGAGGAGTTAAAGATGGTGGAGGAAAGATGGGAGATGACAGTCCGATCTGACAGCCAGTGGGGGAGAATGCCTGGTGAATTTCACATTGAAGGAGAACAGATTGCGACATGCGCAGATTTACACGCGGACTAGACCCACACGCGCGCGCGCGCGCGCCCGCAGCACGAGCACTATCCACCCCACTCCCCAAAACCCATACGATATGCGCACGTTCTGAGATATGCATGTCTTACAGTCCTTCATACAAACACGCACGTACTGCTTGCATAACTCACGCACACTTACGAGTCCACACAAATTGCCTCCACCGGTGCCCACACGGACACAAAAAAGGATGCTCGTGTTTCCTTATTTCAATTTTTTATTATGTCTCCCTCTCTCTTTTGCGTATGCGCATGCATTACATATTGTTATTGCGTGCATTACATGTTGTTGTCTCTGGCTCATACAATCACTTCCAAAGAAATCAATGCACACACACACACACACACACACACACACACACGCTAAGTCCAGTACCTTAACAGTCTGCACAGTGTAGCATCACTTACACCCACACCGCTGCCTTCCTACTTGCTCACCTTGCACACACAATATCGACTGCATAAATGAAGCAAAGGATGACAGAAGACAGGGAAAAGGGTGAAAGGAGAAACGGAGAAAGAAAAAAATAACCAGTCTTGTCTTTACCTGCTGTCTGAGCGGGTGTAGCCTCACCAAAGGCAATCTGGAAAAACCTGAGGAGAGAGACAGGCTGAGAAAAAAATGGAGAGCGAGAGAGAAAGAGAGAGAGTGGAGGAAAGAGAGTGGAGGAAAACAAAGAAAGGGGAGACAACATGTGACACAATGGGGAGGGGATGAAAGGATGAGTCAGAGGAAGATGCTGAAAAACAGGAGAGGAGAGAGGGAAATGAAGAGGTGGACATCAAGGGGATTGATTAATGAGAGGGAGCAAGGGATTCAGGAGGGGAAAAAAGGAGAGGAAAAGACAGGGTGCTGCATTATTACCTGGGGATTAGCAGTAAAGAGGGAGAAAGCAGGTGCCTCGTTCTTCCTCTCAGTGGGACCAGAATTCAACGGTGCATCATTACAGTGTAATAAAACAATATACAGCCATGAAGAGCTATAGAGTTACATTTTTATGCAACTGTGCTTCCTACACAACTGCACATTTCTAAAGTGTACATGCATTAATGTTGCATTTATGCTGCACTGTCATGCATGAAATCGATACAGAGGGGCACTAACTTTGTTAACACAAATTAACTTTGCTTCATTTATACTTAACTATATGTGTATGAACAGGGGTTGAAGTGGAATTTGGAAGGTGGTGGAACTCTTGACAGTGATTTGAATTCAACCACTATTGGCGTTTTTCCATCCGACGGTGCGGCACAGCTCGGCTCAGCAAATTACCCATAATCCTCCACGTTGTCGCTATTTCCACCGCCAAGCGAGCCGTGCTATACCCAAGTACCCATGCTAAATTTGGTTACACTTCTTGCCCAGGTACTAGCGAGCCGAGTGGGCGGAGCTTCAGACCATCGATTGGTCCTGATTAATGTCTTTGTCTGGAGTTACGTCTCTACTGGCACAAAAATCTTCAGTAGTGTAGCGACTGTCTGCCAGAGTTTCTTTCTCTTTTCTAAAGTGCTTTTTCTGGTGGATTTATGAGGAAACATCACATTTTTAAACAGCAATTTAATGTTTCAGATTAATTTTGATTTATTTACACAGAGTAATGTTTTTTTATCGTTATTTAGATTGATCTTACATTTTTCCCCCGTGATACAAGTAAAATCTGGCTTCTTCTAGTTAGGGCAAATTCCAAATGGCTTCCTATTCATTTTGTTTGCACCCTTCATAGGGTATAATATAATGGAGCTCAAGGCCCACCTAGTGCCCTCATGCTTACTGTAGAATGAGATTTGGCCACGACTCCGTGTGTGTGTGTGTGTGTGTGCGCCATTTCTTTTCACTCTTCTCTGTACTTCTCTTTATTTTCACTGAAGATTAAAGTTGGCTGCGTTTGGGTGCGCAGGCAGCGAAGTGAAAGTTTGCTCCTCTGTATTTCTCTGTATTGGCACGATTGTGTTTGGGTGCATGCGCCGCAATTACAGCTGTGTTACTCGCTGTGTCTCGTGCTTACTAGTTATGCGAGAGAAACGCGGCAGCGCCACACACATTTTAACATCAAGTGAGATATGCATGGTTTCATTTCAAAATCGTTTTTTTTATAATTTTTTTTATTTTGTGTAGTGTTTTACTACTCATGCCTATCAAGTCACCGCCCGCTAACCTCCAGAGTAACTCCTCCTACTTTCACGGGTAGACAGTAGTGGTTCCTGGCATAGGCGACAGGCAATAGCTTAGGGCGGCAAGTGCCAAGGGGCGCATGCACGGGCGCTCTGTGCGCATAGATACACGCATGCGCGCACACTTCTCTATCGCTCGAATATGCACAACGCTCATGTCGGGGCATCTGATGTGTCCAGAACGGGCGCCCCTATACTGTGCTACAGGTAAAAGCAGAAAACGCCTATTTTTACCCTCTCCAAGTTACTGAGGGTGCCAGATTGTTCTGGCCCAATTTAACCCCTGTGTATGAAACTAAAGCCATTTTGTTTACTATATCTAGTCTATGTAGGACTATTTGCGGCACTAAACACCCAGGAACCACAAAAAGAGCCACATTTTAGTTAGCTGATACCAGATGCATTATTGTTTGTGTGCGCACACTCATACATATGAGAGTTGTTAAACCGCACATAATGATGAATGAGATGATCTGTAATTAAACTGCCTGCTGTAATGAGATTACCATTTGGAGAAGCAGAGGCCACAATGCCCTTGACACCAGACAGGCAGCTGCATGCACACACACACATAGAATCATAATTACAAACAAAAAGATGGATCTGTAATTAGTTCATTTTCTACTCTATTAGATCTCGGGGTTAACTGACCATCCAACTGCATTCCATTGACTGAACTAACTCCTGTCCTGCCCGTTTTGCATCAACCTTTCTAGTAGTTCTTCTGCAAAGGCTGCTGGAATAGGGATTTTGTGGTCACGAACAACTAACAGACTAACAGACCGTCTGTGCCTTCCTTCATGATTGGCCTGTTTGATTATCTCAACTCACTCCTGGATTAACACAATTTGTACTGTGATATTGTTTTAACTACTTGTATCAATTGTAAACCAATAATCATTTTAAATCAAATAATAATGACTTCAGCAATAACAATGTATTGTAGCATCACGGCGCCCGCGTATTATGCATTTGCATACCCGTGAGCCCTCGTGGCCGCCTGTGTAAAAGAATCCCCTTTTTTGTTGGATTGGTGATCGTTACAAAATGTGTATTGGGTTGTCCGTGCCGGGATGTGTGGAGCCAGCACGTTAGTTGTGTCCACAATCGGCAGAAGTCTGGTGGGCTTTGTTTACCCCCGCCAGTTCTCCCATGCTAGTTCAGTTCTCAGGCTTACCACCAAGCTACGTGTTGTGCTGTAAGAGTGTGCTTGCCAAATAAAGAGCAATTTCCTGGTTTTAAAATGCTTCCTGGTCACGTCTCTTCTTCACGGGTGTCACACTGGTGTCGGAAGTGGGATGGGTCAAGCCAGCTGCAAGAGATCGAGCGACTCCTGAGAGAGATGGACCCAACAGTGACCGGCGAGAGAAGGAACGGACGGTGAAGCCAGCGGGACACAGAGAGCAGCAGCGAGGCCCCACAGGGCATGGGTACCGAGCGTTATGCCTGCTCAGCTTTTTCTGATGGGGCTAGTCAGCCAAGACGGTGGCCAGTCATGGGGGCGGACGGCTGGCCAAGGGAAGCGGACCATACGAAACATAACTGAACATAGTAGCGAGATTCTACAGGCGGTCAGCAGAGACGACAGCGACGCAGTTGAGCGTGGCGTCGGAAGGAAATGCGATGCGGGTACTGCTCAACGTCCTCGAAACAGAACACGGGCAGCTGCCGGCACTCAAGACAGCTTTTCCGTGGCATTTCGTCCAAGTCTCCGCTCGAACCTGGGCAGAGACAAAGGGGAAAAGCTGGGGATATTGGCTGCTCAGCTGCGCACGCTGGTGAAGCAGGCATACCCCTGCTTTCCCGAAGAGGTAAAACACGAGCTAGCCCTCGAGGCACTGTCGCCAGAGAACCTGCAATGCCGCCTCAGCATCTCAGCGGCAGTGTCACGTGAGCAATCCGTTGCCGAGGCAGAAAGAGCTGAGGTGATCCTGTGCCATCCACCTCCTTCGCGCTGGCGGCTGACCTGCCGTGTTATAGAGGACGGTGGTGACATGAGTAAGGAAGAGGTGCGCCGGGTTGAGTCTGACCAGTGGTTGGTCTGTAGGCGTTGCCGCACGAGGGGCCACAAAGCGTGAACATAAACCTGAAGTCTGTCACTGGCGAGTGGCGTTTGTTCCACTGGGATTTTGTTCTGAACTGAGCAGGACTGTGGTACCGACACTGGAAGTGAAGGTAGGGCGCTTCGGCGTACCTGCCGGCTGCCGCCGTGCTGTAGAGACTTGGTTTTGGATTGAGACTGTGTAATGGTTCGTGTTGTGGTGTGGGCTGTTTGGGCCGCCGGGATGGCTGACCCTTGAAGGAGGGAGGGACTGTGTAGCGTCGCTGCGCCTGCATGGTGTGTATTTGCATACCGGTGAGCCCCCACGGCCGACCCGTTATTGGTGTAAAATAATCCCCCGTTTGTTGGAATGGGTGTTTGTTACAAAAGAGGGGAACGTGTGTTTGGTTGTCCATGTCGGGATGTGTGGAGCCCGCACGTTAGTTGTGTACACCGGTGGGCTTTGTTTACCCCCGCCAGCTTTCCCAAGGCTAGTTCAGTTCTCAGGCTTACCAACAAGCTACGTGTTGTGCTGTAAGAGTGTGCTTGCCAAGTAATGAGCAATTACCTGGTTTTAAAATACTTCCTGGTCACATCTCTTCTTCACCGACGTCACAGTATGATAAATCTACAGTCAAGCCGGAAAGTCTGCACACCCCTTTCACCTTCTCCACGTTTCATTACATTACAGACTTATTCTAC
>JAOUQW010000011.1:7379725-7401555 GCA_028565825.1 Olivaichthys viedmensis
GTTCTTGTCACCCGGCATATTATGGGATGTCTTTGTTGTTAGGCGGGGGAGGGGTGAAGTCAGGGAATAAAGGGGGGTTGAGGGGGAGGGGGAGTGCATATTATGGTCTGGATCTGGCCTGTTTCTTATTTTCTTGTCTTTTTTTCCTCACCTTTTTTGTGTCAAAGTTTAAGCCTACAACAGAATGATCCTGTGCCAGGGTTCTCTGATCTAGCACATGATTGGATCGCTGTGTGTGTATATTATCGGATATTTATCTTCAGGTGCAGCTTTTAAATAGAGACAGAAGTCATGTGATGAGAGATATGAAGTTGACATTCCATGTTTAAAGTTCTTTCCTATAGGAATCTTATTCCACTGTTTCCCAGCAAAAACATGATCAGAAGCTGTGAAATTTACTCAGTAAACTCAATACTCTTTATATATCATGTCCTTTGTCAAGTGCTTGGCAGTTGCAAAAAGCTGAGAGTAAAGCTGCTTTCTGACAATGAAAGAATAATTTTTTATTTTTTTTAATGGACTGTTACCAAGAATTAACTATAGGGAAAAAAACGATCAAAGTGTCCTTTGACGTGCATTTGAAATGGTGACAGCAACAGGAAATGTTGCCCTTTTTGGGTTTTTCCTCTTACTCGTTTCATGCTCCATCTCTGAGTCTTTCATGCCTGTCTGTTCTGTGGACTATTGGTCCATTTATCTGTCTAATCATTTATCAATGAGTCCAAATCTCCATCTTCCTTTGTGTTTTCCTGTCTGTCTATCAGTGAGGCTCCACAATGAAGTCCATATGTAGTTATTTTGCTTAGCGACTGGGTAACATTAAGAAATGTGTGTAGATTGGCAAAGGGTATGGAGATGTATGTGTGTGTGTGTGTGTGGTGGGGGTGCAAGCATAAAGAACATTATGGTCTGCATTTTGGCATATGCGGTAATCTGACCCCCCCCCCCCCCCACCCGTCTCGCCTGCTTATCTCCTTGGCAACTGTCAGCACAGGAAGAATATTATGGTCTGTACTTTCTTTTGACTCAGAAATTATATTATGGGATGTTTGGCGCTAGTGGAGTGTGGGGGAGGGGTGCGTTTGAGCAACTACCTCCATATCCTTTTTTCTAGCTAGAATTATGGGGATGTTAGTGTTCACGTTAGCTATCCAAGAACACTCTATATGTCCTGCTGTGGGTTACAGAACTTTCAAATGTACATGTGCCTCATTTCCGCTGTTCTTTGTGCTTGTGCTCTGCCTCTTTTGGGAGAGAGCCAGTAAAACCCAGGAAGAATAGAGAACGAGAATGAGAGAATAAATGCAACAAAGAAGAGAGGGCTGGAGGGAGGCAAAAGATAGATAGGCACGGGACAAAATAAAGTACTATCAGAGAGGGAGTTTGCTGAGTCAGAGGAAATAATACATGGTGTGAACAAAGCAAAGAAAGAAAGGAAGAAAGAAAAAGAAAGAAGAATACTAATTGGAAGGAGTTTGCTGAGTACTACTAGAGATCCTATGGGATTTGCCCGGTGAAGAAAATCACTGGGCTACAGAATCCCAACGCCGTGGTAGAACTACTGCTGTGGAGTGTGTGTGGCTTTTAGATGAAACAGTAAAATATATCTTAAACTTGATTGCTGATGTGCGAAGACTTAATTCTGGATGATAACTATTACTAGAAGAATGGAATTGTTATAGGGTGGGCTACATCATCAAGCATCACACTATCAGCCTTACATTGTGCCCTATGGCAGTACAAGCACAAATAGATATTATTAATGTTTGCATTTGCACTGCTATAAGCAGAAACTTCTTCCTCATACTGCAAGTGCGTTTCACCATTGTGCTGGCTATTTTATGCAAACTGGATGGGATGACTGGGTAGTGGACATACAGGTTAACATGTTTCCTGTTCAGTTCAGACTGTAAAGCGCCATCGGTCTTTGGAGAACCATAGTGGAATGAGCCTCTTTAACCCCAAAAGCATGTATCATCTCAATAGGTGCATTATGGAGCTTGTAGGCCCAATTACGCAACATTAGTACACTAGTAAATAGAAGGAGCATGAGGGTAGAATTGCTTACACTGTATCCATCTTTAAGCTGTTTTCCCATTGTCTATGTAACTGAGTGATATTGGCTGTAGTAGTAATCCAAACCCAGAAAAGATTTTGATTAACAGGTATTACAGCAGTATTTAGTATGTCTTTGGAAACTCTTTGAAGTGCAGTTATGTGGATTTTTTTAGTGAAACCGACACATATGCTGTCTCTGTTATGATTTGTATGCGCTATTTATAGAATTTTTGGACTAACTCTGTCCATTTAATGTCCCGTGCCCAGATGGTTGCCCTACTGTACCGTGTCTCTACACACATGTACAGCAGCACAGATCTGGACTGAAAGGATGTAGTCATGTGGCGTTGAGTTGCCATGTGACCAGCTTTTTTCTCTCTCCTGCCTAGCTCTCTCTTTTTTGGAGTTATGCTTATTGTGGGATGTCAGTGACTGTGCTCATTATTATTATGGGATGTTCAAGGGGTGGGCGGGGTAAATGTCCCCATGGTAACGGTTGCTAAGGGCCATGGTGGAATGGGGAAGAGAGTGTCTGTGCGTGCGCGCGCGCGCGCGCGTGGGGGGGGGGATTATTATGGTCTGTATGTTGCAAGGTAACTATGCAGAGTGGGGGGAGGGGTGAGTGTATGTGTGTGTGTGTGTAGGGGGGGTTATTATGGGATGTCTGCCCCCTGATCTCTTTGTGTGTATGCAAGAGGGTGTTAGTGGGAGAGGGAGAGACGGCGACGTCGTACGAACCCCACGCCGCAGAAAAATCCTATTGCTTTTAGTTTATCAACAACAACAACCACAACAACAACAACAACAAGAAGCAAACACTTAGAGCTGCATTTGAACTGTTGCTGGACGAAGAGATCATTGAACGTGGAAACAGTGTACTTGTAGACCGCTTCACATTTTCCCCCCCATCTGTTTCAACCACGGGAACACTCAAGTTGTGTGAGTACACCAACGTTACGTTGTCTGCGTGTGTTCCTCAGAGAGAAATCATCCCGTCAACATGAGCAATCGCAAATCGATCCGAGCGCAAGACAAAAAGCGAAGTTTTCCGTAACATCACATGATGAATCCATCGCGCCAACTGATTTAGCCGGTGCAGCTAGCTAACACACACACGCACACACACACACGCGCGCTAGCTTGCGTAGCGTGCTAGTTGGTGAAAGAGCTAAATTGTCGCCTCGCTAGCTGGGTGAACCCGTCTATTGTGTCTGCCTGCCATAACTTTTACCGTTTTGCATTATCGCAAGAGTTGCCTGTGGCTATAAGAGAAACTATACAGTTGATATACCATGAGCGAAGGTCTAAACGGGACAGTCGTTTGAAGGATAGTATGGGTAGATATACAGATACAGATATATAGGCTACCAATACTAACTTCCGTTTTTTTTTTAAATATATATATGTGCTTTTAATTTCCACCTCTTCGAAACCGGCTCTCCTCGCGCCCTGCCTCGGAAGCCACAGGAACTGGGTGAGCGGAGTAAAGGAGACCTGTATTGAGCCTAACCAGACGGTGGAAATACACGAGTATTATGTCTGGAAGTGAAGACGATAGAGACGATTTCGGCGCGACAGAAGACCGGTCTGTGGTGCGAGGTATGTACACGGCTAGCTGGCTAACCTAAACTTGGGGTGGCGCGGCGCGGAGGAGAAACCAAAAAAAAAAAAAAACCAGTTTAAATAATCAACCCGCTCAATTCATGTCCTGTTTTACGTCGTTGTTGTACACTTTAGTCGGTTCCCAATCCACTCAGCCTTTTCGTTGACGTGTGTGTGTGTGTGTTTTTTTGTTGTTTTGTTGCCCCGGCCACTACGAGTTTAGCTAACTTGCTAATTACTTAGCTACAAACACAGGCTCGTGCACGCGAGTGTCGGTGGGCTTGGCGCGGTCTCGACGAGCAGTGGCGCAATGCTCACTGTGCAGCCGTTCGTTTAACTGCGAACTTGTCAACTTTAGTTTTTTTGCTTAGCTTCTCCGAGACCTAGTATTTACCGGCATGGATGTCTCTGCGGCCTACCGGTGTTTTCTCTCTCGTGTGTGTGTGTGTGTGAGAGAGAGAGAGAGAGAGAGCAGCTCTGGCGGTTAGCCGACTAGGCTGGTGACGTTTGTGTAGCACGACGAATCCACGCTTTTCGCAGATGCTCACTCTGAAAGCTCTGTTCACCGCACAACCTATCGGGCCAGCTTGTCGTCAAGCTGAAGCTTTTCGAGCCTGTGTTTTTTGTTTCGTCTACATCCGCCGTGGAACATTTGTTGAGACGAGGAAAGGTTTGAGGACGCCGCTGAGAGAGAGAGAGAGAGAGAGAGCTCGTTGTAATCGGGGGGGGTTTCCCACGGAGAGCTCGCGCCGTCCGCTAACCGCTTTGGGCCTGTTTCTTTTCGCTCTTGCCTCGCTAAATCGATGTATAGGGGTTTGTCGCGTGAAGAAAACGGCCGGGGGACAAACTACTCGTAGCAGTGTTTCCGTGTTGGTTTTTAGTTTTTGTACCTTTTCGGTATGAATTAGGCCAAAGGTAAATTTGGATCGTGGGTGTACTTGAGTCTGACGCATCAAAACTGGTGTGTGATGTCCTACTCGGATCAACTGTCCTCTATAATGGTTCCGGTTTGTGTGTTGCCGACCTATTTAGTGAGTAATTACTTTAGATGGTGCCGCATGACTTTGCAGATTTTAAGGTTGTGGCATTTGTTGCACATGCTCCAGACAATAAAGGTTATAGCCACAGAACACTAGTCTCATAGTTGAGCAAGCTTGTATTGTTTCGGAGCGATAAGGTTGAATGGGCTTTTATGTATTAAAGCTTGATTGTGACATTTTTTTTTAGCTGCAACACTGTTACAAGGCCTCAATGTTGGGCTGCTGCAATGCAACTGAATAGTGACCCACAATCTAACATATGATGGGGGGGGGGGGTCTGTATGTAAACGTGTTTGTGTTGAATGAATTAATGAATGAAATCTCAGCTGTTGGCATGGTATGTCTATTATGCAGATGATGACCTGGAGGAAGACTTGTCAGAGAATGAAGCGCCAAAGGTGAAAAAGAAAAAGAAGGCAAAGAAGAGCAGTCGTGAGAGCAAAAGCAGCAAGAGACAGCGCTCTCGTAGGGAGGTAGGCCTGGCAGATCAAACACCTGCAATCTTGCTCACCAAGTTTTTTTGGTCCCAGTTTACTGGTCTGTAAAGTGTTCCTGAAGCCTCACAGCATCGAAACACTAATATTAATATAGCGTATCTTTGCTGTGTTGCATTTTTTTTTGCTACATCACAATATCTGCACGCTTCCCCCCTCCCCCAGGATATCCCAATTAGTTCCCCCGAGCCCGTAGAGGGGCACAACGTGGAAGAAGTGGAGGAAGATGGTGCTGGAGGGCGTTCTGACAGCGAGGGCAGTGACTACACGCCTGGCAGGAAGAAGAAGAAGAGAGCCAGCACCTCCAGAGACAAGAGGAGGAACAGTGCTGGTGCTGACAGGAACTCCAGCTTGACTGTTTCTAAGAGGAAGGAGCCTGAGGAAGAGGATGACGAAGATGAGGATGATAGCTCGGTCAGTTAAAAACGAGTGACGTTTGGCGCAGTACAAATTAGATAGCTTATTTTCAGCAAATTGTTCCTGTGCACTCCAAACTATTATTTCAATGTAGAATCATGTTTCAGGCAGGTATGGAGATTTCCTTGGAGCAGGGTTCATATGTAAACTTCAAACAGTTTTCTAATGCCCATAGGAAGTACAGAAATAAAGTTAACGATAACGATCAAACCAGTATGTGTGAAGGCAACCTCAATGCATATGTCAAATTAATGAACATAAACATACTTTTGGTTGTGAAGGCACCTGAAGATTCCTGTGATTGTGAAACGAATTTGGAAAACTATTTTCCAGGAGCCGAAGACCTCCTCCCAGTTGCTGGATACCTGGGGCATGGAGGACATTGACCATGTCTTTACTGAAGAGGACTACAGATCTCTTACCAACTACAAGGCCTTCAGTCAATTTGTCAGGTGTGGTATGCTTGGAGAGAAATGAGCCATCTAATAATCACAATCACTTTGGACACAGTTTCTGGGACTTGGGCACTTATTCATTTAATGCTGTGCTTAAATAACTTTTTTGCATTCTTTATCATGTTCTTGGCCAGCAGTTATCACAGCTACATTAACGTGGATTCAAAATTTTCCCAGTTTATTATACGCCCAATTGACACTTGATGTATTTCTATTAGCACACTGTTTGTGTAACAGTAATCATGTAACAGCAAAACTTCATCACAATCAAATAAACAGTGACTCCATACATAGTCATGTGAGCTGGCCTTACAAACCATTATTCATCTGACAGGTCACCTTTAAAATTCCCAGTCGTTCCTGTTATTATTGAATTAGAATCAGCCACGACCATGACCATCCCCCTCCCCCCCCCCTTCCTATTCCTAGGCCTCTTATCGCAGCCAAGAACCCAAAGATTGCTGTCTCCAAGATGATGATGGTGCTTGGGGCAAAGTGGCGTGAATTCAGCACCAACAACCCCCTGCGCGGCTCTGCAAGCGCCAACGCCGCCCTGGCAGCTGCCAACGTGGCTGCTGCAGTCGAGAGCATGGTGGCAGCTGAGACTCCTGTCACTGCTGCCCTTCCACTCGCCGAGCCCCAACCTCCTCCAGCTCCTCCACTTCGCAAGGCCAAGACTAAAGAGGGCAAGGGTGAGCAAAAACCTTTCTGCTTTAATAATAACTTGGCATAGCTCTTGCAAGTGTGAGCAGAGCGTATTTAGATGGAGCGTACATGAGCACTTGGATAACTAAAATGTTGCTGTTCTATAGGAAGAAAAGTATTTAAACCCCCCTTCGAGGCTTGGTTAACAAAATTTCTTAAATCTGAATAACACGAAAGGCAAGTGATGCGCATTCAATGAGAATCCAGTGCTGTGTCCCAAACCGCATTCTACACACTAAACAGGATGCTTAAATAGCAATGACACCATTACTGTACTGACATTTTAAAACCTGCTGGTGTTTACTCTGTCAGGTCCCAATGCCCGTAAGAAGTCCAAGCCTGCCCCCAAACCTCAGGAGAAGAAGGTCAAGACTAAGAAAGTCGCTCCTCTAAAGATCAAGTTGGGAGGCTTCAACAGCAAGAGAAAACGCTCCTCTGTATGGGATCTTTTTTTGCATTGTTTCTTGCTTGTTGCTCTCAATTTCACAAGCGCATACCGTTTTGATTATTTTGTTCATTTTCTTACTTGCTTGTTTAGAGTGAAGAGGATGAGATGGATGTAGACAGTGACTTTGATGATGGCAGCATGAACAGCGTCTCTGTGTCGGATAGCTCCAACAGCCGCAGCAGCCGCTCAAAAAAGAAGCCCAAACCAAAGAAGAAGAAAAAAGGTAAGCAACTTTTTTTGGGGGGGGGAATCAGTCCAAATAGGAATGGAAAACTTTTCATTGCCCTGGATGGGCCTGATAAATCTGATGGCTTTGTCTAGACTTTAACTTAAACCTCTTTTTCCCCCCATGTTTAATTCAGTGGATGATGATGCTGATGGCTATGAGACTGACCACCAAGACTACTGTGAGGTGTGTCAGCAGGGAGGAGAGATCATCCTCTGCGACACCTGCCCCAGAGCTTATCACATGGTCTGTCTGGACCCTGACATGGAGAAAGCCCCTGAAGGCACTTGGAGCTGCCCACACTGCGTTAGTGACTGTCTATAAATGTTATTCCCATTAATCTCACACTTCTTGATCACTGGTGTCACTTTAATCAGAATCTGGGGAAACTGTTTCTAGTAGGTGGCCAACTCGTTTTGTTCATCGGATGCGTTTTATTTGTTAAGTCATTTCTTTCTACTTTCCCTCACAATTTAAAGCAAGTTGACACCGAGTAGAATAGTGTTTCATTTTAAATTCGCTGTGAAGATGCCATACCTCTTTACTGACATGTTTCCAAGGTTTTATCACGACAGGTTGTTCCCTATGTAGGCTACAGATGTGGAGAAGACCCCTTAATTTAAGGTCTACTGTAGCCAAAAGCACTAAGCCCTCGCGCATGTAGACTTGACCTGCTAGTTGGAAACAAGGGTTGTTGCTTTTAAGTCAGTCAGTAATAACGCACTAATACTAAGGTTACGAAATAATTTTCACTTATTACGCCATGTAACAAAGGAGTTCATCATACGCTAAAACCATTTTTGTGTCCTCTGCCTTTATCAGATCTGGCTTTGTATTGATGGATTTGAATTAAAAAAAAAAAAAAAAAAGGCAATATACCAGTGTAGTTGTATACAATTGTTTTCAAGTTCTAGTTACCCTTTAAGCATTGAATACTTCTGGCATAATCATAATAACGTCTGGTAAAATATCCAAAAATGGCATTTCATAAAGTATTCCTTTAAGGTAATTCAAGAGCATGTCTTCGGTTAAAGGTGAACAACAATCATAAAGTCTTGATTTAAAAACATCTCTCTCTCAGGAGAAGGAGGGTATTCAGTGGGAAGCACGTGAGGAGGGCTCAGAAGGAGAAGAGGAGAACGATGCAGGTGTAGGTGAGGCAGAGGAGGACGACCACCACATGGAGTTCTGCAGAGTGTGTAAGGACGGAGGAGAGCTCCTGTGCTGTGACACCTGCCCCTCTTCCTACCACATCCACTGCCTCAACCCGCCCCTGCCTGAAATTCCCAATGGAGAGTGGATCTGTCCGCGTTGCACTGTGAGTCAACCAATCAGCTGCAGTGGACGGTTCATTGATGAGCAGAGTAACTTGTAATCGCTTTTAAACTGTATTTTCTTTGCTGCTTCTTTTGCCAGTGTCCTTCTTTAAAGGGGAAAGTGCAGAAGATCCTTACCTGGCGTTGGGGAGACCCACCGCCGCCCACCCCTGTTACCCGCCCCCTCGACCTCCCCGCCGACGCCCTTGACCCTCCTCCACTGGCTGGCCGGCCTGAGAGGGAATTCTTCGCCAAATGGCAGAACATGTCCTATTGGCACTGCTCCTGGGTATCTGAGCTGCAGGTCTGCGCACACATTTGTTTTTCACCCGTCTTCAACAGCGTGAACTTCAGTCCCCTAAAAAATCTTTTGCATGTTGCAAAAACAAACAAACATTGGCAACAATATGTAGTCAATCTAAGCCCCTCTCTTTTCCTCAGCTGGAACTGCATTGCCAAGTGATGTTTAGAAATTACCAGCGCAAGAACGACATGGACGAGCCCCCACCCATAGACTTTGGAGGCGAGGGCGAGGAAGAGAAGAGTGAGAAGAGGAAGCTCAAAGACCCCATCTACGCCCGGATGGAGGAGAAGTATTACCGCTTTGGCATCAAGATGGAGTGGATGATGATTCACCGCATCCTCAACCACAGGTGAGGCTTCAAGTCCTGCAGTTTCTCTTCCTCTTGGGATAGGACGGGTCTAAAAAACCCCGCACTGTTTGGTTTGCATATGTACAGACTGGTCGGTAGTGTTTATTGATAACGCTGCCGTATAATTAAAGCCTCGTGTTTTTTTTCTTTCTATTTGGGCTGTCGGAATACATTTCACTGTTTGAAAACTGTAAGGATTTTCATAGTATTTATGTATTCAAAGACAACAAAACCTTCAAATGTTTAAGATCCCATGTACTTTGTCACCTAAATTAGGTCTATTGAAACGAGTGAACACTGCATGTAATTTATGGCACACACACGTTGTATTAAAAATGGAAAAACACCGTCTCTATGTAGTGAGCACATGTAGTGAGTAGTAAGCCATTTTGGATTAGCCTAACAGTATTTTTAATAATTATTCCTGCGTGAAGACAAGTTGCTGATGACACATTTTTACATGGATTCCAGGTCGCCCCAGATAAATATCACTTAACAAGAAAACATGAAAATGGAGTGAAACCATTTGAAGTAGCTTTACTGCTGTCAGTCTGTTAAAATAACAAGTGTCACTTTTTTATATTAAAACGGAAATTTAGAATCGTAGTCTAATTTTTTTTCATGTAAAGGAAACTTGTGTGTTTTGTGCCAGATGAAGAAAGAGTGCAAATAGGAAATTCCCTGTTGTATTAAAACCATATTAGCACGTTGAGGTTTACACTTAAATGAAAGGTGCGTTATAAATGAAATGCGTTATTATTATTATTATTATTATTAAACTGAACCGATACCAAGTTTTGTATCTCTTTAATTGGTTTATCTTTTTCTTTTTTTTAAATGAAACATGCAGTCCGTCAGTGTTTTTAGAAGTATTAACGATACCCGTGATATGATCAGAAAAGTATATGGTGACGTAATTCTTTTTTGCGTTTACAAAATCATGTCATCATATTGCCCACACCTACTGTAAAGTCCTCTGCAATGTCCACCTCAAGTCCTGGAAGGCCACTGCACCCCATGGTTTAGCTTCAATAGTGAAATGTGAAGGCCGTCATGAGTTTAATCTAATGTAAATTGAAGTGAATTGATGTTCAGTCAATTACACTAATGTAAAGTTTTCAAACTCTGCTGCTGTACGCCTTCAGGAGAACAACTGTGCTTCAAATTAGTGAGTGCAGATCAAGTTCTAAAAGTTCAATCATATGTAATGATATGAAGCTTAAAACTCTTCTTTTCAATACTTCTCTCTCCTGTTGTCCAGTGTGGATAAGAAAAATAACTGTCACTACCTCATCAAGTGGAGAGACCTGCAGTATGACCAGGCCACCTGGGAGTCAGAAGACATGGATATCCCAGAATTTGAATCTTACAAACTGCAGTACTGGAACCACAGGTAGCACACACACACACACACACACACACACACACACACACACACCCACCTTTACTTCTGAGACTGATATACATATTTACATTTACTTTTCGTCATTTGGCAGATGTTCTTATCCAGAGCAACTCACAAAAAAGTGCAAACAGCTGGAGGGGCAGCGATTCAAAGTAATCTGGGTTGAATCATAACCTGAAAGACGAGACACCAATGCTGCTTCATAAAAGTGCGAGAATAGTTTAGTCTTTAACTAAAAAGAATAAATTCAAAACAGAAGTGAACACACTAGCGTCCAAGGCCTTGATCTCTGTAATGTTTTTAAAAGATTTGAGTTGCGCGTGTTTAGAACAACGATTAGCCTAATATACTTTAAAACAATACAAGTTGCACAACTTTACACCGCACATAGCGACATCATGCCTGCTGGGATCCACACACTTTTAATGACATCACCGTATTTTTGTACGTTTTTCTGATAGGGAGCTCATGATGGGCGAAGAAGGCAAACCAAGTAAAAAACTGAAGATCAAAGGCAAAATGAAGAGACTGGACAGACCTCCAGAGAACCCAGTTGTTGATGTAGGTCTGCTGTGTTAAATGCATGTTCCACATCATTCTACGTTACTGATGACGCATGTGGGCCCCTGCTTAAAAGAAAAACTTTGCTTATAAGTGTTAACCTTTGCCTAAAATGAAAGGTTGTGCTAGTATAAAGCAGAGAACATCAGGCTGATTGGTCACCTATTTGTTTTCATGTATTATTAGCTATGATGTAATTGATTGGTGGTGTATCCCTTTAGATTTGCTTTCTAAAAGATTTATTGTATTGCATGAATAATGTTGTACCTGCTACATGTTTGAACTGACTCATGATTATTATTATTATTATTTCTCTTCAAAATTTAGACTGGTTTTACTGTAAATGTAGCAACTTTAGTTCCTTGGAGCAAACTTCAATGTTCAGTACCTTTCAGTCTGATCTGTAAGATGGCTATTGATTCTTACCTAAAAGCTGCATTCTACTTGTTTTTAAATGGAGAATGCTCCTTAGAGGTGGTGTTGAGTTGAAATCTAACTGGAAAAATTGCTCATTGGCTCTTGTACAATAGTGTGACACTAATTTTGGTGACAAATAGGAGCTGTGATTTGCGAGCACTATATTTCATGCAGTGTATGTTTTTGAAGGAATGCTTCTCGATCTTAACCACTACACATGTTTAGAAAAAAACATTATGCACTGTAAGAGCTTCTGGTTGATGCGGACCTTGTCTCCTTTTCTTTTTCAGCCCACGATTAAGTTTGATCGTCAGCCGGAGTATCTGGACACGACAGGCGGCACACTGCATCCATACCAGCTGGAGGGGCTGAACTGGCTGCGCTTCTCCTGGGCTCAGGGCACTGACACCATCCTAGCTGACGAGATGGGCCTAGGAAAGACTGTGCAGACTGCTGTCTTCCTTTACTCACTCTACAAAGAGGTTTGTGTGTGTGTGTGTGTGTGTGTGTGGGGAAGGGTTTATGGTGAGCATTACAGAATTGAGGGGTTGCCATTTTGAATTGAGAGCCTATCAACAGATGTACAAATTTAATCAACATGGATGGCCGTTCCTGCATATAGATTGTCTAGAATATAGCATGTCTGCCACCTGTTGGCTCAAGTGCAGAATGCAAGCGTATGTTAACGGTTAATCAGAGAGAGTGTGGTGTTCTCTGTGGATGTAGTCTCTCTATCAGACACTAAGTTAAACAAGAAAGTTTGGTTACTGGAAAATTTGACCTTGGACAAATCACTAGGTATTTGTTGTCTATTCGTAGTTGCCTGGAGGACGAGTAGCTTCAGTAGGCTGCTGACATAGCTGTCAGCATTTATTTTATTTCTCTCATCCAACAACCAGAGAAATATAAAAACCTGCATCCTATACACTGATGAAACTGAGCAAAATGCAGTGCAGTGCAAAACTGTTCTATAACTCTCTTACTAGCACAACGCGCAATCAACTCCCATTTTAAACACATGTCGAGGCGAAGATGCTGGCCGGACTCGAATAAAGTCTTTTTACGTGCTATGTGAGGAGAGGATGCCACAGCTCATAGTTGAAATGTTAGCCAAAGACTTGCTGCCTTTTTGTCGAGGGTGCAGACCTGATGTGCTAAGGGCGAGTGTAAATGGGGTCCTATGCGTGTTTTGACCACTTGGGTCTCGAGTGATCGGATCACATGTTAATACTAGGTGTAAACGGGGCCGTAGTCTTATTTCATGTTACAAAATTACACTGAGCCTCTCAAAATGAACAAAGTATTTGAACTAATTTCATATTTAAAGCATTGTGGCTTAATCACAGCCTGTTTGTGACCTTGATAAATGGAACGTCTCTGTCAAAAGTTAGGAGCCCCAATTGCAGATTAATGTGATTACTTGACCAGGGCATGCATTTCTGTGGTACTTCTTTAATATTTAGTTTTCCTGCTTTTCTAGGGTCACTCTAAAGGGCCGTTCCTGGTCAGTGCCCCTCTCTCCACTATTATTAATTGGGAGAGAGAGTTTGAGATGTGGGCTCCGGACATATACGTGGTCACCTATGTAGGCGACAAGGACAGCAGAGCCGTCATTCGAGAGAACGAGTTCTCGTTCGAGGACAATGCCATTCGTGGAGGCAAAAAGGCTTCCAGGATGAAGGTAAGTTCAGCCTCAGAAGCAAGTTATTTGCTAAGAAGTATAAATTGTTTGCATGTTAAATTTGAGTTGTTTTTTGTTTGTCATAAAGACTTTTAAAGAGGTGTATATACTGACAGCCCTATTGTTAAAATCTGGCTATGACAGCATTTGTGTAGCAACAGCCAGCAGTTGTGTTTTAGAATGATCACTTGGGTCAAAAAAGAGATGGTAGTCATGCAAACATTTACTTGCAAGAACTCTTAACCAAAAGGGGCAAACCTTGGAACCTCGGGTAGGACCGACCCGAATAGCATTTTACAGGCTTCGAATACTCCTTGGTGTTTCCAAACGAGTATCCGAAAACCACCCTTAAATACAATAATAAAACAATAATATGGTTTTATAATTAACCATCATTTTAAATCTGCTCGTTACTGCAGTTCAAAATGTATCCAGTAGGCGACAACGGCGTATTAGTGTATACCGGGGATAAACTGACATCAGCCGTGCATATGAAATAACACCGAGTTGTTTTTACAACTATTTTGCGCTCTGAGGTGATGTTGGTGTCCGCCATTATTTACGATGTATTCAACTAAACCAGCTATAATTCATTTATTTTTAACACTTTCCGTATATTAGCAAGAACTGTTCTATTTAAAGGCCTTTTGCTGATGAAATTTATGTGTCCATCGGGACTGGGATCCCTCAGGACTCAACAAACAGTTGCGTTAAGTACACTGGGTCGTGGAGCATTCGTTTGTGTGTGTTCATTCAAGGATTTTAGTAAATATGACATGCAAATCTAATTTGCATCGGACTTTTTACAAATGGTCTTTTTTGTCATACTATTGAAGGAATAACAGTTGTCACCAACTATACTCTGGTGACGCACATCAATTCTTCTTCTCATTCCTTTATACAGAAAGAGGCTGCAGTAAAGTTCCATGTGCTGCTGACCTCCTATGAGCTAATTACTATTGACATGGCCATCTTGGGCTCCATCGACTGGGCCTGTCTGGTGGTGGATGAAGCCCACAGACTCAAAAATAACCAGTCCAAGGTGAGTCCAAAGACGTCAAGACAAACTGAAATAGTAGGTGACCGTAATCTATCCATCAAGGTGTCGAAGTGCAGCAGGGTTCACAAAGACTTTTATCCAGGTTGAAATGTATGCAAGTGTAAATGTGCCAATCTTGTTACAGGTATTGGGTCATAATAAATAATGAAACGGGTCATAATTAAAAAATTCATGAAAAAATGAACTAGTATTGTTCGATACTGTCCTGGTCATTGGCACTGACCGTATACTGCTTGACTAAATGAATGTCAGATGGCTGTGTTTGGTTGTGTGCTTGTATTCTGACGCTGTATGTGTGTGTGTGTGTGTGTGTGTGTGCGCGTGCTTTGCAGTTTTTCCGAGTGCTGAATAATTACCCTCTTCAGCACAAACTGCTGCTTACAGGAACTCCACTCCAGAACAACCTGGAAGAGCTCTTTCACCTGCTCAACTTCCTCACACCAGAGAGATTCAGGTGTGTGTGTTTGTGTGTGTGTTTGTGTGTGTGTGTGTGTGTGTGTGAGGAGATGGCAAGACTAGACCCCTCACTTTATAGTCCAACACACGCATGATGTGGTCACTGTCTCCTTTAGCAACTTGGAGGGCTTCCTGGAAGAATTTGCTGATATTGCTAAAGAAGACCAGATCAAGAAACTCCACGATATGCTGGGACCGCACATGCTCAGGAGACTCAAAGCTGATGTGTTCAAACACATGCCCTCCAAGACCGAGCTTATCGTCCGAGTGGAGCTCAGTCCCATGCAGAAGTGAGTGAGGAAAGAAGTAATGAGGGGTTGAAGAGAAGGGGGGGCTGGCTGGCTTGCTTATAGATGCCTGTTAAGAACTTCTTAAGCACAGTCTTTATACTTTGTAGGAAATACTACAAGTTCATCCTTACCCGCAACTTTGAGGCTCTGAATACCCGAGGAGGTGGAAATCAAGTGTCCCTGCTTAACGTGGTGATGGACCTAAAGAAATGCTGCAATCACCCCTACCTTTTCCCCGTTGCCGCAATGGTATGCTGTCTTAAAAGATTTATGCGATTTATTTTTACATAAATTGTTATGTAAAAATGGTCTTTTTGTGTTAACTGGTTGTAATCTGATGCCTGAGTGGTTGGTTAACACAGGAAGCACCCAAGATGCCCAATGGGATGTATGATGGCAGTGGCCTCACAAAGTCTTCTGGGAAACTGCTGCTGCTTCAGAAAATGCTGCGCAAGCTGAAAGAGGGAGGGCACAGAGTGCTCATCTTTTCCCAGGTACAGAACACATGCATAAGCAGATGCGTGCCAAACCAAAATGTGTCCGTGCAGGAAAGACAATGGCTTATTCATGTTACTTGGTGTAGATGACCAAAATGTTGGACTTGCTGGAAGACTTCCTGGAAAACGAGGGCTACAAATATGAGCGTATTGATGGAGGCATCACTGGTTCAATGAGACAGGAAGCCATTGACCGCTTCAACGGTAAGTATTTATTTATAGATTATTTATATCCAATTAACTAACACACTATTAGACAAATTAATAGATGGTAACAAGGCTAATAGCACTTTTCCACCGGACAGTGTGACGCTGCATAGCTCGATAAATTGACCGTGATCCCACACTCTGTTATTGTTTTCACTGCCATGTAAGTCGTGCCGTGACCAAGCACATCCTGAATTTAGTTACCCTTCTTGCTCAGGTAGTAACATGCGAGCCGAGACGGAATATGTGGGTGGACCTAGAAATGGTGCAGACCATTATTTGGTCAAATGCACTACTTGCAGAGTAATGATAATGTCTCTGGCTAGAACGGCTTTTTTACCGGAGAGTTCAAAATGTCAATCGTCAGTTTCTTTCTCTTTTCAAATTTCCCTTTTCTGGAGGCTTTGAGAGGCAATATCACAAATTTATCATACCATTTAATGTTTTCATTTTTGTTTATAATTATTTACCCACAGTAATGTCTTCTTCTAGCTAATATTTACATTTGTTTACAATTTAACATTTATTACTCGGGATTTGTGGAAAGTATGCCATCTTCGAGTTAGGCCAAACCCAAATGGCTTGCTATTCAGTTTCTCACTACATAGGGTAGAACATGAAGGCATTGTACACCTGACCTAATGCTCTACATGCACAATAGAACTCCATTTGGGATTCATCCACAGAAAATGCACAACTCCTGGTATTATTCATTTTTTTCAGTAATGATTAAAGTATTGGCATACTCTGCTGTGTTTGGGTCATGCACTGCCATTAAAACAAACTCGCTGTATCTCATGCTAGATGGTTTGCCCTGTGAGGTAGACGGGCAGCAACACACACACACACACACACAAAAGATGTGTCTGATTTTAATTTCAAAATGATTTTACTACTCATGCCCACCACCCAACAATTTCCAGAGAACTCACGAGTAAAGTTATGTGATGGGTAGCTGGCACACGTTCTCGGCCGGGATACGGATAGTCCCGAGTTCGGATTTGATACCGAGCCGTGCTGTGCCACGTTGTCCGATTGGAAAAGCACCTACAAGTACTGTTGATCCAGCACTGAAGCCTTGTATGCATTAAAACCAAACTATTCCTTGCAATAGAATTTGTGAAATTCTTTAGCACAGTCTCATTGTTAAGAGAAGGCTAAACTGTTCTCATCTGTCCCTCAGCTCCTGGTGCGGTTCAGTTTGTTTTCCTTCTGTCTACTAGAGCTGGAGGCTTAGGTATTAACCTGGCCACAGCTGACACTGTTATTATCTACGACTCGGACTGGAACCCTCACAACGACATTCAGGTGGGTCCGTAAGCAATATCGCATCCTTCCAACTATGCACTCCTTAAACAGACCAGTGTTCTGTTGACTTAATTGTAATCTTGTTTACTTTAATTACTCGTGTAGGCCTTCAGCAGAGCTCACCGAATTGGCCAGAACAAGAAGGTGATGATCTACCGCTTTGTCACCAAAGCCTCCGTGGAGGAAAGAATTACTCAGGTATCGCCCGATTCCAGAATATTTCAGTGTGCCTCTGAGAGCTATTATACCCATTCTTTACATTTAACTCTATGTACCTTGGCTGTCTTTTCTCCTACATAGGTGGCCAAGAAGAAGATGATGCTGACCCACTTGGTGGTACGACCTGGCTTGGGCTCAAAAACGGGCTCAATGTCCAAGCAGGAGCTGGACGACATTCTCAAATTCGGCACGGAGCAACTGTTCAAGGATGACGGAGAAGGTGATTGCATTAGAAATAGAATAGAATGGAATGCTCCTTTATTGTCACATATACAAGTACAGTGAAATTAATTCTTCGCATATCCCAGCATTTTGGTAAGCTAGAGTCAGAGCGCAGGGTCAGCCATGATACAGTGCCCCTGGAGCAGGGAGGGTTAAGGACCTTGCTCAAGGGCCCAACAGTGACAGCTTGGTGGAGCTGAGGTTTGAACCCATGACCTTCTGATCAGTAGCCCAGTGCCCTAACCACTGAGCCACCATATACCCCTCGTCACAACTGCCTCCTCCCAGTTCTCGCCCTCCTCATCTCGCTGAACACACATTACTGTCTAATCCGCTCAAAATTTTGCTTTACCATAGAACTTTGTGGAAAACGATGTAGAAGAAGTTAAGGAGCACGGTGCTGCCTTGGTCAGGAAGGTGGAGCAGCCCAAGGCACTCCTCAAACTCAAAAACTCACAATATTCACAGGATTCTGGAACAAACCTTGCTACCATGCCTGGTTATGTGCAGTACCTCAGTGGGCAGCATGAAAACCTATATTGCGCACCACTGCTAGGGATCTTAGCCTGATAGGTCTGCAACAGTGTGACTGATGCCTGTCTGAACTGAGAGAAAAGTTGCCAGCAGAGAGTCCACTGACCCCGCTGCTGAACAAGATTCGTGGAGCATCAGACTATATCCTACGCGTGGATTGTGGCTCGGCGCTCGCTCTTGGCAGGAGGATATTGGCTCCTGGGTGAATCAGTGTCTACTGGCCGATTATGCGGCCAGGCACTCGGCGAAATCTGGGCGAAGTTTGAATTGAATAAGAAACAGACGGAGGTTTTATAGAGCATCTTGTCTAGGCGAAAAAGTGAAACAAAACCACCTGCGAGTGCTTGTAAGCTGGCAGCCCCACTCTTTCCCTGAAGAAAGCTGCCCCGTCCGTTTTTCCCCTAATGTTCCGCCGAAGCAACAGCTGCCCAGGAGTTCTGTGCTGCCAACAGCTTGGGGCAAAGTCCCTCACCCGGCCTCCAAAAAGGAAGCCGCGGTGAGGAGAAAGAAGCCCAACTCTTCCTAGCTTGAAGTTTGGCAGGAGAGGCACTTGCCTTTGGGAGATATTACATCCCCTATGTCACCCAAGAGGTGTCACGTTTTTTCAGTTTAGGGTTCCAGTCCAAAAAGGGCATGTTCAGCCCTGACACAGTTCTCCCAAGCACACACCATTTCCCCTCAACACTGTCCCCAGTTTGGGTACACCAGAAATATCTTGGGGTTTTCAGGTTGGTTTTAAAATTGTACCCATTTGTACAACCCAATAAAGAATGTTCTCTCTGTGGGAACTTATTGAAATTCGAAGCACATGAATCTGAGTGCAGACAAGCTGCCAGATCATCCACCAATCGGCTGGCCGCACGCAAGCAGTGTCACCATAGGTTAAGCAGACAGTTGCCAAGGGTTACCGTCTTCAGTTTTGAATAAGCTTCTTGTCTGTTGCGGAAAAACAAGTAGGGGACAGTGCAGTGGAGAGGAAATAAAAATCACACACTGTGGTGTCACAAATTCAAGCACTGGGGTTTTCAATTGACTACTGAAAAAAAGAGTGCGCTGACCCCGACTCAGAAACTGTCATTTCTGGGTCTGGAAATATACTCCCTTACCAGTTGAGCATATCTGTCGGATCAAAGTGTCGGCTATTCTGAAATGCCTTGCACAGTTTTGCTTGGGATGCAAACTGCTTGTCTGCGCATTTCTACGGTTGCCTGGGGGCGTATATGACAGCAGTAATACTGCTAGGTTTGTTATTAATGTGAATGTTGTCACATCGCCTTAATGCATGAGGTTGCAGGGATGCGCCTGTCTGGCAAGCCTCTCTCGATACCCTGACACGGTGCCCCCATTGAAAAAACAGTAGAGGGAAAGTGGTCCCTAGTACAAAGTAATTTCCACATAAATTATCTGGAGCTGCTGACAGTTTGGTTGGCCCTCAGGCTTTTTTCTGCCTGTATTTAGGGTCCATCATGTTCAAATAGAGACCTCCTATCTCAGGCAGGGGGGCCAGGTGGCTCACCCCAATCCAGGGCTTTGATGCCTGCATGCCTACCGGCTAAAACGTGATTACATTAGGCTGCGGGCTTCCCCACTAATGCAATCACCACCATTCAGAATGCGAAAGCGTTCTCTACGAGTGGTTTCAACTTTTGGTGTGTGTTTGAGCAGTGGGGCCATAGAAGAGACCCACTGCCATTCCAATGCTCCGTTTTTGATGTGGTAATGTTCCTTCAGGAATTGTTGGAGCAGGTAGGGGGCAATGTCCGACTGCCATGTTGGCATTGAGTAGGAGTCAACCAGGGCTATTTAATTAGCGAGCTGCGGGCCAGGTCCAGCCCTTGAGAAAATTTTTACTGGCTTTGATTAAATAAGGGGAAAAAAAAAACTGATTATCATTTTGTACGCATTAGGCGTACGTACATAATTAGCGTACGTAACTACTTAATGTTCCTCAAGCTGATGCAACTATCCTGCTCTTTCATGTCCAGCATGTTAAATTTTAACAATGAGTAACATATATGATCAGACATATCATCGATAAGGTCCTTGCATCAGATGTGTTGGAAACTCTTTTGGACATACTGCCTTATAAAGGTAATTAAAATACTAAAAGCACAAGTTACACGTTTTTTAGTTTTTTGATCAAACATCTTTGACCCCTCACCTAGTATTGTTTTTTGTAATCTGTTCCCCACTTTGAACTAATATAAATAGCTCTGCCATATGCTTTATGAGGGGTCTTAGGTCCACAGCTAGACTGACTTCCCCTCGTGGGATTTGCCCCTGGTTCTGGAGGCAATCTGTGGTTCTCCATTTGAGCCTCTAGAGCCAGTGGACATACAACTTTTTTCATACAAGACAGCATTGCTCCTTGCTTTGGCCTAAGCAAAGCGTGTGGGAGGTCCCCATGCTTTGTCTGTGAACCCCTCATGTACCCAGTTTACACTGGGCGATTCTAAGGTAACTTTTCGTCTTAATACTGCAAAGGTTTGCCGTTGAACTATACTTCACTGGTGTTTGCGTTTCTGTCCTTCTATCCTCCTCCGTTTGATTGTTGAGCATGGGAGGCTGTGTTTATTTCTGCTTAAGTGACCAGTTGCTGGTCTGTTTTGCTAATCCAGCTTGTAGAAAGGCACTGTCCCTTGTTGATGGCAGCACGGTGATGTCAATACCGAGAGGTGCATTCCACACAGGGGATGGCTACATGTGTTTTTAGCACATCCTCTTTATTGGATCATGGGCATGCAAAGGTATTATTCCCCGTCTTGCTTATGGCTGTGCGAGACGTGAATATATGCACACTGGACGCGTCACAAAGCGTATAGTGACCATTTGTCCAATCCACATTGCGTTCCACGCACAACACTGCCTTTAATTTTTTTTTTACCATTGTCTTGCATTTTACGCGCGTCTTTCAGAGCTCTTGTAAATTTAAATGCTGCTTACAACAGATGCATATATGCTGTGTGTGACGTGCGTCGAAAAACACTTCAGAAACGTGTCCAGTGTTAATTGGCCTTTGATGTAATGATCAACTCCAAATGCCGAAATGCATCAACCAGTGTTGCAACCTACTGTCACGTGCCTGACCACGCCGCTGTATTGATGTGTTCCCTGTCACGTGAAGTATGTTAAATGTTCTCAGCTGTTCCTCGTCTGTCTTCCCTTGATACCCGCTTGTTTCCATCCTGTGTCGTCTTCTGTTTTGTGTGTTTCGTGTCATGGCGTGTCGTGTAGCTTCTGTTTTGTGTTCAAATAAATGTTATTATGTTACTAAGCTGTTTTGGCGAGTGTGTCCCCCGTCCCGCGGTTACATGTCGTGACACCTACAGTGAGAAGGGAGACTGAGGACGAGGACGTATGATTTCTTCTTTACTGTTACAGTAAAGAACCTGTGGTATGGATGAATAAACATTTGGCATAATTATGAAACAAAACTCATGGCCATAATCAGATTAGAGAATAGATGCACTTATAATAATACGTTTAAAAGAAAGGCTTGAAATCAAAACCTTTTTTACCTTAGCTCATGTCCTTGATCAGATTGTGCACAATTCATCTG
>JAOUQW010000011.1:7411782-7435237 GCA_028565825.1 Olivaichthys viedmensis
GTGCAAAACCTTCTTCCTTATTTCTGTCTCGGGTAAACGTCTGAAACGGTTTAGAAGCCTATCTTACTTGCCTAAACACTTTATTGGGCTACAGCCTTACATGACTGGTAGAATTAAAACCCTGATGTTTTCCATTAGCATACGTTACAGCCCATTTTCATATTCATGCCTGACGATTGTTTCTTTCATGCTGCGTCGGTTCCCAGCCTCCTAAAGCCTGTTCTAGTTCTGTAGCATGCTCTAAATGTTCTAGGGTTCTCTCTATAGCTGGTGCATGTTTTTCTTTTACTATTCTAATTCACACAAATAAGAAGTGCGGCTCTATGTTTTGAGTAGGCTGGAAATTCGGAGCGATTTTTTTTTTTTTTTTGGGAGAGAGAGAATGAAGAGGCAAACATGTGAAGTAGGGAAGGGGTCAGTCAGGGGTCAGTCAGGGGTCAGTCAGTCATATGGGGCGCCAGCATTGCGCGTGCATGTCGCTCCTAATTAGAAATGAGACGCGCCTGGTTATAGACGCGTCTCATGACAGCGCTCGCGCGCCAGAGTGTGCGTCAGACGGAGGAAAAGACTGGTTAAGGAACATAACATAATATAACATAACATAATATAATATAACATAGCATAACAGCACTCAGTATGGTGCGTTTGGAAGTTATTTTCGTGGTGCTCGGCGCATTTTGGGTGGCTAAGATGACCTGCATGAAAAGTAAGTGCAATTCAAGAAACTTGAGATTGAAAGCCAGCTGTACATTTTCAAAACAAATTAAAGAAACATAAAAAAAAAAAAAAAAAAAACATTAAAAACGCATGACATCGTCTTATAATGTCCAGTTAGAATAGAAATTGAATGTTGACGAGGAACGCACGATTGCTTACATTTAAATGATATTAGAGTTATTTTCAAATAGGACAAGGCTAAGAAACATCTTTTGTCTGTCGCCAAGGCTCAGATGCTTTTCATTTTTATGTGTCGAAAGCTCAGGATATATTTGTGTGTATATATATATATAATGAGATTGTAGAACTGTGTTTGTTTGTTTGTTTGTTTGTTTGTTTGTTTGTTTACTAAACTGGTTGTTGTTTTTCCTGTCCGCACTGTTGCGCGCGCTCAGTCTCATGAGCCCAATTACGCGCATTCCAGCACATCTAAACGGATCATTTCGTGTTAACATGATTCCTGTTTCTTATATTCAGCACGTTTTCTTAAATAAATATAAGTATTCTATAAGTATGTTTTATGTAACTTAGATAATCTGCAACAATTTCTGCAATTGTGATATTTTTTTCCAACGTTTTCTGTCACCATCACAATATTATAGAACAACACATTAGGGCTTTTTGAAATTGCCATAAATGTTGTCTACTCATATCAGAAGAAGAAATGTCGATATCATACTAACGGGAGAGATGACCAACCATTTAGTGTTCTCTGTGCCAAAACAATTTCTGTTTACTCTAAGATGAACCAAAGTTGGCGGTCAATATTTTCTTTCCAAAAACGAAATTCAAATACTACATTGTATGCATCATATTTTAATCTCAATATGCTGTCACACTCCATTCCTGGAGGCACACAAGACCTGTGTTTGACACTCCTGCTTTATAGACCATATGCATTTGACTTTTTAAATGAAACTTATTTGTTAATCATTTATTTCAGGACTATTTAAGACTTTGTATGCAAGTCTTGGCTTCTAGATATCAACGACATTCACACACAAACAAGCCACAATATACTAAATTGTAATTATTTAGATAATTAAAAAAAAAAAACATAATACAACAGATGTCATTTGATAGTAACATATATTGGTGCCATGGTGTTATCTAATATATATTTTTTATTCATTAATAAGCATTAAAAAAAAAAAAATTGTCTAGTAAGCTCTTGCAGTGTATGTTATAGTGTAATAGTGTATGCAAGTACATAAGGTCCCTAAAATACATTTTCCCCCTATTTGAAGAGCATCCAGGAAGTACCTGAAACCCAGTTTTTGTCCACTTTCTTTTACATTGACATGTTTAACGTTGTTGAGTAAATGGGCTAATCGAAATTTGTTAACTGAATTTTGGTACCAACCTACATTTGATCGGAGTGGGATATTAAACTAAATCAAATACAGGAAAAGTTGGAGCTGTGTGTAGCCTGTTGACCTGCAAATAAAGCTAACAGCTACGTCGCCTCACATCTTCTGTATCATATTAAATCAATATTGGGATCTAAATCATTTCCGAACAGTGATAATGGAGAAATGTTTTATTGACGCATCCTCACTGTCCTTGCTAAAACGCGCAGCATTTGGAGACATGTTTCCCCACAAGCACAAGACTCCGGTACCATTCCCGATTCCAGAGTGGGAGCCGGACACCAATCTCTGGGACGAGGCCCTCTATCCGCCCATCACGCGTGAATTTACTCGCACACGCGGTAAGACATTTTACACACACTGGGTAGGCTACACGTGTTTTGCAAAAATTTTAGTAGCCTTCAACTATTATGTTTAGTATTCTGAAGAGGATGCAAGACTATGAAGTAGGTATAGCCCTAATTAAAGGATTACGCAGTCACAAAGGCACCAGAAGACAAAATCGCTACATCCTCATTTATGCAAAATAAATAAAAACTCTTTCCATCTCCCTTTAATGCAACTTCTCTATATCCATAACCTAAATACTGTTATCTAGGGATTTTGATTGCAGTTCAGTATGTCTTGTGCGCAAATTGAAAGGTCGCATAAAAGCAGGTGGATAAAATGGATATTATGGCTCTGCCTCTCTCAGGTAAAGTGCGTGTGCGCCTCACGAGCGACAGTCCTGCCATGAACGGTTCTCTCATCAGCTTCACTGCCAGACTCGAGTTCCCCAAGTGCCAGAAAAAGGACTGGAACGGCAACCTGGTGCATGACGAGGACTGTGAAGACGGTATGGCGGTGCCAGGGTGTCATAAAGAGGGGAAGGTGGGGATGATTCCAAGGGCCCGGAGTACACAGTGGGCCCAAGTGGAAAGAAATGGAAAGAAAATTGTCCAGGAGAAGAGTTGTATTTTTAGCTTTTGATATGCTACATAGTAGTAGCCTATCACATTCTAGAATAAAGTACAATCACACTCAGTACAAGTTTTTACGGGATTACTCGCACTTTGTACTTAAACATACTTTTTAATTACTACGTCTGTAGTCATAGACATCATAGTAAACACCCAAAATAGACTGGAACATAATTAACCTGAATGTTTCTGAATATAACCGAATCTTTCTCTAACTGGTTCAGCCAATGGACAGGTGCTCTCTGGAGATGTGCAAAACTGGACTTCCTGGTTGGATGATTATGGCTTTGTAAAGTGTACGGACCTGAAGCGCTGCAATGTGTTTCCTGATGGAAAGCCATTCCCCCAACACAGTGACTGGAGGCGCAGAGGCTATGTCTACGTTTGGCATACCTTGGGTAAGAGCACATAGGCTATAGTGGTCGGCTGTCCACATGGTCTTTCTACGTATACTATCCAGTGTCTCACTATCCGTCCGTCTTTCAGGTCAGTACCATGAGACGTGTGATGGCACTTCCTCCAGTCTGACGCTGAATACCACAGACTGGACGTTGGGAGCTGGTGTAATGGAGGTAATGGTGTATCATAAACGCGAACGCAGAAAGTACAGCCCCCTCTCCACTGATAGCACCGTGTTCTGCGTCACAGGTTGGTGCCTCAAAACATGTGCACACACACACAAAGTAGGATTGCAAACACTTGCATGTTCTGTGAAAGTAGGTTACCTTACACTTGCTTCCTATTGCCGATTCTGCATGGGTTAGGATTACTCTAAAAAGAGAAATCTTCCTTAAAAATGTTAAATATGTATTGACTTTTTTTCTCCCAGTGTAGTCATTTGTTAGTTGCAAATGTACAAGGGCTCCAGTTGGGTGCCCCAGTCAGAGACCACATGGCAAAGCTGGGATTCAAAGCGTGAATCACCATTACCACTCAGCTATGCACACTTTCTCTTCACCCACAGATGAGATCCCTTTGGCAGTGAATATTTCCCAGAAGGAAGCAGCTAATGTCACAGAGAGAAACGTCTTTATTAAGGGCTATGGCATCATCTTTAAAGTACAGATTCATGACCCAAGCAACTACCTGAGGACCGCCGACTCAGTTGATTTCATATGGGACTTCCGTGATGGCAACCAGCTGATCACACACAGCAATGTGGCAGCTCATGCCTACAGTTTGCTAGGCAATGTCACAGTGAAGCTGGTGGTGCAGGCGGCATTCCGCACCAAGTGTCCTCCACCCATTCCTACACCCATGCCCTTCACACAGCCATACACTACAGGTAAACCATACCATCACATTTGGAACTGAGTACAAAATACAGACCCAAGTCCAAAATCTAAAAATCAGACGGATCAGCTGGACCATGTAATAAAACTAATCTCCTGCTTTTGGCCACTAGGTATTCAAAGCACCACTGCCAAACTGGAGACAACAAAGGGTGAGTCACAGATCATATGCATGTGTATATGTGAATCATTTTCTTTCAAGATTTTAACAAAAAACAAACAAAAAAAGACATTGCAAGAGCATTAAAATTTAGCAGGATTCTTGGCCATTTCACCCCTAGTTATCACTCCATCCCTGACGACTGCCTGGCCTGTTCCCATAACAACTGCGACCCACACAACGGAGTCCTTTTCTACTGATCCCGATGTGATCACTAGTGTTACAGTGACCCTTGGTCCAGAGGTCAATTCCAGTATTGAGCCCTCACTCAACTCCATGGCGCGACACACACACTTTACAGAATCTGAGTGTTTCCGCTACATGGATGGAACCTTTGAGGACCAAATTTTCATAATTGGTAAAGTCCCTTGTCTGTACCTTACTGACTTTATTTACTGATTCTAGACTACTGTATAGCAACATGTTGTTACAACTTGGTTTTATTTATTCTTGGAGTATTAGCAGCTGCTCTACAATAAACTTTATAAGAGATCAATTTAAAACTACATACTTGTATTTTAGGTGAGGGAGTGTAACATTTATAATTGTGAAGTTTAATCAGTGTAATATTCTACTGCATGTTGGACGTAGAACCTCCTCCTACTCTGCACAGCTTGCCACCCAATCAAATAGTGGAAGTGTCTGCTGCCATGGTGACAAACACCACTGTGAACTTTGTGGTGACATGTTTGGGCAGGTAGGCGCACACACTCACGCCGTGCAAATTAGGTATACCCACCATATAGGTGCACTTTGTAGGTATACAATTAGTGTTGCTGTGCACAATTTGTCAGCACGTCCATCGGCGGAAGGAGCCATAGGACCATCGCTGACGATGTTATTTGGGTAGTGGACCATTCTCAGCACAGAAGTGACACTGACATGGTAGTGTGTGTGACGCTGGTACGAGTGCATCAGGCACAGCAGCGTTGCGGGGTTTTTTTAGCCACTGTGTATACTAACTGGCCACTTTGTTAGATGTACAGTTAGAGACTAGAGCTCATCTTTTTCCATGCATGGTGTGTTAATCATCTTCTACCCTTCATCAGTGGTTAGTTTTTGACTACAACACTGCTGCTGGCTCTTCTCCACCCAGCAGTCACATTGAGGTGTTTAAAATTCCCAGCAACACTGCCTTACCTGATTTACTCAAACTACCACAACACACCATCATGCCAATACCATGTCAGTTTCACTGTGTGGATGGATGAAATATCTGGTCAGCGGGGGTCCCTGCTGGTGTAAAGGGGTGCTGACGAGTTGTGCACAGCAACAAATGAATTAGTCAGTAATTGTATACCTACAATGTGCATTTGTGGTAGGTGTACCTGATGAAATGGCCAATAGGTGTGGACTGGACTGGCCATTGAGTGTATATCATTAAATATAATGATTTAGCCTCAGATGAGTTTGCTGTAATAACTTATTTATGCACCTGGTCCAGTATTCCTATCTCAGCCTGCACCACGGTGGCTGACTCTACCTGCCACCAGGTGTTGAGCATCGTGTGTGATGATGTGAACCCATCATCTGAAGGTTGTCGGGTCATTCTGAAACGCACATTCCAAGAACCTGGTACTTACTGTGTCAACATCACTTTGAGTGTGCCTGGCAGCCTGGCACTCAGTACCACCACCATAACTATTGGCAACACCCCTGACAAGGGTAAGTCATTTTGTCAGTTTTTTGCTAAGATCAAAACTTTGTCTTAAAATCCAATGTATTTTTGGTACATTACTACCGATTCACTGACATTGAAGTTTAATAGCATCCACTGAAATAGAAATTGCAGTCATGGATTTTACTGATCTGTGATAAATCACATGAAATCTGGCTTTCCCTGAATTGCTCGCACTTGCAGAATCTACTAAAGAGAGCAACAAGCAACAGATTTTTTTCAAAATTCACCATTGTGTTTGGCAGTAAACCTATAATCTTCCTTTTTTCTCTCGCATAGCTTCGTTCCCGGGTGCAGCTGAGGTGGTGCTCTCCTCCAGTGTTGTACTCCTTGCCATCTTTGGTTTCATTGGCTTCATGGTGTACAGGTAATAAATACAAGGGTAAATGCTGAAGCTCGACACCCTAAAGTAGAGGTTCACAAACGAGTCCACCAAAACCCCTAGACCAACGATCCAAGCACAGATTTGGCAGAAATATTCAAACTTCTGTTGTATTTACTAGTATCTTCCCTCCACAGGCGTCATAGGTTGTATCGCCCAGTGAGGCGCTCCATATTGGAAGACACTGAGGAACACAAAAGAGCTGGCAGTCGTCTGAGCAGGCTGAAGGCCGTGCTATTTTCAGCCAATGAGGAGAGAAGTCACCTGTTGCCAGACAGGCACTTGTGAGCTCATTTGGTACCTGAAGTCCTTTTTATGGATATACATTAAAATGTTTTCTACTTTTACTGACACTTAGGAATCATACATAAACACAAGACTTTTTGATGCTGTCCTCATATGACGGTTAGTCTACTAAAAGTATTGTTGTAACTAAAAGTTGTAACTGTCGTGTTAGTTATTTTTAAACATTGGTATGCATTTTAGTTTCAAACAGGGCTTGGGAAAGACTAAGAATGCAAGTACATTTTCCCACAGCGCTGTATCTTTTTTCCCCTCATGTTTAAAATCATTTGTCTAGCCTGCACTGAAAACAGTGGTTCTACGTACATTTATGTTTCTTTAGGGGGAAAAAACTAAAACTGAACTTGCTCAGTTTAAAATACATGCCCTTCTTAGGAATTTGCTAATCTAATCATGCTTTGTTTAAATGTGACTAACATTGGTACATGGACAAAGTATTCTAATAAACATCTGAAGAGTTTCTGACAATACAAAGCCAATTCTTACATCCCCCCTGCCCCTTTCCTCAATCTGGAAAACTGATTTGAGTGCCAGTCAGTTAATCTGATAACTCCTGTGATAAGGATGTTTCAAGAATTAGTTACATTTTAATAGTAGCCAACAATGAAAAAAATGATATGTATACAGAATAGGGCAGTTAGCACTCTCCTACAATGACATTGCATGAGCTATAGTGAATTCCCGGCTGACTTCATGCGTCACTTGGCCTGAATATTCAAGTACGTACCCAGGCTTGATTTTTCGGGGAGGGCACCAACTCCTTCCAAACCACGGCTTTTGATTGTGCAATTTTGTGTCATTTCTGCGGTGTGTAAAATCTTAGCAAGATGGTAGGTATATCCCTTTATTAGAATAAATACAAATAATTTAAACATGAACAATAATGTTTTACTTCTACACAACACTGGTCAAAGGTTTGGACAAAGCCTTTCCACCAAAGCTGCTTACCTATATACAAAAGTAATTCAGATTTTTTATTGGAACATGCCATTATGGAACAGAAAGAGACGTGACTTTAACCAAATCAAGTTATCGCGTTCACTTGAAGTAAAACCAGACCACCATTTTCAGATGAACCAGAGATCGGTTCAAGAATAGCTTTCCATACTTGACCAAACCTATTGAACTCTCCCATGCAAACGGCCTCAGGTCCAAAAGAGTGTGTGAAAACGCCTAGAGGAAGTACCCATTAGTCTTTGCCCTCTCAGGTTTGCAGCAGCTGTCACACGATAGGGGAAAACCAGCTAGGTGGTAGGTTTTTTTGTGCAATCACTAAAATGAGTAAATGCAGTTAACCCCAGCTTTACACTTTGATTGTATTCTGCCTCACTTTTGTAAATTTGCTTTACATAAAAACAGTAGCCAAATGATTAAATGTACTTACATGGCACCCATTTGCATTGGGCAAGGTCTTGAACCTTTTGTTCATGCAGAATAAGCAAACAGATGAGGCTCAATAGGATAAAAAAAAAAAAAAAAAACCTGCATTAATCAAGAAGTATAAAGTACATTATCTACATCACACAAACGTTAAGGCATTTATGTTCACGTTATTAAAAATAAACCCTTGTATTTAAACAAGGTATTATCTGTACACAAAAATAAAGTCCCACAAACGGTTACTAGGAGCCAACATGACTTTTTATTAATTTTTCTCAGAGGCATTTGACAAATGGAAGTGTGTGAGGGCGCACATGCACGGTCGGAGGGGTTGTTGCTGATCACACTGAAATCGGACCACTTTCTCTAAACTCCACATCGCATTCCCACTGAAACACCACTCACAACACAGCAAAGAAATCGGATACCGGTCAAAAAAAAAAAAAAAAAAAAAAAAGGGGGGAGAAAACTTGCCTCATTTGTAGTTCATAAATCAGAAGGCAAGCCCAACTTACAGAAAGAAAAGAAAAAAAAACCTCTGGATTATTGATCAGATCCCAAATTAACAATGTTTTGATATAATACCTATGCATGAAGTAAAGCCCAATACATGGAAGCCACATCACCAAAACCAAGAAGCCGAAAAAGCAACACATTGAGGATTTAAATCGGTCATTGGAACACGATGCAGGCAAAATGAAAATACATTAAAAATCACTCATTTGTCAAATCTAAGCATACATGATTTTTTTTTTTATCCTTTTTTTTTTTCTGGTAGAGAAAGGAGCTCAGAATTGTGACCCTAAATTCTAAAAATTAGTAATATGCCTCTAATTCAAATATGTTTCTAAGAGGTAAATAAAAAAAATTTAAAAAGAGAAAAAAAAAAAAAAAAAAAAAAAAAATCAAAAATTAACAAATTCACTTGTGCCTCTCCTGTGAACGCAAGGCGCGACACACAGACCCAAAGCAGAAGACGAGTGCTCGCGAGGGACTGAGGTATCGCCACGTGCGAATTTTTAGCAACGTAGCAGGAGGCACAAGCTTCAGCACCACCCACCCTTGACTCAGCTGAGGTAGACATTATTACTAGTGTGGAAGCATGAATACACTCTTTTACCACAATCATATTTACATTCGCATGACAACAAAAGGAATTCTTATCAGTTTTTTTCCATATTTCTTGTGAAAGATTCATTACTTTTTCTTGCATTTCTAATTTTGAATGACTAAACAAAAAAGAAACAAAACTGTTCACGTCCATTTCTACATTACCGCTGGCTATAAAGAATCATCCATTAGTATTGTAATGTCAAAAGCAATTGAAAACAGTGTTACTCCCCCCAACCCTCACCATGCAGTGACTGACACTCGACACGGATGTTAGCAATGTGGAAAAGCCCGGTGTGATGGAGGCCAGCCCATAAAAATAAAAGGTCAAAAATAAAGGGAAAAAAAACAAAAAAACACAAAAAAACCTCATTCCCAAGGCTTGAAGTGCACCTTCTGGGAAAAGAACACAAAAACTCACAAGCACCACAAAGGGCTGGGCCATGATAATGTGCTATACGAGTAACTGCATTCAGGTGGATGAAGGCGCATCAGAGAGGTTACAGCAGGACGTAACGGTAATCCCTGACCTCTGATGCCAGCGTCGTTTCCTCCCCCCCACCCCGAACGCTAACTTAACATTTTGGAAGGTATGTTTTCCCGCAAACGTTATTAGTATATTTGCTAAAGTAAATGGCATTGCTGCAGTATGTACGGTTGGCATTTTTTCGGTATCTACATCTTCTACGTTCTGATGTTTTAGAAGATGGTGGCTCCTCTGCAACACTGAGGTGCTCTTTTCAATACTCCCATCTGCAACCAACAGCAAGCCCTTAAACCCCACGCCTACCCAAATGTGCAGACATTCTTATGTACAGTTATTCGCTGTCTGCAGCAAAACAAAAGTGGGGCTTGAGGACTCGCGTGTTAACAGCAGACCGAATTTTACATTTTCTTAAAAAAATAAAAATGTTCAAGAGCTATAAGCTTTTATAAAGTATACAAAATACCACAAAGCAAAATAAAAAAAGAAACATTTTTTCATATATATCATATCATTTACTTCTTTTTTTTATTTTTATTTTTTTATGAGGTACTCTAGCCTGAGGTAGATCAGTAAAAATGCATATTAACTTGGTTTCCTGGCCAACACCAATCAACACTTGCTTAGTCATTAGCGGCAGTGTTGCTCCACCCCCTTTCATTATCTTGTATCTCATTTTATTTATATATATATCTTTTCTTTAATAAAATGCATCCGAATTTATAAAATGCCACAAGCAATACTGGGTCAAAATCCTTCCGACCTCACCACGTCCGGTCCCATCCCATACCCAGAGCTCTTGGGCCCCCACCCCCCCCTAGCCAGGCTAGCAGAGCAAAGCCTTGACTTTTACACTGAAATCTCAAAACCAATGGAGGGGGGAAAAAGGGAAAAAAAGAAAAAAAAGAAAAAACCACCCCATAAAAAAGATGACTGTAGTATTGTGCAGTTACCACACTACGGCAGTGAAGGGGAGACTACTATTCATAGCCGTGTTTCTCATGTTTTTCGAACAAAAGAAAAAAGTGTGTTGAATACATTCTCACAGAAACGCCGGGTGGTGGGTAGGGTGTAAGAGTTGGTGGGGTGGTCAGGCACGACCCTTGACCCCTGAGATGGGCACATCCCATGTCCCGCTCGTCTCTGTGACGATGCGCCGGCTGAATCATTTTCTCCGTGGCATCGGCGCACCAGCAGGTGAGGCCTTGGGCTGCTGCTGTCGCCTCACCTGAGAGAGGATCTCCTGAATCTTTCGCTGAGCCAGCTGTGGAAGAACCAAAAAGATATACAGATGCACCCATCAATAACCCACCCAGATATACACCTGAAAACCTTCTGAGGAAGTAGCAGCCTGTCGTTGTTTTTAGTTTGTGAAGCTTCACATCTCTCAATTGCCATATTACAAAAAATAAAAATAAAAATAATATAATAATTAAAAAAAATTAAAATCCAATTTCAGAAACAGTAACTGAACTGATGTAACAAGTGCTACATTACCTGGCTTGCATAGAAGTGGCCGGTGATTTTCACTACCACTTGGTCATTTTCATCCGGAGTCTGATCGCGTGGGACAACCACCTCAGCACTAGTCAGATTCTGCAGTTCATTTACCTACACAGGAGTGTGACATGGTTTTGATCACCGAAAGCAATAAAAAGTTTATTACAGTAACACATCAACATGAAGCTTGACACAACAGCTGGAGAAAGGAGGACCAACCAAACCAGGTATTGCACCACCAAGCTGCCACTGTTGGGTCCTTAACCCTCAACTGCTCAATTGTATCCGTCTCAATTACAAGTTGCTTTGGATAAAAGCGTCAGCCAAATGAATAAACGTAAATATTAAAAAGACACTAATGGTGCAATCTCACCTAGTATAAAATGTACAGGAACACGCCCCTTGCTCACTTTCTGCTGCTTTTATGAGCTCTGATTTAGCACTAATCCAACTCCAATATGTGAGCTGTATATTGTATATTATACAAGTTGTATCAACTTCTGAACATTACAGTTGTGATGTTCTGTCTTATTGTAGTGTTGTGTTTTTATATGACTTGTTTTTAATGGATGTACATTCATGTGCTTGATGTTTTAATTGGTGAGACCAAAGACAATTTTCCTGCCTTTGTGGGACAATAAAGTTGTATTCTATTCTATAACTTCAAGCACCACTTGTGAGACTGACCCTCATTTACACTAGCAGCCTGTCCTCTTTTCTAAACTTAACATGAAAAAGTTTACACATTCCATGTTAAAAACATTTAAAAGTGATCATGAAAGTGTTGCATCCATTCATTTTGACACATTAAATCCCCCCCCCCCCCAAAAAAAAGATAGGTTAAGCTTATTGCATGATATAGTTCAGAAAGATCATGCCACTAAATGAGTCATCCTTTACCGTTTTGCCCCCTTTGCCAATGACCCTGCCGGCAGCAAATGATGGCACTTTAATGTGAGCTTCTAGTTTGACCTCTTCCTTTGGCCCAAAAAAGTTCTCTTCCTTCAGCTTTCCAAAGATACGTCCCTGAGCCTGAGAGAGAACAAAACACAAAACATGACATGTTAAACGCTTGGCTGAATATTTTGTCATCTTGTTCATTCTGTGCAGAAGTTAGTCTTCTAGGCTGTACCAAGGGGAGCAGTCATTTGATAATGTTTGGGACTAGAACCAACAGAATGGTTGGTTGACGCTTCGAAATCTACACTCAAACTATTAAAGATTCTGTACTGCGTTTGATATGGAATTAATATTACTCTTTGAAACGCAGTATTATGGCTGCACAATGCAAGGCACAAAAAGATACAATTTACTTTGGTGATCTTGTACAATTACATAAAATAAAACAAATAAATTCCCCTGCACATTTTCAACATGCCATATAAGAGAACCTATTACATGACTTTTCCACTATACAATATTAGCACCACTGTGTAGGACACCTTATTTGACTGAAGTCTGAAAACACCATAGATTATTAAACAGGCAGAAAACAAACATTAAGGTATGTGTGAAAAAAAACATGAAACTGTTTCGTTTCAGAGACTCAAAACATTAAAGAATTTTTGCTTCTTTAAAGCTTGAAAACAGCTGGGAAGGAAATTCATTCATTTCATTCATCGTCAGTAGCCGCTTTATCCTGCTCAGAGTTGTCTAGGAGTCTATCCCGGAAACACTCGGCGCAAGGCAGAAATACACCCTAGATGGGACGCCAGACCATCGCAGGGCATCACACACACGTAGACAATCCACTTCCCACCATATTTCTGGGAAGTGGGAGGAAACGCACACGGACACGGGGAGAACATGCGAAACTCCACACAGGCAGTAACCCGAGCTCAAGATCGAATCCCAGACCCTGGAGCTGTGAGGCAGCAACACTACCCTACTGAGTAGGAAATGTGCTGAGCAAAGCCCTGATGTTCTAGATGGGTTAAAGTTTTTCCTTTTAAAATTGACAAGCCAACTTGAGTATAAAGTCTTGTGAACTGATCACACTCCATTGCCATTGAAGCGGTAGATACAGTCTACAACTGTTCACACAGGCATCTTTTAATTTAAAAAAAGAATAAAAGAAAAAAAACCCTAACGAAATGGTCCAAAATATATATATATATATATTTTTTTTTTAAAACCTGGCTATCCAAACTTTGCTCTATTACGAGAAGATCCGCAGCTTTTGGACTAGAAGGCAATTACTGTAAACACGTGCAACAACGACAGGGATGAGAAATGACATCTAGGGATGCGTTATTTGGTAAAAATACATCATGATACTTAAATATTGTGCTAGCAAGACAATAGTGCCTGCAGTAGTGCATTAAAAAAAAAATCTGAGTTCTATGATATTTATATTTAATATATACGTCTACAAAAATAAATTTAACATGGAAGAGGAGGAAAAACAGTCAGTACCAAAAGAGTCTTGAACATCCAATCAGCTACTCGTTACTGTAAGCAACAATGGAGTCAGTCTGCGAGTCCTGGTTCTTGCTTTCTTTCCCTTTAAAGAGCAACTCCAGCGGATTTCATTAAAAATGTAACAAAAACACGATCTTAAACTGTATTATCTCTTATTTTGATCATTTCTGACTTTAAACAAAAGTAATGCCCTGTTACTTGTGTATTTTACAAAAAAGTCAGGGGTTGGCCTTAAATGTGAATGACTCATTGTGACATCAATAAGTACTGAGGGCATGGGCGTATTTCAGTCCCATGCTGTTAAAACCCATCTCTGTACTTGTCTATCTGACTATTACAACACTTCAAATGAGATTTTAATTCCACTAGTACAGCGCGCAATTGCCTCGAATTTAAACGCATGCAGAGCGAGAGTAAAGACGCCAGAGAGACAACACGGGCGGTTATACAGAACAGCCACCTTTAATAAAGAACAATAACTATGGAGCATTTCTGTGGGGGTTATTCTCCCCAGTGATTACGTCAAGGCATGCAGCGGCTGGTGACGCTGGTGTTTGAAAATGGGGGCGTTGCTCTTTAAGATAAAGTGGGATTTTAATAGATGCAGTATTTATGAAATTGGACCATGTCACAGTTTCAAATAGTGCCAGTCTTAACTACGCTTCTCTTTAATAGAAGTGCATTGCATCACTTAAAGGGCCTTGTATCTGAACACATTCAAACAATGTTATTAGGAGTCTTGACTATGACCCTTAATCTTGGTGGCTGACAGAGACATAACATAAGGTTGAGACCAGATAAAAGGTTTTGAGTCCAGTACCTTAAACTGGGCCTCTGGTGGTCCTGAAATAATGACCATCCTCTGCTTGGCATCCATCCCATCAGCTGGAGCAATCTACCCAAAGGAAGTTAGAAAGGAGGAGAAACAAAATACTGTTTTTCTTAAAGATGAATCCACAGCACTTAAACATGCATTTTAAATTGGTCACTTACTTTTATTGAGGCACCAGCAAAACGGCTGAGCTGCTTTATGTGCTGGCCCTGCTTGCCGATGATTGCACCCACCGCCAGTGCAGGGATGAAGAGATGCACTGTCTCGGACTCTGGCTGCTGCTGCCGACAAAAAGGGAGTCATACTCACATACCCACAATAAGAAGCATAGATAAACCATGTCTGGCATGACCTTGGCGTCCACAGGTCGAAACACGTTAAGTATTTAACAACTGTCACAAATATCGACATCATTAAACCCATGTCGTTTTCTGCCAGTTTAACCGGTAATATCCATCCAGCTCAAACCATCCACTCGACACTTTAGACAAGTGTGTACCCCTTATGACATGGAAGGTGTGCTTTCAGACCATGATCTGCTCGAAAAAGCAAGTGTGAAATGCAAACAAATCCCAGATCCAATAAATCTTGGCACATGCAGAAAATCTTCTGCCTGTGCACTAGACATGATGATCTGATACCCTGAGGAACTTTTGTACACTGAAAAGCATTTAAGTATATAAAACAAATGTATTGTGTAGAAGCTGAAAATGCTCTAGGAACCATTTTCCATATGTGAAAAGCCATTGTACTACCTATTAATAATGCAGGACTTCTGTAGTCAGCTCCTTTGTGAACTAGGAACAAGCTTCCTTGGTAACTCTTACAGGCAAAACATCTAAATGTGTCTACACAAAAATGTTACCCATTCCAGTTCAACTTTCCAGCTGTAACAATGCAGCAATGTTTTCCAAACAAATAAAAATGCAGAGTGCTTGGAAAAGTTGTGATTCACTGCAGTACCTATAAAGACAGGGCAAAGCAAAGCAACATGACTGCTTGTATACTGATTGAATCACTCGCAGCCAATCTTCCATATTCAAATGCATAAAATCAGCTATAAATGTGTAATAGAGGGTATATTAGTAAGCAACAGATCCTACAGCAGCCCGTCACCATCAAGCCATCAGAGGAAAAGACCCAGTCTTCAGCATCAGCACAAGATAACCAACCAACCAACCCCCCCACACCACCCCCATTTAAGTTAAGCAGTTGGATGGCAAAGGGGGAGCAAGTCAAGCAATATCCTGGTGCCGCTTCATTCACCCAACATGACAAATACACACACAAGTGCCATTCTACAATCACGGATCAAACGATTGAAAACGGCGTACACACACACACACACACACACACACAGCTGTGTTAGTTGGGAGGCCAGGCCACTCCGTAGGCCGCAGAAATACAGGAAGCCCCGGCTAAAGTCTGTGGCCTTCAGCCAAATCAGGTAGAGAGCAGCCAAAAGCCGTGCAATGCATTGTGGGTTGGGGGACTTACAGAGAGGGCTGGGCTATCGCTGGAGGACCAAAAAGGCACCTCACTCCCAAACACGCTGCACTATGGGAGAAACACACATTAACACATAGGCACACTGGTGCCCACCTGCGCGTACACACACACACACTCCTGCTGCAAGCTACACACATTAACACACTCGTACCGTAAAACTCACAAACATACTCTCACAAACGTATACTTACTGGACACACAGACACAGACACACCTACCTGGACTGGGATAAATTAGCCAGAATCATGCCTTACACCAAAAGCAAATCCTTTCCTTTAGAGCTTTTAGGTTATGGTTTCTTCTTTCGTCAACTTTCACACCCTGTTCATTTTGTTTTGATCCTAGACTTGCAAAATCTCTGTACTGCTCACACTACACGACTTATCACCTGCGATCTATTGTTTTGTGGACGTAGCGGTGTGCACGCTATGCGAGCGATCGCAGACGGGGCCCTCACACCACACGAGAGTTGTCCATCATGTGACTCAAGATGGAGCCTGAGCAACTGTCTGTGGTGGTTTTTTCTGTACTATTTTGTACGGAAACAAGAAAAAAAAAAGAGAAATAAGAGAAAAATGTGGAGGAAGGATTGGTTGGGGAGACGCGGGCAGCAAGGATTATCTGTTCTGCAAAGAGAACTGGAGGGATAGTGCAAAGAAACATAGCTATTTTTATACTGTGTTGTTCTCACCTCCTCTCGCTAGAGTTTCCTCTTGGACTCTCATTGGCTGTTGCTCATTGCTGTTCTTGCTACTTGTCGTAGAGGTGCTCACACGACAAGATTCAGCGCTGAGAATTTCAAACATGCTTGAAAATATCAGAGCAGCTGTGACAGCTCACAGAATGAGAAAAATCATGTCACTGAACTGCTCACACCTCACAAGCAGCCGCCACGGGGGCACGCAGCGAGTTGTCGGCGAGCTGAGGGGGTTGTCACAGAACCCCAAAATTAGTCTGCGACAAGGGAACCTGGGCTAAAATCGTGTAGTGTGCATTTAGCATTAATGGAATATGCGAAATGGTCTAACTAGAAAATGGGTTAAGGAACAGATCCTAACAGGAGCAATGCCATAGTGGAACTGTGGGGTAAATCAAAGTAAAAGTTTGCAACGCTCAGGACAATGTTCACCAGGCTTAAATATACCCACTCACACTTACCCCAAATGATGGGTAGCCAGCTTGTGCTCCAGAAAGGGGTCCTGGCCCCATAGAGGGGGACATTGCTCCTGTTGCCCCACCCGGGAACAGACCCAGAGCATTCAAGTTCAAGCCAGGAATCAGATTAGATTGGAGCTGCAGAAACAGACACACAGATATCAAACCAAATGTAAACAACATGTATTGTTTATACATTCAGCATAAACTTTACAAGTGATACATATTGGTTTTAAGAGACATCTTAGAGTGGAGCTTTTTTGTTTTTTATGAAACAATGAGAATATTCAATGCACTGTTAAATAATGGTGAAAGGAGGGGAAATTAGTTTCTCTGTTTGACAAGTCAAGGTAAAGTGACTGTGTGCAGCCAACATACGTTCATGGCGGCCACGTCATTTTCGTAGGACTCTCGGATTTTCTTCATGACCTCCTCTTCCGCGCTGGCACATGCCTCTATGGAGCCCTTTACTGTGATGGTTCGCTCTGGGTTATACAGAGTCAGGTCCTGGAGACTGGAGGAAAAGGGAGGGGGGTGTTCCCCTGCTTGACATTTCTGGATACTCAGCGCCACACACACTAAAGTTTGGCAATAAATTTCAACATTCTGAAGAAAAACAGCAGTACTCTTGACAAATCACTCACGGCGAGATGGTGATTTTAGTCCCAGTGTCTTGTTCGATTTTCTTCAAGTTGCGGCCCTCTTTTCCGATCAGGCGTCCCACAAAGTTATTATGAGCCAAAATCTTCAGAGGAATCTCTTCAGTGCTGTGTGAGATACAAAGAAGACAGAGGGAGAGACAGGGCAAAGGCACAATGAGAGGAAATACAAATATGCACAAACATATGCAAGATGAAGACTGATCAAATTAAGTCACAATGAGCAAATGCCTGTGTGTGGGTCTATAGAGAGTATATCGACTGACATTTTTGTGTCTATGGCCTCCTTCTGCATGATCTCCATGATGCTCCTGCAGGCAGAGCTGCAGCCCTCTGGAGTTGAATGGACTGTGATGGGTTTCTCTGCTGCTCCTGCATTCTCTTTACGATGGATGTCAATCCTGTTCGTATAAAGCGCATAAATCTGAACAATTATACATTGCATTTTGACAGCTTTCGATCAGTGTTGAATTTTGCTTTTGCTGGAAGAGCTATATGCTAGTCCTATAACCTTTAATACAGGCACTATTCACTTAACTTTTTCCTTGCTCTTTTTTCGCTCGATACAATGTCTGTCGATGATGAAGTCAAATACTTTGCAAAAATGACATCCTACTTGGCGAATAGAATCAATTATCATTCTATTAATTTGCTTGCAAGAGCTGTGCACATATGAACACTTACTTTGAGTGTGTCTGTTTGGTAATGTTGCGGATGGTGGCACCCTCTTTACCAATAATGGCACCCACAAACTGGGTGGGCACAAGCATACGCAGCGGGATGTCGGACTGCAGTTTTGGGCGGGCACCAAGGGAGGGCGAAGGCTGGCGCGGTGGGCCACGTGGTGCACCTCCTCTCCTGCTGCCTGCTGCCGGGGGATCCGAGACCGCCGTCTCGTCTGGGATGTAGGACACCTTCAGCGCATAGTTCTCCATCATGAAACCATTCAGCTTCTCAACTGCTCTAAAGCCAGGGAAGAAAGAGGTTTGAGCGTGTGGAAGGACAGGAAAGACATTTATTGGCAAAACAAAAAGTCCCTTTGTGATCATCTGATGTGCAATAGGGACGCACCAATCCGATACGGAGTACTGGCATCAGGACTGATGCCTGCCTAAAATGTTGGACCAGTACTGGATCGGATTTGACATTTTCTGATCAGATTCACCAACGTATTTTATGCATATTTTATGAGCACATGCGATTTTAAATGACAACACAGGACACAACTTGTCTTAAATGCATGACATGGTCACGCTTTGCAAAGTTCTACAAAACTCTCCAACAAGCTTGTAGAGTCCTGCATTACTGTGAGGGTGTCAGTATCATATCGGTATTGGTTATTGGCAAAGACTCAGAGGTTTGATATCAAGAATTATCAATTAAGGATTGATGGTGACCACTGAAAAAATATAAAAGTAGAACAAAGGAAAACAAGAGCTTTGCTTTTGCTGAGAAATTTTCCATGTTTAAAATACAAACAAAAACAGTAAGGAGCAAAAACAGCAAATAAACAAGCTACTAATGGCAAGTAAATTATAGTTTAAAATAAATTGTAAAAAATATTTTAGAACCTCATCACACTGAACTCTGAGAATCCTGCCACGCCTCTGATCTGGCATTAGGTGGCAGCAGAGAGATAACATGTGAAGCAGCTAAGTTTTGCACTTGGAACGATGTGGCACACTTTCAGAGACTCGGTGTTCTGGCTCAACATGGAGTGGAGTACTCACTGTCTGGCCTGCTCCTTGGCTGCATATCGCACGTTCACTACGGCTGTCTCAGTGTCTGTGTTGACTAGTTATAGAGAAGGACAGTACATGTTTAATATATGCAAAAGCTTGTGAGGTTAAAGGTTAAAATGGATTTTATAAAATAGATAACAGATGTCTTGTACATGTGCTAACCTTGTTCACAACTCTCCACTGTGCCATATTGAGCCAATAACCCGTCCAACACCTGCACAAGGAAACAAGAAAAGGCATCTTGTGAGCGGGACATTAGACACTGGATAAAGGAAGGTAGAGGTGTGCGTGGGACCATTTTTGTAGCCCCAAATCCGCAGTTATGTCTGATTGTAAGCACCAGCAATATTTTCCAATATTAATTAAAACTCAAACTTCATGAACGTGAACTGTCACAGAGCGCAGGAGTGAAAATCTCACTGGATTACCAAACTTGGTGTGATCATACAAAGTGGTAATGCACGTTTAGTAAATATAAAGTGCAAATAACTGTACTGAACTGTATTTGACGCACGCGAGCGGGTGTTAGGCCTGTTTCACATATACTACCTCTCCGTGGCGTGAGCAGCGCGGGAGCGTGACTGCTACAGATTGCTCGTGTTGCCCATTCACACATGCGGCGTTTGCGCTGCGGAACGGTACAGTGGGCTACCGGAAACTGTCGCTGCTTGTAACAGTTTTAGAATGTAGAATGTTTCTCTACCCCCACAATTAGCCTGGTCTCATCCATTTTGCTTAATTTAGATCATGTTAAAAATGCATGGATGTTTTATACTCGGCAGGTTTCTAACTTGTGATTGGGCAATCGTCAGCCTACGGAAAACGTGTAAATAGCAGGAAATATTAAACTAGTATTTCATTTGATAAATTACAGAATTCGCTTTTCAGGGTTACCATTTCATTTTCATTGGTCCGCATAGTTTATGTCACAGGATTTAGTGCGCCACGTGGAAAAAATAGACTCGACGCCCGTTCTCTAGATGCAGCGCCGCGTCTGGGACGCACTGCCACGTTGCTCGCACTCCGTTAACATGAGCGCTGAAATGAAAAGCAAAACTTTCCGCGTCGCTCACGCCATGCAGAGGTAGTACGCGTGAAACAGACCTTAAATAAAAAGCGTTGTGGCGCGGTTGCGGTTCTGGTGTAAAATGGGCTTAATCCACAAAACTGAGGTACCCGATTTGTGTCCATTGTAGTTTAAGACCTTTAATGGAGTTTTACTGAACATTATTGTAAATGTACTACCTCTCTGTCCCACGAGCTTCATATCTTACCGCCCGCATGAGAGTAAAACTGCCCGTTTCCGTGATCCAAATTCCGATGCACACCTCTAAAGTAGGGGACAAAAATTAAACTGGGCCATTGAATTAAACACCAAATTACTGGGCCCACATTGTCAAACTCTAAGCATGAGTATGACTAGTTACTGTAATGACTGAAGACTTGCACATGGGGGTCAGTGGTTTTGGGCGTGTTCACACTCAATTGACCCACTCACTTTCACAACACTGAATGACTCTTGCAACAAATATTTTGGCTTGTGACACTTTATCTAAAAAAAATTTAATAGTGGCATGCTGTTTTGGTATGCGATTTAGTACGGTAGTATGCGGTTTGGGGTGAAGGAGTGAGCACAAGGAGGTAGAGGAGCGCATCCAGGCCTAGAGGCACACGCCCCTCTATACATCCACCCCTACACGCCCATTTCCGGTCTCCTTTCCGCGTCTTTCTATTGGCTGACCCCGGCTTTACCATGGAAATCCCTTCTGGCAGAGGAGCTCAAGCCATTGGCCACACAAGCGGCCAGTCACCCAAGCACGTCCAATGAGACGCAGGTGCTGTGTGCGCGAGTGAAATGGTGGTGGGGGTGGGGTAGCGCTGCACATTTCGAGAGTCCACACATGGAGAGCGGGGCCTTGCAAGCACACGGGGGCAGTGGGTTAAAATCCAAGCCCGACTGAGCTCGTCCAAGCACTGGAAGGGAAAAAGGAGGCCTCTCTGCCACGCCATAGTACATAACACACATGGATAAACACGCACACACGGCCCAGGCCCTCAACACGGGCTCATGCTGCAAGAACCTAAAGGACAAGCCCATATTGTAAAAAGTGAATCATCGCATCACCGGCTAAGAAATTCTCCTGGCATGACCACTGACTTATTCGTGCTTGTGTCAGGGATTAGCGGTTATTGGTGGTTTATTCACTAACCACATTATCTGTGTCAACTTTGAACTATTCAGAGTAAAACTGCGCATCGTTTCAAACATTTTCGCTCTTTAAAAGCATCGCTGAACAGATTCACACTTCCAAAACCTCTGCGTATTCTGAATTAAAGACATCTTTGTGAGATTGTCATAGTTTAATTTTTTTTTAATTAGATTAACATTACGAAACGGAAGAAGTTACAAAAAGGCCAGTTTCTACCCTAACTTTAAAATAAATGAATAACCGTGTATATTCTTGTGAATGAATTACATGGAAATCGAGCCAACATTACGTAGTTAGGTAGATTTCTAGTTTGGAGCTTCCGAGTGCCAACCCTGAAAACAGACCAAAAAATAAGAGTTTCAGAACGTCACTAGGAAGCATATAAAACAGAACCAACACGCACCGTTACTTTTCATCAAGTGAATTAGCGAGTCGGCTATCTTAAACTGGATACACATTGAATTCCTTTAGCGTCACTGCGAATTTACTTTATAGTAGTAATAGCCATTATAGGATGATCTTCCACATGCCTGGACAGGCCTCTGCACTGATGCTTTGCATTCAATACGAGATAATCAGTTATTGGCTGTGTGGAAGAGCTGAAGTTTATGTTTCTAACAGCACAAACTAAACAGTGTAATAATCTTAATATGATGTGACGTGTAACTACACCCATATGAATGGCCTGCAGGAGTTTGCATACTTGATGCTCCAAGCATGAGCACCACTGTGTAGTCCCCAATTTGCTGTTAAAACACTTATAAACTCCCCTTTCAACAAACGCGATACCGAGATTGCTGTCCGTTCCCTTTAACCCTCCATGGGATTCCACCATTTATAAACGATAGTACTTATTGAAAGCAAACATTTTACCAATAAACTAATTAAAAAGTATGCCACACACCATCCCCTTTAACCTGTCAAGTTAAACGTCGTCATGTGATGAACATTTGATCATGAGGACAAAATTTAAAATGAAAAAGTAGACCATAAAAAGACACCTGGTGATGTTTAACATTTTCTTTTTAAAAGAAGTGAGCTGCCTGTAGCGAGTTGTCAGTTTTGTATAATATTAACCCTTAGCAGCCTCGTCCATTCTTTAGCTTATTTTACTACCTTTATTTCTATGCTTATAACCGTCTAACTCCAAGACAGCCATACTATTTATTTTGATCAGGACAGCCTAAGCTACCTTGATATGTTCTCACTAACAGGAGTTATCATTTTTACTGTAGCCTTTTTATGAATAATAAATTATTTTCTGCGTCTTGAAATAAGTGGCTCCTTGAATGCGTATCAAAAAGTTTCACTAGAGATCTTTTTCCAGTAGGACAGGAATACCAAAACGTCAAACGGTGGGACAGATATACAAACACACACATTATATATATATATATATTTTTTTTTTTACATACATACTATATAACTCATGAACGGTGTAACTCTCAGACAAAGCGCATATCATTAGAATCAGGAGAACTTGCATTTTCCGAAGATAGTGGTAGATTTGTGTGGCAAAAGATCAGCAAGTAATCCAGGTTTGAAGAGACAAATGTTCAGCATGCATTACCCATGTGCAGTACACACAAGTT
>JAOUQW010000011.1:7441995-7452356 GCA_028565825.1 Olivaichthys viedmensis
CACACACACACACACACACACACACACACACACACACACACACACACACACACACACACACACACACACGCGCACACGATTATCAGTAGTGCATTAATAATGTTATTATATAATAAAATCACACCGTTTGATAAGTGAGTCACTCCAAATTGAGTAATTTTGCTAAAAACACACTTTCTGAGGAACCAATACTTTAGAAATCTGACAGATTTTGCACAATAACACAACAATAAATACAAATATCACAGTAAAAAACATTATTTATGGCACGGCGTCACCGATACTTTATTCATCACGTCAGGAGCTGATTCATTTTGAGGGGAAAGCTTACTGACATTAAATGAGCTAGCCATGATGGCAGTCAACAAAATGATGCCAGTACTTTTGAAATTCCAGAAACTTTGCATAGTAGCACTAATTTACAACGATGAATATACATGAAGAATAAACAGTAGAAATAAATTACAACAGACAAGTCAGAAAGAGAAGTGCAGCTGCTTCAGCACACTTCAGTCACTGCAGTGAAGTCTTCAGTGGTAGTTAACACAAGCTAACGACAGGATTTCTGAGTGGATTTTTAGCTATAAACTGTCGACACAATTACAATCCGAGTGCAATAAAACTAAAAATTAATTCATAATAAATAAAGGTATATAAAATCTGGCCAAGTAAAAAAATATACGTTGTAATTATTTCTCAAACATTTCAACTGAACTATAGAACAGTGCATCAGTGCAGTGAGCTGCATCAGCAAGGCGAGTGAAAAGCTTTTTTCCTTGACTTTCAGAAAATAAAATCCCTGCCACAAACCCCATAACCAATGAAATACAGTTTTCAGAAATTAAATCATTGATTGGATGGCTAAGAAGCAACAGTCATCGATTCTTCTCCCTCTAAATCAGCGTGGGCTAGGCTGAGGTATGGACCGCCGCATGATACACTCAGCTGCAGACTAGATGGAGTTTTCCAAGAGTCAACCAAACACTTTCTATGGCATGCCATATCTACGCAACACATGTGGCCCACACCTGTGTGTTCTTATCTGGGCCATGCACTGCAATGCCAGCAGTGATCCAAAAGAGAAAATCCCACCAATTTTGTAGGTATGGCAAAACTTACATGGTCCGGATTTGGCCCTAGTTCGTTCAGCCATGCCATATCTCAGCCGAATGTACCAGATAACAGCTCCATGTGGCCCAAATGTGCATGCTCTCTGGGTTACAGCCTGCAATTCGCTGCATGAACGTTTCTCACACACACTTTCGCCAACAGCCGAAGCACGGTACTTGTTTCTGAGGTAAGTGTCAACGACTCCTCAAATGTAGATAAATCTTGTTATATTTGACAGCCATGAACTTTAGCAGAGATCGTGAAGAATGAGGAGTTGCATTGGCACATATCAGATTTGTTTTAGGAGTGGGCCCAAATCAGACCTCAAAATGTCAGCTTCAACGCACCTGTTGCTGTTCACACGGTCATGAAAAAGACAGATCTGCGTCACGTATAAGAAAAAGCAGCTCGGATTAGGACTACTTCTGCATCTACTGTAAATGTAACCTCTGTCCCAAACAACAATTTCCTTTAAGTTTTCTTCCTGTTACTTGTTCAAATTAATTCTAATGAGAATTCTATCAACTTCTAGAAATGACTACATTACAGGGAATAAGTGTGTGTGTGTGAGGGAAGACACACATCATGGCTAGACTCCACTTGCAGAAGAGAAAGCACACAGGGTAAAACTTGTGTTATTTAACTTCAACTTTATTTATTTTTAAACAAGACAAGACACCAAACCTCTCATGTTAAACTAGTATACACACAGAACTAAACAGTGATCGACCAATGCCATCGATCAGAGCAGAAACTACAGTTCTTTTGAGGCCATAGAAGATGCAAAGAGGAAATCCATCAGATGCCAAATGCTCAATAAAAGTGTTGAGTGACAAGACTGTATTTATCACCTAGGGCTTAGCAGCAACTGTTTAGGTTGGCATGAAATTTATTCCAACCACAAGAAAATGACAAGTGCAAATCTGACCAACACACAAAAAAATCACCCCATTTTTGCCAACCAAAAAAAAAAAGTTATATATATATTTTTTTGTTTTGAAATAAAAGAATCGCGTGAAGAAAACGACGATTAACGATGTGAGGGAAGAAACAAAAGCACAGTGAACCTTCAAAATAAATTAAATAAATAAACACAAACATTAAACATCAGTTTCCACCTGTGAAAGAGTGTAAAGCATTAATATTCCATTATTACTCTGTGAATTAAAACACGCCAAACCCATTGTGCGACCAAGCCTTTTTAAAGAGGGATGCTTAAAAGCTTCATTTGATTGTCTGATTTAATGCAGTGATTTTTGGTCTCTCCTCACAACGGAGCTGAAGTTAAAGAGAGCGTCAAGCCAATGTTGTAACTTAAATCTGGTAATTAAACTGGCAAAGGCAAATAAACCCAAATCCAATGAGAAATGTTTAAAAATAGTAACTTAAATATTGGGAGGCCATTAGTTGTTCAAAAATAAATAGGATACATAAAAATAAAACTGAAGGCAAGAAAAATCTGTGAGATGAGGTTCGAGACGTTAATCAATAGAGCTTTGCCAGCTTAAACAAGATTATGAAACAAATTTGATGAAACTTGCTGAACCAAACTTGAACAATTTACAGAAGCCTCGAGAACAGTCGTCTCTCCTCGAAATCAACAAGCATTTGGAGAGCGACGGAGGTGCACCAAACATTAAAAGAAGCAACATAAATAACAAACATAAAATATAAAATACATTTGTGAGTTTAAAAGTGTCTTTTTTTTCTTCTTTTTTTTTTTAAAGGTTTGGTTATGACAAAGCAAAAGCACAAATGACAATACAAATAAATTGACAAAGAAAACAGTGTGTGTGACGTGCATTTCAGAGCAGAGCATATACACACCCACACGCTGTATGCAGCCTTTTGTTAGAAATTTGACCACATGACCATGATTTTGGCATCACACTGACATGTCACGCAGAGTGGGGTCTTTTTCTTTTCTTTTTTTCTCGCTCTATATTCTTCTATATATCCGAAACACACACACACACACACAGACGAGTCACGCCAGAGGTAGAATCCTGAGGATGGTTTCCCACAATTTGCTGTCATTTCCATCAAGACATCAGCCTCTGTTTCCATGGGTGCTGATCCTAAAGTGGTCAGGTAAGGATGATGGTGGTCAAACAGAAGAAAGAGGGGAAAATAAAAATAAAAAATTGCTCGTGACTGGACCACTGGACACATTCTTAGCAATAATAACAGCATCCAATAACACACTTGTATAGATAACGTGTGTGCAGTAACTTTGCAATGTTAAGTGTGATGCTAAGAAGTCACCAGAACTAGAAGTTACGCAGCTTTTCACAGTTCATACGTCATCAAACTGGGCATAATAAAGTCAGAGAATATGCACAAGACAAACTGAAAGTGTTCTGTATCCCTGTTTAGTATGTAGCAGCTCAAATCTCAACCTATTGTTCTTTTGGATACGATAAATGTGTAGACCATGTACATTTACTGCAACAATCAGACAATCTCTTATCAAACAGTTACTGGGATCAACTCTGGTTTCCAATGATTACATTTCATGAGGTAATGTCTAATTTTAAATCATTTTAGTCACAGTCACACACACATCTTGCCAATACTGGAAAAAGCCAATAAGTAAGGGGAAAGAGGGTTCTTACCAGGAAGACGGTCCATATAGAAGGATGGACTATAGAAGCGTCAGCAACGTCTGAACTCCACAGTCCACAAAGTTCTAAAATGCACAGGCATGCAAATTAGGGGTTAATGCAATAGATATTGAGAGTGTACTTGACTCGATACCATCTTAGTTACTTTTAATAAATTAGTCCCTCAGCTTGGGCCATGTCCCAAAGTGTTTTTTTTTGTTTGTTTTTTTTGACCACCACATCTCGACCCTTCTGATCTCTCCAGTTATCGTCCAATCTCCAACACTTCTTCCTCTCTATAAGAATTTGGAGAAAGTTGTTGACCAACAGCTGCTGTTTTTTTTTAAGTAGGAATAAGAAGCCTGATGTATTTCAATCTGGTTTCCAGAAGCATCATGGTACAGAATCAGCGCTGACTAAAGTGGTCAATGACCTACTGCTCGCCTCAGATTGTGGATATGTTTCTGTTTTGGTTCTGTTGGATTTAAGTGCAGCATCTGACACTGCTGACCATGATATATTAATGGACAGGCTTGATAACACGGTCGGGTTAGACAGACAAGTTCTTGCCTGGTTTAGATACCATTTACCAGTTTGTTAGCATGAGGAAATTCTTCAGAACCAAAAAAAGTGCAATATGGTGTCCCACAAGGTTCTGTTTCAGGCCCTCTATTATTCTCCCTTTATATCCAGCCCCTTGGACATCGCAAACATAATGTAGGCTTTCACTTCTACACTGAGGATACACAATTATATTGGTCAGTTCGGCCAGATTTAGCGGCGCAGCTACACAAAATGGAAGACTGTGTAAAAGACAAAGGCTTGTATGAATAGAAACTTCCTCCTCCTAAATTCTGATTAAACAGAAATACTGATGTTGGGTATCAAGTCTGCCTGAAATAAGGTCACTGATCTCACCCTTGGGCTTGATGGTTATTCTGTGAAACCAATAACTACAGTTAAGGACCTTGGTGTAAGCCGAGACACTGGTTTATCATTTGATTCCCTGAGAATCTGAGAAACATAGCCAAAATAAGAAATATATAAAAGTGCTATATAAATAAATATTATTGTTATTATTATATAGTAATTATTGTACCATGACAGCACACACTCTTCTATACATGATATGTTTACTGCTGCATGTCCTTCTAAACTAACAATAACCTCTACTTAGGTTCACAGATTAAGCCAGCACTGCCCTCTAATGGTTTAAGACATGACTTCCAAAACTGTAAGGGTATTTTAACAACTGGCTTGAATACTCGAGTCCGTACAGGCCTGTTTACCCACAGACAAATTCCCTCCCAACTGCGTGTCGATTGCGCAATTTTGTGTCACTTCTGCTGAGCGCAGTTTTTGCAAAATGGGGGATAATAATAGGTTTTGTTACGACCATAATGTTTATTTATTTTATGGAATTATTTAGTGTTTCTTTACTTTTTCTTGGCATTAAGCAATGGTTTGGGTAAAGCTCTTCAGCAGAAACGTGTTTACTAAAATAATTCAGAGTTTTTAAATGCAAGTAGTCACTTGCATTTGACTGCCTTCTTTGCGCCATATATCTAGAAGGCATGCCGTTTAATCTGCAGACCACAACATGCCTTTCCCTGCTGTGGCGAGACACATTATTTAACGCCCAACCCCAGGAGTGGATAGCTTTCAAAAATGGTGTGGACTGCCGTTTCCTGGCTCCCTGGTTGCTCCAGAAAGTGCAACTGTGAAAGAACCTCCCTCACACAACCCTGTAATATAACACAACCAGTAACAAGTCAAATAATTTGGGCTGGATTTGATCACGTTGTGAGCTTACTTCAAACTTCAAACTACTTACCCTTCACCGACTACAATTCAGACCAAAACTACCAACCAAAAGATTTAATGTTCTAAAATTCCATCATTTGGCATCAGGGTAGAAGTACGTTCACATTCGTCTTCTTGCTCAGTTCAGATTTGTTGCTCAGATCCAGTGACCAATACCTGTTATTAGTGTGACCAGACCTCTGCCCCGAAAGGACCAGGTGCATATTTTCAAACTAAATAACGTCATGTGCATGATTCACTTCATGAACAACAACAACAAAAACAAAACCACATCCTATTCTGTCATGTTTGCAAAATGGCGCATTACTGGATAGCAATAAAAATCAATGAACTAGCAGCACAAGCGTTCACTGCAGAGATCATCTGGTCTGGAGGTCGACTAACAGCTCATCAGCTTTTATGATTGGGGCGAATAGGCAAAAGGTTACTGCCATTTCTGAGCCAAGACGTGTGGATACAGGGAACAGGGAGAGTTGATACAGTCACCGCCAGAATTTTGGGCACCCTTCATGAAAATAAGCCAAAAAAGAATATATAAAAACAAAATGGGGGGACACTAGAATTTCAACACAACATTTTTTTTTACTGCAAAACCTCCACCTTTCAAATCTGTCAACTGTTCCAGACTCCATTATAAACTTTATTATAACCCTGATTGTGCCAAATGGTATTTTTAACTGGTTATGTACTTTTTATATCCATTAGCTGACTTTCCATCCGTCTCTTTTGTGTTGAAATGTGAAGAAAAGAGACCGACCTGATTTATAAGCCTCGTCCTCTGGTCACCACACCACTGTGGTAGGAGATACTGGCACAAACACACACACACACACACAGAAGAGTTGAGTTTTGTGTCGACACTGACCATGTGTGTGTGATTTAGCTAAATCCTGACCAGAACCAAGTCACAGAGACTTACTTTATCTGTGTGTGTGTGGGTTAGGGGTGGACCAGTATTGAGTTCTCAAAATAATGCAACTCCCTCCAAATACTAAACATACCAGTATAAGACAATGATATAGAATTTGCTCCACTTCTTATATATGTATAGTTTTCAACACTCCATTGCTCTCCACATTACAGATCAGGCCAACTTGGACGGGGTTCATTCATTTTGCCTTTGTTAATGATTACATTTATCCATCCTCCCAAATACACGCGTCAATGCTTTAAAATGTTCTCAGTGCCATCAGCTACAAGTTAAATGGAGAAAAGAGCTTGCTTAAATTTCCAAACATCTTGACACTCCTCTGAAACTCGCTTGACTATTTGTGACTTGCCCCAAGTTATTTCGAGTACTGACTATAGAGGTTGACAAATACTGGAGATTTGCATATGTATTTGTACCCTTTTACCCACTCCAGCTTTTGGTTTGTGCAAAGACAACAAGAGACGGCATTCCTTCACCAAAGACAGCTGGCATCATCTCCATTCAAAACACTGTGAGAGGTCATCCAGCATGTTGCAATGAAATATGAGGAATACTAATGCATGATTGGTAAGTACAGTTCAGAAATGCTCCAATAGTCAAATATAAATTCTATGGACAGCGTTAGCAATTTTAAGCCAGTTATTGAATTTGCACAGCTATGGGTGTAATCGTGTTGCGGCTTTTCCTGAGATATTTGCAAAAACAGATCATGCTGAGCTACTGGTATGTGTAAATCCTCAGTGGGAGCAACTTTGGTTTCCAATAGTTGTACATCCTCAGGTAAGATGTTTGAAAAACAGGCAGACAGGTAGAAATGTGATGTGCTATTCTTTCTATTGCCTCACAGGATGAAACACCATACTGGCTCATGCCCAATTTGTTTTCTCATGTCGACACTACAAGATAAACGTACAGAATAGCTACAGAATGGCTGTGTACTTGTGCTGAGGGTGACCGCGTACCGGGTAGGCGTAGGTTGTCTGTGCATAGTTCACAGGCACTTGGGGGATCATTACTCCTGGAAAGCTCGGGTAAGAATATGGCTAGAGAGAGAAGGAGGGGGGAGAAGGAAAATAAAAAGAAAAGAAGACAGGTGTTGACTGTAGCGCTTGCCTCTTTCCCCCACAAACAGTTAAGCAACACTGCTTTTATTTTTCACAATTACATTTAATGCTCTGATATTCTATATAGCCCATTTACAAAGTAAAGTACATTGTGGAAGCTTGTGGTTATTTTCTGATTTATATCTCAATACAAGAACCTCCAGAAAAGTTGTAATAAACATTTTTGTAAAACCTTAAAAAATATTACACAGTTATAATTAGTATATCCATTGCCTCATGTTTTCCGCAGTATGGAGAATACGAGTGTCGGACTAACGTTTACCTGTAGGTACGGAGCACCTCCATTGAGGATAGGTGGTGCAGCCAGGCTGGCAGGGCAGCAGGTACAGTACACACAGGGGCACGGGCTTACCCATTGTGATGGACCAATCAGGGGTGACTGGACCGAACCTGGATTATGAGAACATACACTAATAAGACAACGCATCCCCAGAGCTCTAAAGTAATAATATGAGATAAATCACCCAGCGAACCTTGTATAAGATAACGCTTTGCACTACAATGGGCTGCTTTTTGTCCTGTTCCAAAGTAAACCAGAAAAAAAAGCAAGCAAGTGTGGCAATACCAACGATTAGTGATGGCAGTGTGTTAAATTCCTGCTACATGCGAAGCATAAACAAAAAAGCTCCATCGTCAGGAGATGATGCCACAGCCATCTGTGGCCAGGAGTAGAGCTGTGCACGAGTTTCTTCTCGCAGTTATTTCTAGCAGGCAAATAAGACTTAATATTAAAAAAGCATCTGCATAAGAAGTGAAACGCTGCTTTAGATAACACTTAAGTTCATGCTGATGCCGCCCACTGAGGTCGACACGTCTTTGCTACAGACATAAGCAGCCCTTGAAATGGACTTGGGCCTAATTGCAAAGCCAAACAAAACATTATTCTGGTTTTAAGCTAAAAAAAAAAAAAAAAAAAAAAAAGAGAGCCTAGTAACTTGCTATTTGCCGGATCTGCAACAAAAATGATCCAATAGCGAGATCATGAACCAAGCTAATCTGGCAAAATGGACTAGAGAATGTTATTTTTGGTCTCGTTGTGCAGCTCTACCCTAAACACGCCAAAACATTACATCAAAAGGACAAACTTTGGAAACCTGACTTACGAGAACTCCGCTCCTTCATGATAGCAGGGCCCAGTTTGAGTTTCTTCCCTTTAAAAGTGATCTGTTGCTGTGACAGAGAGACACGCAGTCACACATCAGGGCTGCCAGGACAAGATAACACCTACCTGACCCAAATAACCCACTGAATTACCAAGCACATCATGGACTTCCTCTGGGAAAATGATTTAAAAATGTTTAACAGTGGCCTCCTTACGTCAACGATAGTCTGGATGTCGACATCATCGCTGAAGTAAACAAAACCGTACCTGCATAGGAAAAATAAGGTGAAACAGCATCAGCAATAGTGGAGTTCCCATCTATCTGTTTATATTGAAATTTTTACGTTTGCACATGGGCAAATCTTAACGGCAACATCAGAAATTAATTGCAGACGGGGGGAAAAGAAAAGCAAGATACACGCCCTTTTGATTATATTATCTTGTTGCTCCTTTTTTGGATTATTCAACATAAAAATCGATGGGAACAATTCCTGGTTTCCTTTCCCAAATTTACAGAAAAACACTTAAAATCTGCAAACGATTTGAACAAAAGCATACTTTATAACACAAATCACAACACTGTTTTGTTATTCTATAATACTGTCCATGCATTAGTGGTTCATCCACAGCAGCTTCAATGTAGATTTGCTTTACCAACACATGATGGAACTTAGAGCACAAAATGAAATATATTAATGTTCATCTTTTTATTATAACAGAATATTCTATAAATTTATACTGATACATAAAATATGTTTATACATCATTTACTTATTGGCTATTTTACTTCATGGCAGTTTTATTTCATAGCCAAGGCCATCTGTCAATCAACCTCAGTGGGCGAGTTCAGTTGTCATCAGTGGTTAATGGGGAGTGAAGTGAAACGCCGAACCTGTCTGTCTCTCAAAGTCAAAAATAAAGGCTAACAATGCTAAATGCTAGCAGAGTGAAATGATGAGCTTGTTAATGTTATGCTAGTCGCAGACATGGAGAGCAACAGTACATAGCTACCTACATTTAGCAGATAACGTTACTGCGTTACACAGTCCACCGAGAGTCGTCCATTTATCGTACACTTAGCTGGTCACAAGCTTCAGAATCTTGAAGGTTGCAATCTGATTGGCTAGCCGCACTTCCGTGCAATGGTTTCCGAAGGAAAAAATAACTTCTGAACACTGACACAATGAGCTTTTCAGATCAAGACAGTCACTGGATTACACAAAAACAAAACAAAAACAAGGTTCACAGCATCCTGTCTTTAAAAGTTACTCCGGAGTTTAGTTAGTGTGCGACTAAATTAGATACCCTTGCGTGTTTGCGGTGGGGGGGGCGGGCGACGACGACAAAACACAGTCTCCGGGAAAAGTCTGTGGTTGGTCGTCTGCAATGTCAGTCAAATGGCCTCTTCCGGTGAAAGCACTTTATTGGAGCTTTTTCTCGTGGACAGTACTATGCCCCTCCGAGATAAATGCCATCATATTTGCTGCTAATAGACATTTTCCCCAACATGCTGCTGCTGGGACACTTTCCCCGGTCAATATTGTTTACAGACAGTTTACAGACTACCACATTTAATATTGTTCTGTTGTTCTGTTTAGCGTGCATTGCCCTGTGTATTTATTGTTCTGTGTATATTTGCACTTGTCCTCACTGTCGTGTATTTGCAC
>JAOUQW010000011.1:7501190-7511781 GCA_028565825.1 Olivaichthys viedmensis
TCCCTAATGAAGATGGATTGAAAGCTCTAAAACATTTTCTTGATGCACGACCAGAAAAGGACCACCCACTGATATTCTCTTAAGACTATCAGAACTTGTGTTAACACTAAACTGCTTCAGCTTCAATTCTAAGTTTTACTCTCAGATAGGAGATAAGAGGTGTCAGTATGGGCACTAAAATGGGACCTTCCTTTGCGAACCTCTTTGTTGGATTTGCCAAAACAAAGTGTAAAAAATGTAGCCACACTGTTTCTTAGATACATTGCTGACATCTTTGGCATTGCTACCTGCACACTTGAAGAGCTCCAGCTGTTCATTTTTTCCTTCTCTACATTTCACCCAGCCCTGGAATATAAATGGAGTATCGCTCACCCGGCCATGGCCCGTGTTACCACTATTGATAGAACAGATGCACTGGCCTATAAACAATCCACTGCCAAGACAGAGATAATTCCTTTGGTGCTCACTAATCATCCTACTAATAAAACAGTGGCTAAAATCCTGTTTATCCACTAATCTCCTACAGACGGGACAAAAACGTCAAAGACATGCTTGTCAGGAGCAAATTAAATGATCTAATAGAAACTACGGCACTTTTACATGCAACCATTCAAGATGTTCGACATGCGAATTTATTAACACAGCCACTAAAATCACAGGCCCTAAAGGATTCATTTTTATTACTCATCACTCCTCATGCATCACGGCAAGAGTCGTTTATTGTGTCTCATGCAAGAGATGCAATCAGCTGTACATCGTGGAAACCAAAAGAAGACTGGCTGATCGTTTTGTTGAGCACCTTCGTACCATAAGAACAAAGGATTTCCACGTTTCTGTGGCGAGATGCTTCAACAGCAACGTACATGACATTAATGACATCTCCGTTTGCACTGCTAGTTGTTGTTATGGGAGCAATGAAGTGAGGAAACGCAAAGAAAAAGGACTCATCTACACTCTCGGGACTTTGGAACCCCATGGAATGAATGTCATGTTCTAAACAACAACTATTACATCATCAAACATTTCGAATATCAACTGGTTTCACCTCCTACAGCCTCAGAAGCACTTTACTGCACAGCTGATGAAGGACTTTTGTTCGAAACGTCCTGTTTCTCTGGAAACTTTGTGTAGTACGCTGCAATTTTCACTACATCTACAATTATATATATATATATTTTTTGTTTTATTCTTAAATGTTTAAATCTTATTGCAAACTTGCCAGATCTACACAAAGAAGTTTCTGAGTACAGGTGCAACAAATTGGAGAGGTACCATATCCTGTTTCGGCAGGGTCTAGCACAAATTAGGTATTGCGTATGTGTTGTATGTTGTATGTTGTTGCACACGTGAAATGTTCTTGCACTGAATTGCATAGTTAAATTCCTGTGTGTGCAGTACCATTGGCAAATAGAGTTTCTTATTTAGATTCTGGTAACTGAGAGGTATATGTATTTGGATTATGAAGGGTAATAGTGTGAAGTTTCTTTCCTTTTCTTTTTATTTTCTGGAACCTAAAATCACATTGGCGGAATAAAAAAAAATTAAATATATACTGTATATATATACAGTACATGTTAAAGATGCATGAAAAATTATAATACTTAGACTTAAGTTTTGTGTAGCCATTGCTTTATATGGGGTCACTTAAAAGTGAGTGATTCCAAATGGCAGCGATTTGTTTGGCCCGGAATTAATCTAAATGGAAAAAAGGAGGAAACCACGGCACTGCTAGCTCATTTAGAAAATGGATGCTTGTTTAGCCACAACTTTAGACTTTAGCACAGCTTAGACACAACTGATTCGTCTTATCAGCTAATTAGGAAGCTCTTTATGAGCATGATGAGATGTGTTAGAGCAAGGCAAACACCAAAACATGCCAAGCTTTGACCTGTTCGGACGGCAGGTGCCCATCCCTGATCTAGACACTGATATTCTGATGGCACATCCTGTACCTGAACTTTAGCATACAACTGAAAAGTTAAAGGAAATTGCTTTATTTTTAACAAAATGCATATTTTTCACTTTGATGCAATGTAGACTCATATTGATGAATAAGGCCTAGTCATAGGTCAGACAGCGGCGTTTTCAAATTTACCCTTTGTTAGTGTGGACTAGGCCTGAGGTTGTGTTTAGTAATTTTGTGAAACACACTGTAATGAAGGAATAAACAACATGAAATGGAAATAATCAATGGCTTGACACTTTAAAACTACATCTGTCATTTATGTCTTAAGTATTGCTGGGCCGAATAATTCGAATACTTGAGTATTTGTTTGTTATGTTGGTATTCAATTCTATTTTTAGTATTCAGAAGCTTCGTCTTTTTTAAGTCACAAAAATTGTAGCCTAAACTAGAGGTGTACACGGGACTGTGAAAAAAAAAAAAACCCCACTCCCGTCCGCTCTCGAAGGAATTCTAACCAACCCCACCCGCTCGCGCTGTTATTTCTATTTGTAACAGCTCGCATTAATTCAAATTCAAACTTCGTGAAAGACTACAACAGAGCATAGGAGTGAAAATCTCACTGGATTAACAAACTTTATGTGATCAAACACAGTAGAAATGCATGTTTATAACAAACTGACGGTATTTCTGTTATATTTGATATTTTCCCGTTATATTTACTAAACCTGTGAATGAAAACACAAAAAATTAATGATCCATGCCCCCGTGTACTTGAGGCACGCAAGCAGCTTGAAAAGCCCAAAGCCCTAGTCTTAAGATGATCCACATATTATTAGGTGGCACCGTCTTCATCTCATCTTCACGCAGAAACATATTTTATTTAAACCTTCTTGAACACAGGCAATATCCCAAATATCTTCCCTTTCACTTTATATGCTCACTACATAAGGGTATGACATAATGTTGTCGTAGGACCAATTACATGCCCAATAGAACACTATTTGAGATTCAGCCAAATAGTTGCCTAGCATATAACTTAAGCAGTGATTAACATGAAACAATTGGCACTGTTGGTTGTTTTTAATCAGGCACCTGAATACAAATTAGTTTGGTTCTCAATACCAATTGTTGGCCGGTACATCTCTAACTGTGATATTTCGAAACATTCTCACTGTCACATCCGCATCCGAGTCCGACACTCTCAATACACAATATTTGGTTTTACTAAAGTTTGCTGACCAGAAAAAGCTCAGAAAATTCATAAGAAAACTACCAGACCAAATGTTTTTATTAACTTTTAGAAAAAACAATCCATTTAACAATAAAATAAAATAAAAATTATTCCTTGGTAAATCTATTGGCAGAACTTCTTTCAAAATTAGTTTTTAGGTCATATACACACTTTCAAAACCAGAGAGCATATCTTATTTCATCAATACATTGGAGAGTTGAAATCCGATGTATTTCAAAGTTGATAAAATATGACCCACATTCAAGTTGCCAGGGAGACAATTTAGAAAATATTTGAATATTACTGAGTGCATCCACACAAAGTGTCAAAAAGAGCAATTGACATTTATGAACTTGCAAAGTGACCCGTATATTTTGCTGTTTGAGGTCAGCTGATGATGCTTCTTTGTGTGTGTGTGTGTGTGGTTTAAGTGATGTAAGTGTGAAAATGATTCAGCATCTGTCATCTTTTTGTGGATGGATTTGATTTGTATCTCGGTTTCACTGACAGTGGATTTAACATGAGTAAAACCCATGGCAACTGAAAACATGAGTGAAACTGTGGCAAAGAACTGACTTGGTATTTTAGCCAGCTTATCTGAGGATTCTTGTGTGTGTGTGTGTGTGTGTGTGTGTGTGTGTGTATGTGGGTGGCTGTTCCCAGAGGCTTAGTAATGACTTGAGGTTTACCAAAAACGCATGCAGACGCATTCTCTCTCTTTCTTTCTCTCACTCTCTCTCTCTTTCTGTCTCATTTTTTCTGTTGATAAGAACTCAATCCCTTGAGAACAAAAAAAAGAAATAAACTTACACAAAATCTCCTCAGAGCAGCTGGAGTACACACACATACCCGTCTCTCCTGGGCCCTTTATATTATTTCCGATGGTGATTGTAGCTGGGGTTTGGTTGGGCATGGACAGGGCTTTGTGAAACAGGGTGTGTGTTGCTGACTGAACATTACCAGAAGCCAGCATGACCTGCCACATCAGCTCTCTAACACACATCACGCACGCATACAGATGCCACACACACACACACACACACACACAATAAGGCTGTTAGAAGAGAGAGAGAGAGAGAGAGAGAGAGAAAGTGACATAAGATTGGAGGAAAGTGGGTCAAAGCTGGAGACGTAATAACTTCAGACTTTCAAAAATTGAGCTGAAAGGCCATAATTATGCTGACTTTGAGCGGGAAGAGACGCAAAGCAAAAGAGAGGCCGAGGAAGAGAGAGGTTTTTAGAAGCCTTGGGCCAATTTTGAGCAGGTGCGAAAGAAATAATTGCAAAATGCTTGATCGTTAATACGGAGATTTTATTCGTCAGCTATGTAGATGTAATGAGGTAATGAAGAGGCAATGAATTTGGTAGTGTTTAAATGAAAGCATCTGCAATTACTACAATAAGAATTTGCCATTTTCAAGTAATGGTTGATATTCAGCCGATACAGCAAAGTCATTTGAATTTGTCTTCAAGCTCCGCCATGTTTTACACTCAATTAACGGCAAGCTGTGAAAAACCACACTTCCTATTCCTCTGAACCTTCTCCCCAATATCTCTTGCATCTTAAATTACAGCTCACTTGGCGTTGAGGGCAATTGAGGGATAAGGGCCTTGCTCAAGGGCCTGACAGTTAATCAAGGCTTGAAATTAACACCCACCAAATGCGGGTAAAATTTGGCAATGGCGGGTAACTAATTTTACCGTACCATACCGGCCACTTCGGTGGGTATCCTAGGGTGCTGCCTATATTTGTAGGACGTCTTACTGAACATGCGCATTTTCTTCACTAAGCTGAACCATTCTCCTGTCGATGCTTAGCGAGGTCAGTTGTAAAGACATATGTGAACAAACTGGATCACGTGACAGAACAAACAGCAGACAAACTCACAGATGTTTAAATGAAAAGTGACGGACATGTCGCAAGTGGCTAGTCAGTGGTGTTGTGGTCTATCATTAGGTATATTGTTAACCCTGTATATTTTGTATGTCGCGTCAAATATTTTTTTATCCAACCTTGGATGTTAGAAACAGTTGCACCGTCTTAATGTTTATTGGATTAATGCCGAAAACGGCAACACCTCATTGCTAAATAAAACACTAATTCGAGTGCTTTTTCCACATGTAGACAACAGTGTGCACAAGAGCTGTCAACCAATCATGACTGGTATATTAGCCTGCATTAGCCAGTTTTTCATTAGCCAGCACTGAATGTATGGAGTTGCAGAAACGGTAACGCTTGCTGTGCAACACCATCACTAAATGACGGCTAAACACTATTTGGATTTTTTGCAAAAATGGAGAACAGGTAGTGATAACTACATCTACGTGAAGAAAACACAAACAGCTAAAAAAAAAAAAAACAAGGACAGAAGGACAGATCCAGAGAAAGAAAGTACAATTTGAAAGAAAAGCGTAATTCAAATGAAATGTTCATAAATAGGTAATATTAATAATTCAAAGGCCCCAGTAGATCTAGATAATACTGCTGTTGAAAAAAACCCCAATAATAAATAAATAAATAGATATTTTTGCTCTGGGCTAATTTTGCTCCAGATGCTTGAAAGTATTAAAAATGTTTGATTTCACAGTTTGAAATCTGCTTAATTTTTCACTAAATGCTTGCTTTTTTTTTCACATTATAAATGGACTGCAAGGAAGTACTGCAAGAAACAAATCAATGTCTTGACATTTAACATTTGTACCAAACAGGGTACAAAGTCATTGTAACACTGTAAATTACAAACAGTCGGTTAGCATAGTATCAGCTAACCAGCTAGCACTGTTTTAAAGATTTGTTCAGAATCAGGACTTAACATTATTCAACTCCTTTCAATTAAAAATGTGGCTACTGCCTTTTTTTCAAACTCTCCGGATTGGGCCAAAGTCATGACACTTATATATAGAGCTTAGATGTTGCTCTGAGTTATTGTGGAGTCTTGAAATTGCTGGGAAAATGTGAAACAAAATGTGAAATGTCCGTTCACGTTTGTGAAATGCAAAAATAACTGATCAGCGAACGAATTTCTGGATTTTTTTTAAATTCAACGAAGTCTTGCCTGCCTCCTGACACTACAAGCAAAAAACATGAACCCTCTGCCTTGTTCATAAATTAGCCAGGCAACCTCCTGTAGCCATTGAAGATTATGTCTGGAAGACTTGATGATGACGTTAACGCTACTATTATTATGTGACTTCTTTCTGATTCACAAGGCTAAGGGGGTTCTTTATCTAGACGTGACTCACTGTCTCAGACTTTGTCGTCTGTTCTTCCTTCTCAGGGCCTTTTTGCCTCGATTCTCTTTTTTTTATCATTACAAGTACTGTAAGCACATAACAAATAGTGGGAATACTTCAAATACCGCGTCACCTAGGCCTTGTTTTTGTATTATCACGGGATGACTTTCTCCTAGCACATACAACAATACAGTCACTGTACAGCCCTGAATGACGTCAGTGACTGTCGCCTCATGTTATCTCAGCCGCTCTATGAAAACCGCAGCTATTAGGAATATTTAGCACTGCAGTCTTTTTAAACTATGCAATTAAAGTACTTTAGCTGTCAGTATAATCAACCCCAAACCATGCAAGATCTGCCCAACACCCACAATAATGCTAATCTCATTTGAACACTGCCAAGGGGAAGATAGCGAGAGATTAAAAGGCGTAAAATGAGATATACAGACACACTCTCACATGGAAATTAACACACACACACACACACTACTGTACCATGGGATTTCAGAAAGACTGACTTTGTGTCACGGTCGTGTAGCGGCGGAGGTAGGACACAGGCGCAAGCCGATCAACATTTAACATTTATTTGAACTATAAACGAACAGAAACTACACTTAACATCAAACAATCAAGGACAAACTAGACAGGCACACGAGGGCTTATTTATACACTGACTAACGAGGAATCAGACAGGGAACAGGTGGAAACACTTACGACACGTGATGGGGAACAGACAAACATAAACACTATGCACGTGGCGCTCATAGCTGTGGAAAACACCACGCTCCACACTCTTCTGGTGTATCGCGGCGAAGATCATCGCATCCGCGGTGGTGGCGCACCTCCCAGGTACGACGATTATCAGCACGGTGGCGTTGAGGCAGTCGACCTGCTGGCGAAGTGCTCCGCGAGCTCCCGCAGCAGCTCCTCCAAGCATGCTGCCATCACGGTGCGGCTTGCTGTGTCCATTCTTTAAGGTCTTTGATTCTGTCACGGTCGTGTAGCGGTGGAGGCAGGACACAGGCTCAAGCCAATCAACATTTAACATTTATTACACACTTAAACATGAACCACACTATACATAACATCAAACAATCAAGTACAAACTAGACAGGCACACAAGGTCTTATTTATACACTGACTAACGAGGAATCAGACAGGGAACAGGTGGAAACACTTACGATACGTGACGGGGAAAAGACAAACATAAACACTGCGCGTGGCAACCACCACACGCGTCCACGCACACCGCAGCGCAAGGTGGCGTACGCGTGACCCTCAAGATCTTCAAGGGCACAGGCTTGGCTTCGCTTGGGGCACATATTGCTGCAACAGACATTTCTGAATGAACATTGTTTGGCAAGAAATTCCTCCTCTTGGATGACCTCGAAGACTCCAAGAGTGTGTTTTGGGAAGCAGTTTAGGCCCTTAAAGGGAAATTTCAGGCAGCTCATACAGACTGTTTATTTAAGATAGCTGTTGCCTTGTGGATGCAGCTCTACATCTAGGGCCTTTTATTCAGTATCTGTTCAGGTGTGGTCTCATTCAGGCTCCATTATCCCACTGGCCCAACTGTCACCCCAGATTCTACTCCTTATGTTTTCACAATGAACAACATACTGACCAAGCAGAAGGTCCATTCAAGTTCAAGCAGCAACACCATTTATTGGGAAGCTATGCATAGTGTATTGGGTCCCTGAATTTTTTATGGTCCAATGACCGAGACAGTGTCATTTGCATTGGATTATGGAGGCCGTTGCCTTAGAGGGTATCATGCCTCCTTTGGAATTGCAGGCTCAATCTACGTTTGGGGTTTTATTGGGCCCTTTTTAAAGAAGTGTACAGTACATTAGGGAAATTTGCAATTCATGGGTTAGCCATTCCTGCACAAGTTTATGCATTTTTACGGATTGGATTTAATCACTTTGATGTAACCTGTTGTCTGTAGAGTCTCGGGAACCACATCTAACTCAATCTGAGTATATATTTGAATTGTTCCCAAGCTGATACTTGCTGTTTTTAACCTCGTTGGCTGTTCATTCATCTGCTCTTAAGTGCGGGTGATCTCTACACTGCAACTGTTATTACTTGCAAGTAGTGTTTGTGCATTAAGTTAGTTTAGGGGCTGCATTGTGGTGCTGCAATAAACATTTCCCAAATGTGTGAATAAGAATGCCTGAGTAATTTTGTAGCTCTGTTTCCCTAAAGGTGGGCAATGACTTCTCACACCAGACAGCCACTCAAAAGAATAATGTACATTTCTGGTCAGTTACCCACTATATGTTAGGGCAGCCAGGGAATCGAGCCGAGTGGTCATTCTGCACTGTCTTATAAAAACTTCAACATTTCTGCCCTGATCAGGGTGTTTTCCCATACATCTGATATCTTATTCATGTTTGTCAGGGAACAAGGTTTGCCAATGTATCCAGATGTTTTAGATGGACTGTCATCCCACATTTCCCACGGTTTAAAGCCGAAAGCCATGTACGATTTGAATAACACTAAATTTACAGAAGATACATTTCCAGATGAGTGAAGGTCTATAAAGAAACGTTTACCTGGTGTGTCTGAGAAACCATGAAGAACTTCAGTAGCAGCCCTGTTTTTTCCCTTCTGATTGTATTAATACTAATGGGCAGTGTCTTCCTCCTGACTCTTATAGGTTGGCTGCATGAGCTGGGCAAACGCCTGGAGCTCCCTTATGCCGCAGTAAATGACTCAGCCAGCAGTGGCCCATCACTACGCAGTGTCTACATCGCTTCACTCTACTTCACCCTCAGTAGTCTGACCAGTGTGGGCTTCGGCAATGTCTCTGCCAACACTGATACTGAGAAGATCTTCTCTATCTGCACCATGCTTATTGGAGGTGGGCATGTGTGTGAGTATGTGAGATTGTGTGTGTGTTTATTACTTTTGTTCCCTGGGCACCTTGCATTGCAGAAGGGTGTGAGGATTGGTGCAACAAAATGAGAGTTCTATGCAACTTGGGTAGCACAAGGCAATATATTTATCTGAAGTAATTCTGATTAGAACACCAAACAACATGTCTAAATTTAGCACAACATCTAAATTAAGCACAAATGTTTGAACCAAGTGTAATCATTTGATGTTTAATAAAATGCTTGCTTAAAATGTACAGCATTTACCATAGGTAATGGAATAATGTCATTGATAATTGTAATTCTGATGCTTATGATGATTATGGAAGAAAATGATCTTAGATGTTCAAAGCTGGTATTTCTTTTGTTCACTGTGCTCAGCAGAGTAACTCCCCAAAGGGAGCCCTCATCAGAGTGAGTTCACTATGATTACAGAGTCAGCTTTAAATATACCTTGCATGTAAAGATACAAGATGAATAACAGAATATGTGATGGTCATCAGGTAATTAAGTGAAGAGGACACTGGGAGCACCTTTTGGTTTATTCATGATCAAAGGAGGTAAAGAACAGATGGGCTATTTTCCTCCTGGAGACCAGGAAGTGAGGGGTTATAATGGGCAACTGCAGACTTACAGGGGAGTAATAGTCATACATTTTCTATTCAGGCTACACAGTATGTAAATAAAATGGGGATTGTTCACACAATAGAGCTCTTTTCTGCATAGAATCCATGGTGTGTGTTTTTGCATTTGTTTTTATAGTGGTAAATGGGTTTCACTGATCACACTAGCTGTTTGTTCACATGAATAATTGACATGATATATACTACCAAATGTAAACCAAATATGTCATATTAATAATATCAAATAGCAAAAAAAATTACACTAATAATAAGTTTTTTGTTTGTGTTTTTGTGTGTGATTCTCTCCATGTCAGCACTCATGCATGCTCTAGTTTTCGGTAACGTGACAGCCATCATTCAGCGCATGTACTCGCGCTGGTCATCATACCACACACGCACTAAAGATCTGAAGGACTTCATAAGAGTGAACCACCTGCCCCAGAGCCTCAAGCAGCGCATGCTAGAGTACTTCCAGACCACATGGTCTGTCAACAACGGCATCGACTCAAATGAGGTATCCCTGTCAGTGGGTGGAATGAAAAAATCCTAGAGCTATACAGTCAACTCCAGAAGTAATGGCACCCTTTAAGAGAATGGGCAAAAATGATCGTGTAAAAATAAGCATTACACACAATAATTGAAAATTTCCACTCAAATAATAAAAATAAATAAAAAAATTGTATGTGCAAAATTATTGACAACCCTAAAGAATATATAT
>JAOUQW010000011.1:7567563-7583988 GCA_028565825.1 Olivaichthys viedmensis
CGACAGTGAGGACGAGTGCAAATATACACAGAACAATAAATACACAGAACAATAAATACACAGGGGCAGTAAATACATAGAACAATAAATACACACCTCAAACCTCATAATAAGGTAAAATAAACCTTATTTTACCCATAAAAATAAAAACCTCAACCTTAATGTACCAAAACAACTACCGAGCTACACCAAATCTAGCGGCACACTTACCTTGCCATAAACACTATCTAACCATTAAAGCATTTCTCGAAAGACAACAAAAGCATTACAGTAAAGTCACAGTGTTCTGTAGCCTAGATCACATGCAGGTTACAGTGTTCCATGCAGTCGATGTTTATCATCGAGTTTTACATTAATTAGAGTGAAAATGTGTCAAACAAAGAGGAGACGCAGTTTGTTGTGGTATTTGTTTGTTTTATTGGCCTAGATATAATTAATGTAAAACTCAATGATAAGGTTTAACTGTATGGAACACTGTGACCTTACGTTACCCCTTACTTTCTAAAAAAAAATTTAAAAAAATAAAAAATCATCAGAAAGTTATATAGTATATTAAGTTTTACAATGATCCTGACGTTTACCAATACGTCACTCATGTTTGTACAGGTTATAGCCGGCTAGCAAACTTCAATTTGCCACGTCAGTGAATTCCAGCGTTATTTGATAGCTACTTTAAGACAACATAACAACTACGAACAAAACGACAAAAATAGCTTTAATGTTGCTTAGACGGCGTTCTCCGTCCCCGTCCCCTCTACCAATCCTTGGCCTCTGACGTATTTCCGGTTGCCTTTGGAACGCGCACGGGCATTTTAGAATGAGCAGAGGAGTGAGGAGCGCGCGAGTTCTGGTGACCTCACGCCGTAGGTGTTGCGCAATAGCACGTTCACCGCGCGCGAGTTCTGGTGACCTCACGCCGTAGGTGTTGCGCAATAGCACGTTCACAGCGCGTGGTTGTCAAGGCCACGAGTCCGTTCTTGGTATTGTGTCACCTTGTCTTTAATACTGCAATTCAATTCAAAATGTTGTACTACAGGCATGAATGCGGTATGAACTGTACAAATATGAACACTATATTATTTGTAAATCTTCTAACTTTACATTCGGTATAAACGCATAGTAGCGAATCATGTTTTTTTTTTTCTTCTTCTTTTCTTCCAAGATAGACTCTTCTGAATATGGTTAGCTTGGTATTAATATGTACCTGGAGCAGCACATTAACATAAACCAGCCACAATACACTAAACCAGTCTAAATTAACAATATTATATTGCTTCAGATATCCATATTGATATACATGTAAGAAAACTCACTATCTTAAGGCTAAAATCTAGCTTTTAATGCTGCCGGGTAGCTGAGCTGTGGCTAGCTAGCGCTTAGCATAACATTAGATTCTGTAGGAATTTACTCACAAATACACATTTGGACACAAATTACAGTCATAACATGTAGCGACGCGTTTACATTAAAATGTCTTATAGACCGAAATAAGATCTGTCGCTTGTACTCACTGAAATTCAAAACGTTAGTTGGCATTTTGCCCAAATGGACTGTAACGCGTTAGCTACGTTAGCATCACGGCTAGTACACTTCATAACTAACAAACACACTTCTCATTAAAATACAATTAAACAGTTACACAGAAAGGTAGAAATTGTGTAAAAGTGTGAAATATTTTGATGAAGATGTTTTGTTGTTACAGGGACATTCAGATGAGGACCAGTCAGTGACCGTTATTTAACCGTTAATAACCGTTAATCCGTGTGACAGACGGGCTGCTTCCTCGGGCTCGCGCAGAGATTTAAATTATAGATTAGAATTCGATGACGTATACCAGAAGCGCGCTGCATTAACACAGCTCTGCTATTCCCACACAGCTAGCAATGTGCAGAACGATTCTTTTTAGTGATTCGAGTCATTCCGTTCAGAACACTCTAAGATCATTTGATTCCTTTACTCACTGATTCATAGTTTCTTTTTCTTCTTTAAAAAAAAAATGTTTTATTGAAAGTAAATGGCAGAAATACGCTTTCGAGTTACTCGTCTATTACAAAAAAGCTTGTATGGCCAAACATTTATTACCACTGTTTTGTTTTATTTCTTATAGAACGTGTGGTGATAAGGTCAACCTTATAAAATACGGATAATATATAAATGTTTTGTGATTAAGTCTTTACAGCTGGTGTTCAGCACCAAACGAAAACCTTTGTGAAACGTTGGAATATACAAAGCCATTGTTACTCTGGGGCGTAGTCTGATACAAAGGAGGGCTGTGTAAATCAATTACTTAAATGTAAATGAAATTAAAATCCTCTTATTAATATACAATGTGACACACGCATACGCTGACAATTACCCAAACACATTATATGAGATTGTGTTATTGTAGCCTAATATGACATATTAGGTGTGTTCAGGTTCAGCTGCGCCTCACCTTGACTGCCTGTTGCAGTCAGGGGAGGAGTTGAAAAGACAGCCGTGAAGTTGGACAGTTTCTTCTCGTAGTGTGCTGCCACCGGCTGCAAGCATTAACTGGCAGATATTGCGGAAAGAACTAATACACATCAAGAAATAAAAGAACTGTAGTGCCTATTATTTGTGTAAAACAGTGATCAGCGAGAGAAGGAAAGAACGGTGAAGCCGGCGGAAGACGGAGAATGGCGGACAAAGGGCGACGTCACCACCCCAGCAGCAGCTAGCAGCTAGGGTCATACGTATGCCCTACTACAACAGCGAAGGCCCCTGGGAAGTCTACGAGGCACAACTGAACGTAGTGGCGAGATTCTACGGATGGTCAGTGGAGACGACAGCAACGCAGCTGAGCTTGGCGGTGGAAGGAAATGCAATCAGGTACGGCTTGACGTCCCCGAAGCAGAACACAGGCAGCTGACAGCGCTTAAGACAGCTCTTCGGCAATGTTTCGGCCAAGTCTCCGCCTAACAGTTGTTAGCAGCTGCCATGCCCTGGTTGACACTGGGTCGACCATCTCCATCCTCCGACTGGACTGGGCTGAGACTGTGTAATGGTTGTGTTGTGCTGTGCAGTGTTTTGGTTACTGGGATGGCTGACCCTTGAAGGGGGGGGGGCTGTATAGCATTGTGGCGCCTGCGTGGTGTGCATTTGCATACCCGTGACCCCCCATGGCCGCCTGTTATTTGTGGAAAAGAATCCCGTTTGCCGGAATGGGTATTTGGTAAAAAAAGGAAATGTGTGTTGGGTTGTCCGTGCCGGGATGTGTGGAGCCAGCACGTTATTTGTGTACACCATCGGCAGAAGTCCCGTGGGCTTTCTTAAAAAACGAAGTATATATATTTAGTCGTTGGATGGCATTTCCTAATTGAACCGTCGGGCGTTCAGATTGGTCGATAAAAGCTATTCTCACATTCTCAATGCTGCGCTGCATTTTGTGCAGCTTTTGCTCAGTTTATGACCAGGGTTATACTTGCTGTTAACTATACGTACGTATACGCAAGATGGCCACCATACGTATCCTGCGTTCGTTTGGCACACCGATTGTGCACGTCTAAAACAAATTTACGCAACACATACGTGTGCAATTACAGCGTAAGCGGCGGGGGCAGTATAGTGAAGCAACGCGCCAATTGGTAGGACGAGAGAAATCTACTCTCCGTTGTGACGACAAGATTGGTTTAATGGTCTGATACACCATCTACATTGGCACCGCAGCCACTGTTTTTGCTGCTTTCTTAAGATTATCATAGGCTCCTCAACTCCTGCCTTCACTGTTCGTTGTGCAAAATCAGAGGAAGTGGTTGAAGAAGATATTCTGGTGCTGGTGATGTTTTGGCTCTGACCTGCCCTCATAATGGACAGAGTTTTTAATCCTCCAGATGTACGAAAATACGAAATTGAGTATGTGATTAATGGCGCTCACATAGATTCGGCGTCCGCACATGTACAAGTAGTCACGCAGCAAGTATAACCCTGGCCTATCCCGCTTCATGGCTTTTTAACAGCCACAAAAATGAAAAGTAGCTCTTAACCAAAAAGAGAGAGAAGTAAAAACCGAAGTAAAACGTGAGTTGCAGAAACAAATTTAGTCATTGCGTAGCGAGAGCTCGGGTGCACGCTGTCAGTGTTCAGGGTTTTAAAGGCTGGTTTATACTTCTGCGTTGTAACACGTTTGTGTATTTGGGTCGGGGCGGGGAGGTGTGTCCGGTTGAGTATCAGGAAACGTTGTGGTGAGACATTGTGACCCTCCTTCCACAGGTTTCATCAAGGATTTCAGAGTAATGTTGCCAATATCATTCTTTAATCTGACTGCAAACCCGGCATGGCTCCGATGCAACGCTATAATGAGCACAAAGCATCCGAAAAGTGCTGATGTGAAGCAAGATAAGGGAGAGAGAACAGTGTCAAGCTGCAGCTCTGCTCGGAAGCTCCACTGTTAAGCTCTTTTATTAGTTCATGTGTATTAGTTTTTTTCCGCAATATCTGCCATGGCTCATTGCTTGCAGCCGGTGGAAGCACACTACGGGAAGTAACATTCAGACTTGACGGCTGTCTTTTCAACTCCACCGACTGCAACCGCCTACTCTCACCGACAGTTAAGACAAGGCACAGCTGAACTTGAACACACCTATTATCACACATAGAATAAAAGCTAGGCCTTTATTAGAGATAACGCCATTGAAGGTCTTGGAATAAGAAAGAAACAACATGGTCGTTGGTGGAGCGTCTAGCCAATCAGGTCTAAGCTCTGTCATCAGCAAGTTGTCTCCAAGCTTGTGCAGTCGGTGGAGCGTAACTGCAATGCCTGGCTCTAGGAACTGCAGCCACCTTGCTCACGCAAGACTATCATGGTGTATGTCATCATGGTGGGCCAGTGGTGCAGATGCAAGTCGGACAAAAATTCTAACCAGCATGCCCTGCCAAGCCAGACGACGATCGAACTGTGCAGGGCTGCGTTAAGTCGAACACACCTTCAGATTCTCCATGAGCGGTACTAGGCAGAAGGTCTGAGGCTGAAATTACCACATGACAGACAAGAGCAAGGCCATTAAAAAATGCCAACTGAGACACTCTGACCAGCAGAGGGAGCGCATGCACCACTGGTCTCATCAGCTTTGGGTTTTAGTCCCAAGTCCAACCCCAGACAACAGGCTGCAAACTTTTGATTTGTTTTTTGTGTTTTCTTAAGTCAACATGCAGAAATTAAATAAATGCTGTGTTTTGATAATATCTAGTTGATCGCTGGTTTAAAAGATTTAATGGAAAGGTTATAAAATTGCCCTGATCTTATTCCTACAAAATCTGAAAAGTTTGAAGTCAGAAATTTACTGCAGCTGCTGAGGCTGTCAAATTGCAGCACATTTGAAAGACCCAGGCACTAAAAAAATCTATTTATCTTGTTACCAAACGTGGACCTGATGGGGCGACAACAATTTTACTATTGCAGTGTTATTACAGCAATTCCTCAGATGCAGTTTTTAACTCAGAAAAACTTAGGGAGATTAATAAACTCTATTACCATATGTAGAACTATGATAATACTGTGTAGGTGGTACCAATAAAATAAAATGGTATGACAATTAATAATAATAATAATAATAATAATAATAAAACAAATAAAAACAATAAAGCTGTATAGAACACAATGCTGCAAACTCTTTCAAGCCAGGCACCACAGGCAGAAATTGTGTTTTTCTTTTCAATTGTCAATTTTCAGATTCCATCCATAGCTTTCATACTTCCACAATATGTAAAAAGAAATGGACAATCATTGATGATATAGATACCTTATTTGTATACTTTTATCCCAACTCCATTAACTATGCATAACATACATTTTGTAGTAAAGTTGTAAAGCTTATTTCTGAAAACATAATGCTATGTAGTCCTTGTATAAACCTTTCCTTAGATGTCGTAATGATTCATGCTGACAGCCTCTGTTGGTTACTGGAATGTTTATCAGTCATTTTCTCAAAATGACTTGTTTCCAAGTTGCATTTTTCTCAGCCTTCAAGGGAGATACATCCACATAACTTCAAACACTGGTTCATAGATTTTAAACCTAGACTTTGACATCGGGATTTTTTAAAATACCTTAAGTAGTTTTGACTAAAAGTGACATACTTGTCATACTTATGAAGTGTCATTTAAAAATCATTTAAAATAATTAATAAACTGTGAAAGTCTGGCCTTTGGGTGTGTTGTTAAAAAAAATCTGAGTAAAATTTTTAAATATCTAAATTAGAGCATATTTGATCATGTATTGCCTCATTTGCATATTTTAATACATCTTTTAAATAAAATTGTAAGTAATAAATATTGTATTATTGTATTACTTTCAACAGGTTACGTTTTATTCTGATATATTTAAAGGATAATTTTTTTTTAATTATGGCCATAAAGGTGTTTATAAATGTTTCTTTTAAGATGTGACAAAAGCTTAAAATTACAGACCAACAAGCCAATTCAGCTTTATTTGCTCCAGGTGTGCACATATACATTACTCTACGGATTTAATTCAGATCTAAGAAAGTCAAACCCATTAAAACCTTTATTTTAACTCTTCCATCTCCTCCCCATTTGTACAGATGTCTTTGGCAGGCTTTATTCTGTTATAACCACTGGTCGTTTGAACAGAGAGCAGGAGGGATCAATGGAGATGTCACCAAACACTAAAAAGGACTTGGAAGAGCTTACATCTGAGATACAGACTTGAATGTACCTCATGCCAACGTTTACTCACACACCCTAGTTAAAGAGGGTTTTGATGCCCAGACTTCTGATTAGGAAAAGTCATAAAACAATGCAGATTTCATCAGCATTCATTGGAAATATGTTATGCTGATGAGTGCAACTCCAATGACTTGGAAACAAGTCATTTTGAGAAAATGACTGATAAACATTCCAGTAACCAACAGAAGCTGTCAGCATGAATCATTACGACATCTAAGGAAATGTTTATACAAGGACTACATAGCATTATGTTTTCAGAAATAAGCTGATGAGTGTCAGGCACAAATTACTGTGAATATTATATGCTAAGGTGTGAACTGTGCCTTCAATCTGTGTATTGCAGAGTTATAGAGTTAATAATGACACAAGACGGACTGACACGTTTCTTCACGCATATTCAATTCAAAGTTTGAGGACAAACCAAAATGTTTTACATTTTAGAATTCTGTATACAACTGTAGGGAGAATTAGTTCATTTCTTACTTCCTCAAGTATGACCTTAGCACCATTAGGAAAAGCAAACAGATTAGTATGATGGGAGGTGTTGAATACAGCTCACAGGTCTAGAGGAGTGAGTTGTGCACAGACCTAGCCTCACTGGCTCCCTCTTCAACAATGGACCAGACGCAAGATACATCCTACTGCTATTGTACCCATCCACATGGGGCCAGGGGTAATAGGTAAGGCAGCTAAACTCACTATGGGGGGTACACACACACACACACACACACACAGACACACACGCACAAGGACAACGGGATGATCATAGTTTGAAAGCCAGGAATGACATATAAACAAACATGAAGTAAGCAAAAGATTTGCTGCTTTCACAGTTTACACAGATTTTATATTCTTAGTGCACTGCAGAATCCACTATATTCCTAGCTTATAGTGAACTGGCTTTAGTTCAGACATGGTGGTCTGAAAAAATGGTCTGAATTTAGTACTTAAATAAAGTTTTTATGACAGCCTGTAAAACTTCATGGCCAAAATTAGAATGAACTAATCTTATGGGTGTTGGTGGAAAGGAGGGATTCAAAGCATTGCAGTTATAAGAGTAACTAGAACATATTTTTCTTATTCATGATAAGGTTTAATAACTATTATTGGACTGATGTAGTTATTAGTACCTCACATCACATATCCTGAAAAAGTGACATAAAATGAAACCCACACCAAAATCCATTTGCATTCTGCTTCCCAGCTATGATTTCTCTCACTAACACATATTGAAAGAAATTAGTGATCAGTATTCAGCAACACCTTGCACATCCTGATAGGAAAGGGTTCTGTTAAGGTGAACTCAGGGTGTGTTTGCCCACCTGGCTGGGCGACAGGTACCTAGGGAGTGTGAGGGTGAAGAAACATGTTCAGCGTGGTGTGTTTGCATGCATGCATGCCGTGAGCTTGATGGGATTAGGAGGCTGTCAATCGTTTTCTCCGCATAGGCCTAAAGCCCACTGACCCTTCCGCGCAGCTCTTCTCACGCTTCCAGTTCAAAGAGAGGCAGGCGTTTAAAAGCAGGGGTGGGGAGGGATCCCTCTCTTCCTGCTCTCCTCCACACGGTGTTAGGCTACTCATCCTACTATGCCTAATTTCTTAACGACTGACAACGAGTGGCACGTTCTGATGCTTCACAGCTACTCCCAGATACAAGAGTTAAAGGATTAGTCTGGAAAGCTTGATCAGTGTTACAAGTTCATCCAGAATTTTTGCTTGTGAAATAAAGGTCAACAGTTTGCCATTAAATAATAATGCATTGCTGTACAATGTTCACTTGTGTGTTTTACTGAAATGTATTTCACTGAAAAGTGTTAGGGTCTCGTATAGTTTGTTTGCTTTTGTATATAACATGTCATTATATGTTGTAAATAATATAGTAATGTGTCATCTCATTTCACATTCATTTACACTGATAAAATGCCTTGACAAAAAAAGAAGACATGCTGACTCTGTCTTAGTCTTCTCTTAGTCACCACCAGGTAATTGTACAACTTTGTGCAGTTGCTCCAGAGAGAGTGTGTCCTCAAACACAGATGGGTAAGGGTCATCTCTCACTCTCTTTTCTGTGACACTGAGTTATGTCTCATTAAGTTAGGTTGGCATGTTAACCAGAACAAAGAAATATTGTGTCCCTTCTGCTGCTTGTTATGAGTACTGTTAACCTATGAGGAGTTAATAGGAAAGACAGGTAAAATGCGTGATTTACTTAAGCTTACGCGAAAGGTTGTGGATAATATTGAATATATCATGAAAATTTGATAGATTTTAGCATTTAAAACAACATTGAGTTCTATGAGCTTTCAACATGAAACAACTTATCTCTGGAGTAGATGCTATAGAACTGGTTGCAGACTATAATACAATTGAGAGACTATGGACTTATTATCCAGAGCAAGTTATAACAAAACATGCAACCAGTAGAAGGCAAACAGATAAAAGTGCACAAAGAATCTGAAAGGATTCATAGCCTAAAATATGAGTGTTATCCTAATATGGTTGAACTCAAATTTAATTTAGAGCAAAAAGCAAAACAGTGCAAAAGTACAGTAAGAACAACAACCTAGACTCATTTACATTTGTCAACACATCAACACCTGTAAAGTTACATTGCGGGATTCTGCTATCAGACTAGAATGGAGAAAAGAGTTCAGAGGAACATGTAAGGCAACGTGTAGGGGACAGAAAAACAGAGGACAGAGAGAGGGGTCTGAAGATGAAGGAACATCAGAAGAAAAGGTGCAATTACTTCTCCTTTCTTATGGAAATGCTAATGAAGTAGGCGAGAGAGCCGCAGACAATAGGGGCTTCAGGCAGGTTGAGCGTCACCATGTAAACAGCTTCCTGCCAAGGAGCCATTTACCCCTCACTTTTACTGACTAACAAGCCATCTCCACGATGACTACAAAGAGCCAGGTTCCATCAAAGACCGCCACAAGCACCAGTGGAAGTGCCAGGCCTAGCCACAACACAGCTTTCCCAGAACTACCAGCTAATGATGTACCAGAGACACACATTTCTCATGTATTTGCCCCCGTTTTCGGTTTAATTTTTTTTCCAGCATAGTTGCCGTGCTAGGACTACAGTTAACCCTAAACCTCACCATAGTTCTATGGACTTTCTCTGAATTATGAAAGTCTTTGATTAGTTTGCCAACCTCATAGCAGTTATTCTCAATAAAGTGATCGAAATTGAAACAAGATAAGATAACTTAGATACAATTAGTAAGTCTTAGCAATAGTTAAACCATAGTAAATAACATATGTAATAAGTGGAGCTATAATACACAGTTCTTTTCTGGTGTTACTTTGAAACCAACTTAAAGTGTGTGTCTTGTATAAGCTGCATTGACTTTTCCAGCCTGTGAATTGAGGTAACTGAATGGTCAATTCTATTTAAGCGCTAAATCATGCCTTTCAGTGCAAATTTTCTGGTAGCTAGAATATGCAACACACACACACACACACACACACACAGAATGAGAGAGAGAGAGAGAGAGAGAGAGAGAGATTAACTCAGTCACACTTACATGTGATAGAACTCCATATAAATCAGGCCATCTGAGTCATGCAGGCACTCCATTCATTATCAAGTATATAATTTCCATCTGCTCACTTCAGCTGATCATTCTGGATATATTTTCTCATTAGACACCACAGTGTGAAATGTATACTGCAGCTGAATTTTGTTAGCACGACAAATGCCAGAGTTGTTGGGGTTTGCTTGGAACTGACTATACATTAATCATTGCAGTGTGTTCCAATTTGTGTAATTTCTAGCTGTATCAAAAATGTTTATACATCTGCTTATGTAGGTTAGAAATAGAAGATTTAATAAAGCCCAAACATTTTGAGCCATGTGTAAGACAAGACAAGAACAAGTTCTGCTCAACATTAATGTCAAATATGTTCAATATACAACTAAGTAGTAAAGATTTTGGCCTTGCACTCATTTAATGCCAATGTATTTTTGGTGTTTCAACTAGTGGCAGAGTCATAGTGCTGTTCTCTTACTGTCCTTAGCAGGTGTAATAACTAAACCAACCTATAGATGGCATTGAATCAGATGTGGGATAGAGGCGGGGTGGACAGGCCTACGGCTGTGGTAAAAGATCCAGGATTAGGGGGCTGTATCTATTTCCCTTTAATGAGCGGCTTTGATCTCCACTCAGCATTTAGTGTTTGTACACCTGGAGCACAGCAGTGCTGGTGGAAGCCTTGCTATGGGTGGCAGGAGAGAGAAAGGGTGCTACTGGGTAATTGAGGGGGGGGGGGGGGTGTCATGCATGATGTAGATGAAGACTTATGAGTTAGATCTAGCTTCGTGCAGGTAACACTCCCCAGTGAGCCACTGCTTCTGGCGTGGGAATGCAGTAAAAGAAGCCCTAGTTAGGGCCCTACCTCTTTTGTTTGTCCTGTTTTTATGGTCTTTCCCCTAGCTCCTGCATTGAGCTTCCAACTTCACTGGGTTCAGAACCCAATAGGCCTTTAGAGAGATGCGCTTAATGAAATAATGGGAAAAGATAATCACATCTGGGCACTTATATATCAAGTATCTCAAAGTGAGAGGGCTGTTTTAGGATAAAACTCACGATCATTTTAAATTTGAATTCCACAATAAATTGAGAGCAAATGACAAGAGTGAATTTGTGTTGTTCTTAAAATCCTTAAATATCACTTTTGTATCGCAAGCCAACCTTTGACAAGATGAACACCACAAGAAAATACACATTTAATACTAGTTTTAATACATTATTACAATTTTATTTTGGCCTAAGTGGTGAAACAATTCGGAACGTTATGGGTAGCCTGTGGGCATTTGTCCTATACCTGCATGTCAATACAGTCCTCAGAGATAAAGGGGAAACTTGCCATTACACTGTCACACACACATCCACTCTGCAAATGTTCTGCTTAGACTTTTAGTGACCACTGTTTCAATTTTATTTTATTTCAGCAATTCTAAATTTCATATCAGTTTGCTACCTCTTAATCCACAGTCTGGAAAATGTATCACTTTTTAGAGCTTTAAACATGTAATTCTTGTAATAATACAATATATTCCTAAATGTATCTGACTTCTCCATACATCCGTAGTGTGTGTGAGCATGCATGCTGTGATGATACAGCTGGTCACTACAAGCGTGGGGTTTAATTGTGTTTTCTCACACACTGGTGACTGCTGACCTCAGCTGCACATATTTACACCACAAAACATGAAACCTACAGAAAGGCATACACAAACGGCTCACGAAGACAAAGTTCAGACTCTGCTGCTAACAGTAAGAGGCCAGATTGAATTCATTAAACCAAATAAGATGAACCAACCATTACACCGACACATGGTATTAATGCAGTATTTAATTTAATTGATTATCAGTCTAAACAAAAACACTTAATAGAAATATATATTTATAAAGCACTTTAAAGCTACTAGAAATAGCAGAGGATATCCATTTTAATCCCACATAAATACAGTATTATTACTACATTTGGAGGAAATATATTAAACTGACATTACATAGTGTATACATTTCACAGAAAGTTTGATCCACTGGAATCCTTAGTTAGTACTGCAGGTATTTATACAAAATTGTGCATAGTTCACATTATTTCTGGTCTATAGCTGGAGTATAAACAGGCATAGAGATGGTATCATTTCAATATATTACTTGAAATTGGATGCTAGAACAGTGTGTGTGGATGGTAAAAGATATAAGCTTTCTCTTTGAAAAAAAGGGTTTCTGTTTAGTGTCTAATTATTTTTTTAATTGAAAGGCTGTCAGTTGAAAACTGAGATTTGAATATCATTGTATATAAATTATATTTATGTAAATACAATGTGATGATTGTTTTAGGCGTATATGCCTTTCTACCTTGTCATAATAATCCCTTGTTATATCTGTACATCTGTTGCTGCGCAACCCAAACTTGGAACATGTTGTAAATCCTCTTGCTGTTACCTTTTTGGTCTGACCCAGTCTCTCCTGGTACCTTTAGCATGAGAGTGAGATCAACTCAGTTGTGTCCATGGCAACTGGTACATAAAAAAAAGGGCCTAAAGACAAATACTTTTTACACTGTTACAAGCACCACTATTAGATATACCAGAGGATAATATTTACATTTAATATACATGTGACGTATTCATTAAATTTGTGTCTTTCGCCTGTTTTTTTTTTTTTTTTAGAGTAGTCGAGAGCTTACTGGCTCTCTTCTATCAGCAGTCGCCTCACTTTACAGGATAAAGTTGATCATAACCTTCAGAGTCAGAGCCCTGTTCTCTTTCATTAGCATCCCAAAGGTCCTGGCACTATTGTGGAGGACAGAGGCAGAGAGGGGAGGGAGCAGGGAACAATTACTGACCCTGCTAATTCTTTTTATCCTTTTCAAAGCCTGGGTGATTAGGAGAGGAAAGTTTAGATTTCCTGAACTTGAAGTGGAAACGCAGCAGTGACAGACGCATCTTAGGGCTCAATCCACATCTGTTGGGGAGCAAGGGAAGTGTGTGTGTGTGTGTGTGTGTGTAGGGGGAAGTAGAGAACTGAGATACAAGAACATCAGTAAGTCTGGTATCACACCATACACACCTTTCCTGTGACAGTTATAAATACACATTAAAATACAATACCAGTGCAGTAGAAACCAAATTTTTGGGCAAAACACAATTTCAAACCGTAATAAACACGCAACACAAATAAAATGAAACAAGGTATTGAAATTTAAAAATAAAAATAAAAATAAACAACCAATTTAACACAAAAAACACTTTTAGAACAAAAGATCGCATTTTCTTTTGTTGAAAGACTGAATGCTAAATATTGGAAAGAGGACAATATACTGTAAATGAAACCAGAAATACCTACAACTGTAAATCATCATAATTTTTTTTATTTTGAGCTTTTGGGTAAAGATGCTTGCGCTTAGTGTGTCTCTTCCCAGGCCTGACTCATCAACCTCCACTGTTTACTTATTTAGGCCGGTGGGGAAAGGTTGGTGGAAAATATGCATCCTCCCTTATAACTGTTCCTTTGTGGAGCACCAGGCCTCTGCAATATTTCTCACCCTGGTGAGAGTGTCCTTGTGCCAGGGAGAAGCAGCATCCCTTAACCCCATCGACACCAAGGGGTACATGATCTCTCCTTTTCACAAAGCCCAGCTCATCACAGGCAAGCAGTACAATCACCGTGCAGGTCATACAACCATACACACGTCTTACAACAAAATGTTGTATTTTAACAAAAGTGGAGGTGAGTGCACACATGATAGCAATTTAGGAACTTTAAAGAATGTGGATATGATACATGACCTTTGAATTATTCCTACAATTTCCAATATCACTGAAAACATTAAACATTAAACAACATTCAGCTCGTCTTTTTTCTGCGTGGCTGATGTGTACAGTAGTCTACCCATGGAACTAAACCTTTATAAACTGTTAATGTCCACAACAAAAGCTAAACAATTGTTGCAGAGGTTGCAAAATTAACAACATAGATTTTCCGATATTATTAGACGAAGATCTTAATCTGTTTTAGTTAATAACTAATTACTTGTGAACACACCAACAAAATTGAAAATCTGTTGTAAGGCTGACTAAAACACAATAAACCATTAAGCATCCAGTCTCTCAGGCTGTTGTTAGCTATTTCAGCCTCTTCTGTATTACTTTGTTAGTTATTAGTTATTTTCAGTCACAGGTTTTATTAGCAGGTAGAGTGTAGGAAGTAAAACAGTTTCTTTCTCTTGGGGTTTGCTGCAGAGAGCTAGAGGCAGGCACTTGGACCATAGGTGAGCACTCTGGACACGACCGGTGTGAAGCAAACCAGAGCTCTCTAAACACAAAAGACAAAAGATCGAATCGAATCCATAGCACGGAAAGGTGCGAGGGAACTCTTTGCATTTACGGCCTCTGAGGAGTGCAGTAGGAAGTGGCGCAGTAAAGAAGTCACACTCCGCAGAGCCGCTCTCTCAGACCTTTTCATTCAATTACATGTCTACTGGAAGGACAGAGACTGAGATAGGGAGATAGAGAGGAAGGGGAAAGATAGAAGTAATGTGCCTTATTTGTGCCTCTGCACAAATATGAATTTACATACAAAATAAAGTATGATTTATGGCCAACGGTCATATAAGTGTAACAGGAGAAATAGAGAATAGCAACACTCCAGCTTCAGCTTAGAAAGTCAACTTTTGCATACATATTCATGTAGATTAAAACTGTGTTATGTCTTAATCAAATTTTATTATGGATGTTTATAAGTAAGTCATAGAACAGAAGAATATGAATGTTAATGGGATTAATAGTGTATATATTTTTTTTACCAGAATCATAGGAAGTTAAAACATTCCAGCAATATTACATCTGCTAAAACAAGTTAACAGACCTAGTAGTATTAGGTCTGTTAATACTGGACTTGTGGTGATATTCAGGAGAAATAAGCTTTTCTGTATGACTGAAAACCTTCATAGACTTAATGAATAATACAACTTAGCATGTGATTTGCTGAGAACTGGTGGGCTATTAGGGCACATTGGTTCTGTGTAAGATGGCTTTTTAAGTGTTTAGAGCAGGTAGCCTGTTGGCTGAAGTGCTGCAGCCGGGAGGAGGCCCGTTAAGGAGTTTCATTTCGGACCAATCCAACATTCACCAAGTAGAGGAGCGCGGGGCCAAACACGAAGGGCTTCACACTTGTGTATTTGGGCCAACAAAAGATTAACATCACTTGCAAACATACAACTGACAGAGTGAGGCTGCTTACACGGTTTGTCTTCCTCTTTCTGTTTTTAAGAAAGCACTTTAAGTGTGGCCTACAAATATCAAGAGACTTGATGTGAACTTTAAGATGAATTCATTTTTTTTTTCTTTCTTTTTTAAACTGACTTTGTTTGTGAAAATAAATAATGAAAACAAATAATACATACAGGAGGGGTCTTTTCACACTCGACAAGACGAATTGAATTGAATTGTTGACAAAGAGAAATGAGTTTCGCATGAGATGGCTTTGAGGATCTATGCATCTATGGGCCTAGTTAGTAACGCAGTCATTTGAAACATTATTATCATTAGTATTATTGTTGCTGCTGTTGTTGTTGATCGAGTTATTTCTCTTATTCTTATTGTGTTTTAAATGGGCTCCGATCGTAAATGGCGACTGAATCTTTAGGCTATTTCTCGTTTGTTTAGTTGCTCTGTGATTAGGCGCGGCAAGGGGGCGTGTCCTCGGGCTTGCAGCTCCGCCCCCTAGAGCAGCATGGGGTCTTCGGCCGTCTTTTAAATAGCGCGCCGCCGCGTAAATAAGACAGAGCCGCGCTGTCAAAGCACCGTGACCTGCGTTCCCTACAGTGGTGTAGGCACTTACCTATATCACAACCGGATTCTTTTCTTTTTCCCTCCCCCCCCCACACACACACACACTAAGACCATTGCTGGAAATATGACTTCTACCGATCCCGATCAGCGGCTGGATCATCTGCTCAGCGCCGTGGAGAGCGAGTTTCAGAAAGGCAGCGAGAAAGGCGATGCTTCCGAGCGGGACATTAAACTCACCCTCGACGATGCGGAGCTGTGGAACAAATTTAAAGAGTTAACCAATGAAATGATCGTCACGAAGACTGGAAGGTATATGACTTTAATGAGCGGTTGTTCTCTCTCTCTCTCTCTCTCTCTCTCTCTCTCTGCGTGTGTGTGTGTGTGTGTGTGTGAAGCTCTTCAGCACAC
>JAOUQW010000011.1:7606801-7625071 GCA_028565825.1 Olivaichthys viedmensis
TAGAATAAGTCTGTAATGTAATGAAACGTGGAGAAGGTGAAAGGGGTGTGCAGACTTTCCGGCTTGACTGTATCTGTTGATTGACTCTGGTGCATTAAGATATTCGTGTTTTAACTGCTTTACCAATCATAGCATGCGCTGACCATTTTCCGGTCTTTGCTTCACGTTGAGACAGCAGAGAAAAGCCTTTTCATTTGTCTAGACAGGCAAATCAACAGGTCCCTAGACCAGGTAGGAGCATACTGTGGCGGCTTATTTATGTATTTAGTTTAATTGTGTTTATATTTAGTATTTAGAAGATCCACTCAGTTAATGTGGCTAAGGGCCATTCTGATTCAAAGATTCATATACAGTATGTGAAGCAATATATGTTTGTAATGTACAATATGAAAGAAAAGGCTATTTTCTGTTGATTTAAAATGACCTGATAAACTGCATCAAAGAGCAACTCCAGCAGCCCTTTTTCCATACCCCCATGTTCAAACACCATCTGCGTCGCCGGCCGCTGCACACCTTGACGTAATCATGGGGAGGGGGGTTACCCAGAGAAATACGCTCCATGTTATTTATTTGCGGGTAGAAGCTATATAAGGATTTGTATTTGGGTCATTTACACTGCTCAAATACTCGACAGACAAAACGAGCGAGTCCATTCATTCCCAGGGGCTGATCACGACTTTATAAAGCCTTTTAAACCCGATGCACAGAAGTGGCTTCGCACGCTAAGCTTTTTTTTCATCGCTAGTAAACTTTATTTGATCGTATACAGTGATAATGCATGTTAATAATAATCTGACGGTCCAATACAGACAAGTTACACAATATATTTACTTCCTCATAGTGAGAAAGCACCGAAATAAAGTTCTGCGTGCCAATGATGAATGACATCGTGGCCAGTGTGAATTGAATTGAAATAGTTCTCCGGTTTCTCATAACCCCCCACCACCACCTGGCCTGTAAAAACATTTACATGGGCTGATCTTCAGTGTTCTCTCATTAGTGTGGGATTGACGAGCGTCTTTGTGTCAGATAGACGAGTACAAAGGTGTGTTTTGACAGCATGGGAATGAAATAGGCCCGTGCCCCCAGTACTAGTTGACATCATGATGAGTCACTCAACCCCCAACTTTTTTTGTAAAATACACTAGTAATGGAACATTACTTTTGTTTAAAGTCAGAAATGGTCAAAATTAGAGATAATACAGTTTTACATCATGTTTTTGTTACATTTTTCATGAAATTTGCTGCAGTTGCTCTATTTTGCTCTAAAACTATTTTGTGTGATCTTCCTGATTTCAATATTGAGCAATATTGATTATAATTTTGATCATTATCATGCAGCCCTATTTGGTTGGTATTTAATCATATGTATTTTAGCAGATCCAGTTTATTATACTTAAGCCATCACATAACACTAGAAAAACAGACAAACAGAGTCACATAATGTCATCATCTTTGCAAAACAAATGGAAACCTTGTAAGTGTCTAATCTTGCCAGCACCTGCACTGAGAACTACCCAGTTACAATGGTCACCAGAGGACAAGCATTCACAAAAATACCAAACAGGTGTTTACAAATGGATCAATAACTTCTTGGCTATCAATTAATAACCAGTTGTACTGGGGTGGGGGTGGGGGTCTGGGTTACACTGTAACAGGCAGCACCTCAGTGAGGCCAAGTGCTGATCAGCCTCTCAAAGTCAGCCATTGTTATGTGCACATAGTCAGAATTCCAGACATTCTCGCTATACATGTTCCACTCCATGGGATTTCAGAGTAGTTTCAAGGAGATACATAATTTCCCAAAGCCTCATAGTTCCCAGCACGACGAAGAAGAAAAAAGAAATGTGGATGGCCTTTTGGAAACCACCTTCATTTAAATGTAGATATCATCTATATTTAAAATCAGTAGAAAACACAAGTTGTTACGCATTCAATATTATAATCCTTTTTATAGAGACGTAATTGTCATGCCATCAAAATGCAATGCATTTTATGCTAATGGCCACTATAGCAACAATGCAGATGAGGCAGGTTACTGTTGCGCAAAAAAAAAAAAAAAGTAACAGGTGGTGCAAATAGTAAAGCTGCATTAGAATTATTCTTTTCAATGGCTGAATTTGCCACTTTTTTCAAACAGACTGACTGTGTTTCATAGTCTTTGTGTATGAAAAAGGGTCACTAATTCATGTGCTTTTATTCATATGATCTCACTCTGATCTATTTATGAACCTTGGTAAACTTCACGTCATGTTTCTTTATACTTATTTTCAGTTTGGCATTTACTTCCTTGCCATCACTACAAAATCATCCGGAACATTTCGATCTGGCTTTCACCTCGCCCGGCCCCAGAAATCGCTGTCATTGTCAGAAGGAATGTGACTGGACAAGACCATCCGGTCTCTCTGTGCCATCTGATCCCTCCCGCAAACACAGATACACACAGTTTTGTTCCACTGATGTATACAACAACCAAATTTGGTGTTCTTTCTGCCCCCCTGGGCTTCATGTCTTTTCCTCAACCTCAAGCTGGTTTGTCAAATTTTGCTCCTCTCATCGTTTGAACCTGTGCTTTTCATGGCAAATATTACAATGTGCCACGCTACCACACCACAACCTGCATTTATCATTTAAATATACCGGAGTCATGAAATAGCTTCATAAAGCACAGAAAACTCCAAAAGGTCTGATTTCTTCTCTAGTTTAATATCCATGTGCTGTTTAGCATTGATTTTAGCATTTCTTAACTGACGTGAAAAAGGTGTTCTCAAGCTCAGCCGTGCAAACAAGCCTGCCTTTTGGCCAAATAGGTTTAACTTTAATGTAATAAGAAAAATGTGTCCCCATCCAAAGCAACTTTGCACACTGTTTTGAGTAAGCAATTGTAAACTGTGTGTAAAAATGTATAGGTGTTACATGACCATCCCAAAGCTACATAACCTTGTGACTGACTTCAATACCGTTAGCTGAGAAGAAGGGCACGGCAGCGTACTGCTATATCACTAGTGCTACATAGATTAACCATGTGCTTTTGATATTATAATATTTTCACTCGCTTGCATTGCTGTGCTTTACTATTCATGTCTCATACACCTGTGGAAGTCAAAATACAAACTCTGAACTCCTTGAAGTGTCACAGTGATGATGTCAAATGCAATACAATAGGCTTTCTCCTGTCCTGAAAAGTTACTCTGTCAAAAATCATACAATAGAAAATGTCTTATGTGCTCAAACATATGTCTGTTTAAATGTGTTCATAATATTTACATATTAATTTTACAGTAAACTTGTGCCTTTCTGGTCGTGTGCGCACCACACAGTCATCAGTGACACCTAACACTCCTAATGCTACAACAGTTTGTTTGTAGGGAGTTTTCACCTTCCTAAAATGCATTAGTGCCCTTAGTCGTACTTTTGTCGTCTATTGTCCTCGGAGCTGATACTAAAACAACAAAACCATCATCATCTTTAGTTCAAACAACATGGTCATCTTACCCTAAACAGTAGTTTCAACAAAAACATTTTGTCACAATTCACAAGAATTCAACCTCTAGCCACTGTGTCTCAATTAGCACAGCCTATGCAACAATGCTAATATATATATATATATATCTAAAATGACATTGTAATATGATTGTATGTCAAAATCATGACAGAGAAAATGGTGAATAGTGAAAAAATAGTAAACAGGGCATTTGGAAATTAGCCAATGTCATACTTATGGCTTACGTGAAGTAAGCAATTATGACTTTTTAGTAAGGAAGCACTATTTTGACATACTATTTAGTATGTTAGTATGCAGTTTGGGTTGTAGCTCATGTCTTAGAGCTTAGGGGAAGTACAGTAAGGGGTGTATTGTTTTGACGCACTATTTAGTATGGTAGTATGCTATTAGAGATACAGCTAAGTGGCACGCTACTTAACATTGACATATTATATGGTACCCTAGTATGTGGTTTTAGAAGTACCCAATGTTTGACGTTTAAGTATAAGCTGTAAAGTTTTTTTATGATGTAGTACTTTAGTAGGCATTTTGTAACATAGACAATGTGTTATAGCTTGGGAAAGGTAAAAAAAAAAAATTAAATAAAAAGGTGGCATACTGTTCAGCACTGTAGTACATAGCTTGGGCCCTCACGTAGTACGAGAAGTGACTAAACCTGCACGTATGGAAGGTTCTGTATGAAACCTGCATGCTTTTCCGCTCCATACACACAATTACTCCCCGTCACTCTCTCCACACAGTATAATTGCGTCATACCGGCCCAGCAGGTCAGTGAGTATCGGTGAAAGCGACAGTATTGCTGCTGCTGGAGTTTGAGCCTTGACAAAACACTAAAACACTGCAGCTTTTTAAAATGTAAAAAATAAATTAAAAAAAAGCCTACATCACGACTTGCTACATTTCAACAGTAAATACAATGAACACCTGTAAAACAGGATTAACTGAAATCTATAGAATGGTTATGAAATGAAATGTAATTATGTGTGACCTTAAATTTGCTGAAGGTTCATCACACCGCTTAACCAAAACACAAGCCATTTCTTAGGCATGAACAAACGACAATGGATATTTGACTAAGGTGACCAGACGTCTCGTGTTATTCTCCAGCATTGCTTGTTATTTGTTCCTTATTTCGATTTCTTCTTCCCGTTGCTGGATTAATTGTGCAGAACATGCACTGTGCACACTGAGGCCTGCAATAAGTGTGCGCACCACAGTATGCATGTCATCCCAAATCAAATCAACCCACTTTTACATCGGTAATAGGAGTCTAAATCGGTTCCAAGCCATTCAGCATCTTTCATTAGCAAACAGAATCTCGACTGGGGCTTTTCGTACTCGGTGTGTAAATGTAAATGTAAATGTAAATGTAAATATGTAAGCGTGGGGTTTTTTTTTTGTGTGTGTCACTGGCACTTTTTGGAGCTGATTTATGTTGATGTGAAATTAGGAGTGCCATTATTTCATTATTTCATTATTTCAGCCCGGTGGGCAAAATGTCTTGCATGCATACTAATGTTACATAACACTTGTATATCTTCCTGTGAAAAGAAAAACAAGTCAAGTGGAAATAAATACTCTGAAGCCATACATTTCCATTGCCAGTAGAAAACAAGCCGCTGCAAGGCAACCTTAAAGCAACAGGTGGGGTCGCTCACCTCATCTCATCATCTCATCTCATCCAAACAATTACCAAGCACACATAACGTTACACTGAGATACAAACTCGAGCTAAACGTCTTATAATTGTGATAGCTCTGTGCTGTTCGGTGTGCGCGTGCTGCCATGTACAGAGACTGAGTCAACACCAGCGACCGGAATTACCTACCGGACAAAATGATACGGCTGTCCCAATCTTCAAGAACCGGTGGTCAGCCACAGACGTCCGCTTCCACCATGTGTTTCCTTTCCTTGTTGCTCTTGCGAGAAGGATGGAGAGTTCACGCAGCCCACCGTCAAGTGAAAAATAAAGAATAATAAAAAAAAATTTAAAAACCCTCCCGACAACCTGTTGCGTTAACGTCACATCGTCTATCCATCATCCCGCCCCCGACGTCGCCGATTGGTCAGAAAGGTTTCAAAGACTGCCCTCGAGCACACGCTATTGAACAGCAACCCATGTCAATCTAATACGAATCTTTCAGCCCGACACCTGTATGCTTCAGCATCTAAAGCACAAAAACACGCGCAAACGCTTTATATCAGCAGTAAAATCAAATCAAATCAAAAAGATCCTCTGAATTAGCCTAGACAAACTATAGCATTAGAGACGCCTGGCAGTCTTACTAGTTTGCTGCTTATTAGAAGAAAGAACACTAACTAGAAACACGAGCACCAACGATGACCTGAATTCATAAAGCATTTTAAGGGAGAAATTCACAAAAACCCTGAAGGTGAAGGAGATAGAAGATTGCCATTCACTACTCTAACTGTCCTTACTGTTTTAAAAGAAGGTATGTAGTAATCTCATGATATCACATTTGCATTTATTTGGCAGATGGGTTTATCCAAAGGCAACTTACAAGTGAGGTAGAATTACAATCCAAGCATAATGGAGCCAACAGTGATACTGTAGAAGTGCTGCAAGACTAAATGTCCACCAGTGGACCACAAGCAAGTACATAATATTTGTAGGAAGAACAGAGAGAGTCACAACTAAACACATGCACCGAGTTTTGGAATAAATGCCAAAGCTTAGCAGTGGTACAATCTCTACTCGCAAAAGCAGTCAAACTAGGAATAATAGAATCTTATAAGTTGAGGAAGATTTCCACTAGAGTAATATGCGTAATCGCAAGCAACAGTTATTATCGATCACAGCAACATGGAACTGCACAGCAAAAGAGAACCCAAATACACATACACTCAGTGGTCACCGGGGGTGTTTCTGCTTTTGGAAGCACATCCTCACCATACAAAGCCTCCTCAAAGTGAACACCTCCCCTCATAGTTTTGTTAGCTGATTTATGCATAGGCCTCGTTCGTCATACCTTCATGAACTTATCATTTGCCACTTTGCAGAACAGGAGAGGAAGCTATAGATGAGTTAGTGCAGTTACTTTTGGCTACAAATGGAAAGCAGACTTACCAATTAAATTATATTAGGAATTTTATTAAAAGCTATAACCTACACATGTAAGGAACTTTATCTGTCATATATTTCCATCATTTTTCTTTCACTGTCAAACAATAAAGAACTATTCAGGCCTAAATGCACAAAAAACATTCAATTGAGCCCTAAAATTTTACAGACAGCTCTGTGAGAGGTGTTATTGCTAAATTAAAATGGAGCTAGAGTAGAACATTAATCAGGCCTAACATTTTGAATGCAACCCAACCAAACCCTGAGAACATTCTGCCCATTCTGCCCGACCCAACCCACAACACCAACTTTTGAATCTGCATCCAAGTACAGCCCGACAAGCTTCTGTTCAAGTTCAACCAACACCTTGCTTTACCTCACTCACATTCATTCTCTTGCACATGTTACAATGTGGACTCCGGTGACAATAACATGAGTGACTCTCATGTGCCAGATAAAAAATGTTTAAGATAATAAAAGTAGGGAGGCAAACCAAAGTAGGAGGTAATGCAGGATAAAATCTATTAAAGATGGGAGTGGGGCAACTAGGCTTTGAGAAACCCCAACGTGAAATTTGAACCTGACCAGCATTTGAAACATTTTCAGACGGCCATTTCAAACTCTAATCTGGAGATAGTTTTACATGATTTTATCACTTCCTGCCATGACTATTGTGATTCTCTGTATGCAAAGTTGGTCATCCTTTTCTCAGCTAGTTCAAAATGCAACTGTTAGGCCCCTAATTGGATCTAGCAGGAAGGGCAATATCTCCCTCATAGTCACTTCACTGTTAAATATCAAATTGATTTTAGGGCGCATTATTAATTGTTTTTAAAGCATTATGGATTAGCACATTGTGTTCAAGTCAGAGGTGATATACTATTCTGTATGGTTGCATATGGTGTAGGACATGCCCAGTGTTCTCTTTGGAAAAAGTACAGGTGACATACTATTTTAGCATTTTTAGCAATTAGAAGTTCAAATAAAAAATTGGCTCATTATATTTCTCCCTCTCAGTTTTCCGACCATCTCAGGTTTTATTAATCTATAGGAGATTAAGGTCCTCCAACCAATTGCTTTTATTTACAATTTTACAATGCCAGTTAAAGCTTAAGGGGGATTTTATTTTATTATTGTTTTGTTTTAGTTGTTATATTTTTTTATCATCATTCTAATGTCTGCTAGACTTAGCCACCAAAGTGATAATTTCCGCTGTGCCATCTTGTGTGCCCTGCTCCCCTGTCCTAGGTATCTCTCTAGTCTCTCTCTCCAACACCCTACTCAGGTGTTTATCTTAAGTTGGTGTCATTGTGTGATAATGAAGGTGCGTCCCCTTTCTCCGAGATGGTTCTCAATTGCCCCTCTTGCTCGGTCCCCTTACTTTCAGGACACTTTATTTTCCACTGCACACTTCCTATTTCTAAGCTTTAGGCTATATCTCCAAAATCAAGCTGGTCCTTTACTTCCTTTTAATTTATAGCCTATCCTTGTATGTGCTGCCCTTGCACGCACAAAATAATTGACAGGCAGGGATGTTCGTCTCTATGCAGAGAACCTTCCTGATTGGTTAAAACAGCCAGACCGTGTTGATATGTTTAGTTGCTGATTACAGAGCCCAAAACAGTCACAGAGACATTTTTTTACACAAAGCATCTATTTAAGCGATAGCTATCATAATGTAAAGACAGTTTAGTTTAGTTTTCTTTCCTTTTTAAATCCACTACAGCACCTTTAAGGTTTTGTGATAGTGACTGGAATGTTGTGAGTTCTAATCCCTGAACTGCCAGAGCACCACTTTTGGGCTCTTGAGCAAGGTCCTTAACACGCAACTGTTCAGCTTTGTGATTGGATTAGGTTCCGCCTCACTTCTAAGTCGCCTGGAGTCCTTCAAGAAAAATTTCTGAGGGCAAGTCAATAATGGCATACTGAAACAGTAAGAAAGCAAACGTTAGAGGCTATAAACACAGTGCACAAATACACTCGGTGGCCACTTTATTAGGTATACCTACCTTGTTGCTATGCATAATTTGTCAGCCCCCTCTATCCAGTCCATCGATAGAAACAAACCACCATCGCTAACCAGATGTTATTTGGGTGCTGGACCATTCTCAGCACAGCAGGGACACTGACATTTTAGTGTGCGTGAGTGACGCTGGTACAAGTGTATTAGGCGCAGCAGTGTTGTTGGGGTTTTTAAGAATTGTGTATTCTTGCTGGCTACTTTATTAGACACACTTACATTGTTGGTCCACCTTGTTAAAGACTATAGCTCATCTTTTTTCATGCAAAATTTGTGCCAGTTGCCCTCTGGCCCTTCATCTGTGCTTAGTTAATGACCAATAACTGCGGGTGGACAGATATCAGGAGACACCTGATACACTCATACCAGCACCACACACTACAATGCCAGTGTCAGTGCTTTGCTCAGAATGGTCCACATAACAACTGGTCAGCGGTGGTCCTGTGTTTGTCCCTCTCCACTGATGGATGGTGTAGGGGGGGCTGTCAAACTGCATAGCAACAGATGGGCTACAGTATACCTACAAAATGCACCGATATGGTAGGTGTACCTGATAAAATGGCCACTGAGTGTTGAAACAAGGTAGTTGTACCTAATAAAGTGACCACTGATTGTATAGGTACTTGCAATCCTGAGCCTTGGAAATGTAGGCGACTAACTCCCAATTTCTACTTTCAGTGGTTTAGAAAACTGCCACTTTGTGGCCTTGAAATTCCTAACTGTCTTTAATGGTGTACACATTCACAGATGTCGGTTGTTTACTGTGATGATACTAAGGCATTAATATGTCATTAAGATATAAAATCTATGAATAGAACATTGACAGTAGCTTTGTTTTTTATTCAATGCTATGCATGACTAAGTCAAGAAGTGGCAACTGGCCTTACATGACTAAAGATTTTTATATGGCTGTGTTTCATAAATATATTTGATACAGAAGAAGCTTATTAAAAGGATCTTATAAGCTTGTCATCATTTATACAGCATATAGATTTTAAGGGTTTCATGTCAGGGAAAAAGCAGAGAAAACAATAACAAAAATATTAATAGGGATGTATTCTATAAAAAGGGCAATACAAATATATTATTTCAAAGAATGTGGCGATGTTTTCTAATGAGAAATGTAAAGTATCATAGAATTACTTTGTAAAAAACAAACAATAAAAACAACTAATAAACTGTATTAAAAATAACCCATGGTATTACTTCCAAACTGTAGTTTACACAGCAGCATCCTGATGAAAATAATGTTGTTAATTGACATTCATATTATTTGGAAGGAGAGTAGAACTGAGTGGTAATGCTGTGCAAGTTAATTAAATGAGAGCAGTAAATTCAAAGATAAGAAGCATATTACTTTAACTTCATGACTTGGTTTAGTGGGTGGTCAAACCCAAATTTAATGCAACAATAGTCTACAAAAAAATGCAAGTTAAAATACAAAAACGTTTTGCTTTACTTTTTTTCACAACATTACCTTACTTCTGCCCACCTCAAACATTACTGCACCATCCTGGACAACAGAGGGCCCTAGAGTAAGCATACTAGTCCAAAAAAAACAAAAACAAAAAACCCCTATTTGCTAAGAAAGGCAACTTGGACAGAAATATGGAAACAAGAAAATAGCAAATATCTTTCTCAGCAACACAAGTATGAGCTGATATTTGATTTCATTCTGTTATTTGGTCTACTTCATGGCCCACACTGAGGCCTAAAAAGAAAAAAAGAAAAATTACATTACAAACAGTGGACAAATTACTGCATTGTTTCACATGCAATCCAAAGACTATACACATCTGATATGGTTATGATGCACTACTCCCTATGTAGCCAACCATCAACACTGACCTCTCAAGTGTTGAATTTTGAATAAAAATGGTGAATGAATATATATTAAGACAAAAACCTGGCAGTTGAGTGAATAAAAATGTCAGGAGTCTTTCTGTCTACAGGACAACTCTCAAGTATCCCAAGAGAAATGGAAAAATTGTGACTTTTAACACTCATTATATACATGTGTCTAGTCTACACCATTTGTCTCAAGGCTGACGGAAGGTATTCATTTCCTTTGGATACATTGAAATGGAAACCATGGAAGAGTGGATGTTGCGTAGGGAGACCTCACTCTAGATTAGATAGCAATCAATCAGTGTCAAAGCATTTGTACAACTGTCAAATCTGTGAGGTAGCGAGTTGTTGTCAGTGCTTTGATGGTAGACAAGCTTTTTTTTGTAGGGAAAATTTAATTTGACTAGAAACTACAATGGATATTAGTTAATTGGTTTTAAACATAACATCAGTAAATTCTTCTGCACCTTTATGCCAATGTACACCCGTGTTCAATTTAAGCAGTACAGAAATATTTTCTTTTCTTTAAACTTGAGCCATATTTTACCAGTAATATGAAATGGCTGATATCACAACAAATGTAGTGGATTATAAATATTGGTTGTCATAGTATTCTTTAAAAAACCATGCTCAAACTTTGTCCAATTATCAAGAAATAGAAGCCCTAAAAGTGCTTGTGTGGTTTGCGAGAGCACTAAACACAGGAAGTATACAGTCCACATCTTCCATTTGCTCTCTCCATCGGTTTCCCTACATTTCCTACTCTGTCCAATTTCCTTAGCCTACCTGCCTCTGTTTTGTTGGCTGAATGGCTCAAAAGCATCAATTGTAAGTTATTTACTCTTCTCTTCCTTTCCCGTTCCTTCCCTCTTTTTCAGTCCCTTAGCCTTCATTGGCAGCCACCAGCTGTCCCAGGCTCTGGCGTACATACACTGCCTGAATCTCCTTGGTCTTGAGGCAGAAATCGCAAGCCCACACGGCAGCGCTCTCCCTGGTCAACAGGCCGTAAGCGGGCTCGGTCAAGCCTGTGCAGTCTCTGTGGAACCAGCGTTGGCATGATGCCTCACACAGAATGGCCTCCTGGTCATCATGCACCTCTGACAAGCAGAAGCCACAATGGAACACCATGCCACCTCCCAGCTTCGGGGGTCCAGAACCTGGGCCAACAGAAGGTGGAGCTTGGCCGGTGGGAGGCGGAGACTGTGTGTTCGGCGTGGAGGTTGAGTTAGATGGAGGATTAGGGTTGCTGCCACTGGTGTTGTTTAGGTTGTTCTGGTTGGTGTTGGGTGGCTGGTTCGGCATAGACCCACCAGCGGGAGCATTGTTCTGCTGATTGTAGGGGCCAGAGCCTGGGTTAGAGTTGGGTGGCGTTGACTGCTGCTGATTGGATGGAGTGTTGGGAGCAGGGCCACTGGCAGAATTAACCGGAGGGTGCTGATTGGGTGGGATTTGCTGAGGTTGCGGGCCATTTAGTGGACCAGGAGGGGAGGAATTAGGGTTGGGTGGAGGAGGCGCTGACGAGGGTTGCCCAGGTGTGTTGGGTGTCGATTGCTGAACATCCGGGTGACCAGGAAACCCGCCTACAGTCTGTGGGGGTCCAGAAGCTGGGGACGGACCCGGGGTGGCATTGTTGGACGAAGGGCCAGAGGGGTTGAGGTTTTGCGGCTGCTGAGGTGGACCTGGTGGACCACTACCTGGTCCACCAACAAAGTTCTTGCCTTCTTCACTGCCAGGAGTGCCTGGCCCAGGATAGGGGCCATCTTGCGAGGGAGGAAACTGTCCCTGCGGGGGCAAACCTGTGTGGCCACCCACCATATTACCGCCACCCATTCCACCCCCCATACCACCCATCATATTCATTCCAGTTGGCATGCCACCCATAGGATTCATCGGGCCATGGGGAGGGCCACGAGGGCCCCCAGGCATTGGAGGGCTATTGAAAGGATGACCACCCTGTCCATGTTGAGGCTGCTGCATCCCAAAGCGTGGGTGAGGAGGACCACCACCTCCAGGACCTCCACCCATTCCACTAGGTGACAGCATAGGGTTAAAACCCTGTCCTGGGTGCATAGGAGGGCTAAAATTAGGTGGCATGTTAAATTGTGATGGTCCTCCTGGAGGAAAGCCACCTCCACCTCCTCCTCCACCTCCAAATCCAGGCATCCCCCCAAATCCAAGTGGGTGATGTGGTCCTGTGTTGGGTGGAGGTCCAAAAGGGGGTCTTCGTCCAGGCTGTCCACCACCTGGTCCTCCAGGGCCACCCATAAAGGCCATACCCCCTCCCATTCTAACAGGTCCTCCATAGCCACCACCTCCCCCACCAGCTCCTGGGCTTGGCAGAAAAGGTGCGCTTCCTGGACCCCCGGTTCCAGCAGGACGTGATGGTGGGCCAAAGTCATCGTCAAATGGGTTTGAGGCCACCAGATGGTCTACCATAGGAGTTGGAGGAGGCGCAAACTCAGAGAGGTGGGAGAACGTTGCCCCCTAGGCACAAGAGAAAAAGATAAGGAGACTGAATGCCTAAATTAACATTAAGCAAATCCCACTTTGTAAATATCCCCTTTTCTGAACACTGAACATTTATTTAATTTTTTTATTGTTACCAAAACCAAATAATAAAAATTATTTTGTCCTGTAGAATGTAGAACCAAAACAGTGCAAAATATTACTCTACATTTTTCTGTCATCTGTATCTTTACAGCTCCAAAAGTTCTAGGAAATTATTTCACCTGAGTGCTAGATTTCCTCTTCTTTTTCTCTGGGCTTTTCATCTGGGAGCCTAAACACAAGCAATGTGGAAGATAAGGTAGAGAGAAATAGAAAACAAACAAAAAAAACCCTCTTTTTAATATCCTATTTTTGAAAAGCATGTTGAACCAATTGGAAAAATACCACATATGGAACTGTGAACAAGTGAGTTAGAATAATGCAAATGTGTGCATTAACTTTAAGTATTTACTGGAATGAACCATGTACTACATTATTTGCATTGCATTACTGTATGTTGTATACATATATGCTCCGGCCTGGATCCAGGTTTAATAACATTTATTCTGACTTTACTATGTGTTGCCAATATACTGAACCTATTAAAAACTGCAAGCTGACTCTCAAGTAGTTTGAAACATACAGTATCGCTGTGTGTTATGTTTTGTTGTTGACCAATAACGTTTACAACATGCAAGAAAACATATGCAAACCGAGGTCCGCACCACACTGTGTGCTCATGCCCAACATTTAATCTGGGTGAGAGGGCTTGGGGCGAATGTCAAGTAGGAAAAGGAATCGTGTACAAAGCATATAAGACTTGATGGACACACTGAAGTTCAGGTAGCGCCCAGTGGACAGACAAGCTGACAAACAACCAGCTCCCCCTAGAGAGAGAGAGAGACGGGGCCCATGTACACACAGGAACACGGGTGGAAAGGGCAGATTTAAGTTGTGGACTGCGCTGGGACACAGAGATGCGCCAATGGCCGTTTGCCTACCTTTGCCACGCTTCCCTTGACCTTGTCCCGCCTGCAGTCTCCCCGATTCGGCAGCCATTAAAATGATTGGGGGCGCGCTGCCATGTCACCATTCACATATAGAAAAAAGTGACGAATGTGTCCTCAGGTCCAAGTAACGACTAGGACCACGACCTGACAGCTAGGATCGCAAATATTCCTCACTGACTATTGCGCAGGTGGCCGATCTGGGTCCATTCACCGGGTTTTGTTACGGAACATACTAATCTCTAGTCAACATTACTGTGATCAACCGCCCAGATTTTCCGGGGGGGGAGGAAGTGAACATGAATCCAAAGAAGTGCCGATTACCCTCGAGAGAGAGAAATAAAACGGAGCCCACGAGCTTATAACGTTATTGAATGAATCTGCCTGCAAGTCTCCCTCCCGCCGATGATCATTTACAGATGTGCTGCTAACACAGTGCTAGTGTTAGCTAGCAATAGACACCGCGAGCGTGCTGGTGTATTATACGAAGCCTTAGTAAAGACAGTAAGGTCTCAGTCTTGTTCCGATCACACCCGACGCGATATGAAGCCGTGAGCGCATTCACGCCATGCTTGATTCACTGCGGCTTGTGTGAAAGCGCTCACCAGACTGCTAGCTAGCTTAGCTACGTTAGCTATTAGGAGCTAAGTAGCGAGCATAGCTAGTAAACCAGCTAGCTCAGGCTTTGACTGCAAGCTGTATGCGGCTCACACTAAGCGTGAAAAACAAACTGGACCGTTACATTATTCCATATTTATCAATCCTCATAAAGCAAACAGTCAATGTCAAATAGACTTACAATTAAAATTTATCCTCAAACGCGAAATTGGCCATGACTATTACGGCCTACAGTCGCTGCTGGACAAAGAGGGATAGCCGGGCGAGACGCTTACACTAGATGTCAAAAAACAGGGGTGTCTGCGTTATGTAACTTATTTGACTTTATTAAAGAAAACTTTAAAATATGTATTTATCGTATTTTTCTATTACTGCACATCACACTCTAATTTTTACAAAAATATATGGCGAGGTTGATTGATGTTGCTTCAACATGCGATTTGATCGTTTAGATGAACCCCCGCAAAATTTAGACTGTGGACTCGTCGAGATCAAACCATGAAGGACCACGGCTCAAACCATCCTTCACGTGGAAGACCGCGCATGCTGTGCAAACGTTCGTCTGCGCCTTCTTGCAGTTGTGTGAAGATATATTGTGTTATTTGTACAACAAGCGGTTCTCTGTCATTTCTATTGTATGATATTGTGAATGGTTTTTTTTTGTAGGAACCTGTAATTACTATCAGAAATCTACGGCGCCCTGGAGAGGCCATGAAAAGTTTTTTCGTGGAAACGATTTAGTTTAACACTATGGAATCATATCGGTAGAAAAATGAAAATGTAAAATGGTAATGTATTCTTATATTTGAATTTAAATGCAATTTTTTTTTAGCTCAAAGTGAAAATTCAAATTCTGCTTCATGATGAGCTTTATTCAAATGAAAATGCAAACTGGAAAATTAAGACACTAGTAAATTAAGATCATCAACTCGTAATGCATGCATTCGTTACTTTGTTGTGCTCTGATTTGGCAATTGTGACATCTGTGAAGAAGAGGCGTGAGCAGGAAGCATTAAAATCAGGAATCAATCAATTTTTATTTGGCAAACACACTCTTACAGTACAACACAGCTTGGTGGTAAGCCTACAACTAACGAGCCAGTTCCACGCATGCCGGCACAGGCAATCCAACACACTTTGTGTTTGTATTGGACTTCCATTTCTCCCTTTTTGTACCGAACACCCATTCCAACAAACAAGGGAATTCTTTGCCACAAATAACAGATGGCCACGAAGGTGTACAAGTATGCAAATGCACACCGCGCAGGCTCATCACCGCTACACAGCCACCCCCAAGGGTCAGTCATCCTGGTGACTCAAACACCGCACACCACAACACAAACTATTCAAGTTCAAGTTCAAGTTACACAGTCTTAGTTCAAACAAAGTCTCTATAGCGCTGCAGCAGCCATCGGTGGCCCCGAAGCTCTTTCCTTCACTCCCAGTGTCTGTACCACAGTCCTGTTCAGTCCAGAACAAGTGTCCCTTGCGCCACCGCAGGCCAATCGGCCCCACCCGGTTCCCAGAACACACAGGCTCCCCTTGGCACCAGGTATCATAAATCTGCTTTCGGCGACTGCTAGCATCCTGCTGCCATGCGAGAAAGCGCACAGTCTCCGTCCTATCCCGTAGGTTCTTCACATACTCCGTCAGCGTCCCAGGTCCAGGGTCTGCGTTGCTCCTCCGTGCCTCGTGCTCTTCTCCTTTGGTCTACTGAGTTTCCCCACCCTTCCTTGGTGCTGCGTGTTCAGCTCCTCCAGGGTCAGGGGGTTTCCCCACGGAGGACCAGAGTGGGCTTGCCCGCTTGCTAGTCACTTCCGCTGTGTTAGCTTTGTGCCTCGCCTGCCGCCTTGGGCTCTCGTGAATGAGATGAATCTGTGCTCGGTCCATGCGGAGCGTACCGTCATTCAGGTCCAGCGAAGCCCCAACCACACTGAGGAAATCCAGCCCCACAATACACAGGTCCCGAATGGGAGCGAGCCAGAACTCATGCTCGTGTAGTCGGTTCCCCACCCTGACCATGAGCTGCCTCTTTTCCAGTATGGGTACCGTCCCGCCGGTGACAGACTTCAAGTTTCCGTTCGTGGGCATCCAGCTTGCGGGAACTCTCTTGTTGGTGCGCGGCAGCACCCCAGGTCAGAGGATGGAGACGGTCGACCCAGTTTCGACCAGGGCTTGGCAGCTGACCCTGTCGATTGCGCATGGCATCCAGAGACCATGACGCTGCCCCAGCCAACCGACCACGCAGTTCTCACCGCGCTGAAAGCATGGGGGCCGTTAGTCTCTCACTCGGCGTTTTGCTCATCATTTCTTTGCCGGTGCAGGCTCACGGCAGTGACACGCTTTGTGGCCCCTCTGGCGGCAGCACCAACAGACCAACCATGTTGCAGGCCACCGGCGCACCTCTTCCTCACTCTTGTTACTGCCGTCCTCCATGACATGGCAGTGCAGTCGCCAGCGCAAAGGGGTGGATAGCACAGGATCACCTCAGCAACACTGGCGCAGCGAGGCTGACGTGGCGCTACAGGTTCTCTGACGACAGCTCGTTGAGGAATGCCTCGAGGGTTAGCGCGTGCGCTACCTCTTCGTGAAAGCGGGGGTATGACTGCCTCACCAGGGTGCACAGCTCAGCAGCCAACATCCTCAGCTTTCCCCTTTCTCTCTGTGCAGGCACTGCAATAGCTCGCGCTGAGCTGTGGGGGAGGGGCTTGGCTGAAACGATGCCAAAGAGTGGCCTTGAGCTGTCCGTGTTCTGCTTCGGGGACATTGAGCATAACCTGCATCACATTTCTTTCCAGTGGCAAGCTCAGCTGCGTCACGGTTGCTCTGCCAACCACCTGTAGAATCTTGCCACTACGTACAGTTGTGCCTCGTACAGTTCCCAGGGGCTTTCGTCATTGTAGCGGGGCAGGCGTATGATCCCAGCTGCCAGCTGCGCTGGTGGCAACCTCTGAGTGCTTGCTGCTGGGCTGGTTCACCACCCGCTGCCGGCTCCACTGCGCTCCTCAGGCCACCGTCAAGCACCAATGCATCGCGGAGCGCTTCTCCTCGCTGCCCGTTCACTTCTGTAACTGGCAGCCATTGTGCCTGGCTAGCCCCATCGGGAAGCGCTGGCCAGGTGCAACGATCGATACCCGATGGAGCCTTGCCACCACGCTCTGCTTCTCGTCGGTTTTACCGTTGTTTCCTTCGCTCGCCGGTCACTGTTGGGTCCATCGCTTGCTCAATTTCCTCCAGCTGGCTTGACCCATCCCACTTGTGACACCAGTGTGATGTGAGTGAAGAAGAGGTGTGAACAGGAAGTATTTTAAAATCAGGAAAATGCTCTTTATTTGGAAAACACACTCTTACAGCCCAACACGTAGATTGGTGGTGCCCATGAGAACTGAACTAGCATAAGAAAGCCGGCAGGGGTTAATAAAACCCACTGGACTTCTGCCAATGGTAGATACAACTAACATACCAGTTCCAAGCATACCGGCATGGACGACCCAACAGACGACTATTAAGAGTTCTCGAGTTAATAAAATTGTGCTCACGTTTTAGTTTAGTTTAAGGAAGACACTAAGGCACTAACATTCCAATTTGCTGTGTATATATATATATATATATATATATATATATACATGTAATTATAACACCTATTTTTAAATTTATAAGTTGATATATTTCTTTTGCATATGGGTAGATTCTTTAATGAAAT
>JAOUQW010000011.1:7631989-7649954 GCA_028565825.1 Olivaichthys viedmensis
CCTTGCCACTGTCGCCTCTGGCTTGCTAATTAGGGATCTAGATCTACATCCGGATTTCTGTAAAGCTGCTTTGTGACCATGTCCATTGTTAAAAGCACTATACAAATAAAATTTAATTGAATTGAATTATCTTCACCACCTACCAACTTCCTTTCCTCTTCATTATGTTTCCTCTTTCTCTTTTGACTTCCTGATAGGTAAGTCCACTTCATTTGGACAGGGTTACTTGCACATTCATTTAAAATAAACTCGCACCAGTCTTGGACATGCTGCTTACTGGCTGCTGTACTATTGTCGCCCACTCCCAATTGGATGTGTTTTGACTAAACACAGTGGAAAAGTGCAAGTCAACATCAAACTCCACACTCTCCTCTAAATGAACTCATGCCAAAGAGAAAATCTAGGAGTCGTTTAAATTGCAGTTGATTTAATAAAAACCATGATTTGCAAATTATATATTATAAGCCCATTTAAAGAATACCATGTTCATCTGTCTATTGGCTGTATGCATGAAATGAAAACTAAAACATGTAAATGGATATAAATGGAGTACATTAAAATTCAAAAATACATAAATAAAATTTTGCCAGGGTGCTAAATAATTTTGGCTACCACTGCATGCATGGCTGGATATTGTTGTGCAAAAAAATAAAAAAATAAAAAGTCACCTGAAGAGTCATTTTTGCCACTAGAGTAATTAATGCTCTCCAACATAATGCTGATCTGAAGAAGGTTAGCAATATTCCAGCCTACATTTTCAAAAAATATTCAACTTTCTAGCAGTAGCTTTCTGTACCATTAATATCTGGCTTCCTTTTGCATTAGCTAGTGAGGCAGATAGCAAAAGAAAGAAATATCCTCCGCCAGTGTGGTTGTAGTCTTTTGAACTTTACTTCCAGAACCAAGATGAGTCATCATGAGGGGTTTTTCCCAGTATTCAAACTGGAAAATCTCAATCTGGAGATCACTGCTGTGTGAGGCAAGTAGGCATGTTTACAACAGATGCATTAGTGGACAAATTTTTCATTTTGGCTGGAGTATCCCATTATTGGATGATCATACAGAACAGAAACCAACAGTCACTGCAGGTATTGTAGGATGGTTGGTTTCCAAAGGCCCTTTAAGTAACTTGTTAGGGTGCTCTCACACTAGGCTTTTGTTTCTCAATCGCCAGCACAAAATCTGTCTGCTTCTGCCAGGAGACAGGAGACTGTGCAATTTTGTAACATACAGAATGGCAATGATTCCAAGAGTCCCTTAGGATCAACAAAAAATTACTAATAGACCACAAGGTTAAGCTTTTGCAGTGGTCCCGTGACCAAAATCCCATTGAGACAGTTTGGGATAAGCCCAAACCCTCAAGGATATACCAGTAGGGCAGTGGTAGCTCAGCGGTTTCTGTGCTAGTGACTGGGAGGTTGCGAGTTCTAAATGTGAGCATCTGAATAAATAAATATAAATGTTTTAATTTGCTTTTGTTTCTTTACACTTTGGTCATTTTCATTTATCCACATAAATGATCCACTGGTCTTCCACTGGCAGGTGTTGACATGATGCAGTGTAAACATCAATCTAAATCTTCTAAAAGCACTACGAGCACACCACATCTAACTTGATTTCCAGATATCATATTTAACATATTGGAGGATCATATAAGACCTCTTAATTGTAACTACTGAGACTACTGATGTCAGATAAGACATCAGAACTCAAGTAGACAAATTAACTTTGACCTGTATTTGTATATCCCAAATCACGTATTTGAGACACCCAGAGGATCCTGTTCCAGGTCCAGCAGAGCACAGTCCAACCTGTCAATCAAACTGTGAGCCATCCATCACCCCTAATCATTAGTTATAAATTATCCCAATGATGTTACTCTGGTGTGTCTATCCTCGTTAGTCATAATTAACCATTTCTGGGCACTTAAACCCTGATGGGTTAATGTTAGACCTGGGATTGAATATCTCCCCGTATTGTCTTGGGGTCAGATTAAATGTTAACCCAGCAATGCTGTCATGGGCAGGTTAAGGTCACAGTTAAAGGTTAGGGGAAGAGGTGAAGGAGACAATGAGATTAATGACTGTTTGCAGATCAGATGTACACACATACGGGCTCAAAGGTTTGAGCTAAGGTTAGATATGCCGCAATACATGATAGCTGGAAAACAAGCACGCTGACTGACACCATGCCTCCCTCTTTCACTCAATCTGCTGAGCCCCCTCTCTTTACCTTTCACACTCCATCACTGTGATAACTGAGTGAGATAAGTGGTTTCTTGTAATGCGCTTACCATGGCCTATTTCATGAAAGAGAGAGAGAGAGAGAGAGAGAGAGAGAGAGAGAGAGAGAGAGAGAGGGAACAATAGCCAACAATTGGCAACAATTGGAGCCAATTGACTAATCCACAAGAGAAGTACATGTGAACTAACTGTTAATTTGTTAGAGTCTATGTTCCTCAAACCACAGTTTAGTGAGCCAGAACTTGTAGTGATACTAGCCTGTATGTGACAAAACCATCTTAAAAATCTTTGACAACAGTCTCACTCAGTAAGGTCTTTATCTTGGCACATGTACAGTATTTGACTCATTGGCTTATGCATTTTTGTGCAATCTGATCCCAGTGATTAGTCAAATTACAGGTAAACATGACTGACTCCTTTGACTGTTACATTTATACCCAAATTCATAGATGCAGTAACAGAAAACAGTAGCATTGCTGTTCAAAAAAATGATCATCTGTTAGATTTCCAGGAGTATTAATGATTTAAAAAAAATAAAAAATAAACCTGTATTGTAATAACTATTGTAGTGTAATAAACCTTTGACCAAAGAACATCCAAACAAAGGACTATTTTGCAACACCTTTGCGATATGCTGAAATTATACTCCATATTGCAACTGGTGGCATTTTCCATATATTACACATTTCTGTGCAATAGACCATGTCGTCCGTCACCCATATGCATGGCTCTTTTCATCTTAAAATGTGCTCTAATAAGATCATTTAATTTCATAACACACCTTTTTTTCTTTTTTTTTCGTTTAGATTTTATTTTCAGAAGGAAAAAGACTCCAGATTGAATAGCTTTTTATGGCCTTTAAACTTTTCTTCAGCATATGAGAGAGGGTACAAGATCAAGTATATGCGTTAGTGGGTTTTTATGTGCCTACATGCATGTTTATGAACCAAAAAACAACAACCCTGCATTTATTGTGAATGCATAGTTTCTTTATGGTCTGTCTGAAATGTCGGTGTGCTATCTTGTCCACTCTTCATGCTTCTTGTCATTGTAACGAACTCCGAGTCTCAGCCAAGTTCAACATGGGCCACACCTTCAGCAGCGCGTTCCCCGCGCGTTCGCCGCGCGTTCCCCGCGCGTTCCGTCATGCCGGAGTACAAACACCTGCCGCTCGTTTCCCTGCTAATTACGGACCACTCACCTTCACTCAGTCTTCACGCAGCATTGCGCCGCCATTTCATCACCACCACTTTCTCGTAGTCGGGTCATTTTTCGAAAATGAATTGTTACGCGTTTCACTGCCATTGCCTCATAGCCTTTGTTTAAGTTACTTCCTGATTGCGTGTGGTTCGTTGTATATGTCCGTACCTCTGTGTTTTAGTATAGTTATTTACATTGTGTCTCGTTTTATATTTAACGTTTGCTCGGTCTCCATTTGTTGCAGTCATGTTGACGGGCGAGTCGTCCTGAGCTGGTGGTGTAGAAGTGGAATATGTGCGAGGTGAGCTAAGCTGTCTGTCTGGCCAGATAACAGGGATTGAGCACACTACAGTTACCAGCGGAGTCAGGCGACACCACCACGTCAAAGCCACAATGACAGGCCTAGCCTGGGCCATGACACACAACACCTGCACTACAGCCCATGGGAGGGGTTACAAGATGACACATCCCAAATGCACAACTCGTAGGTAATCGTAGGGCCATCAACACTGACAACACAGAATTCATTCTGCTGTCAGCATATTTTGTAATAATAGGCTAATGTTACCAGGCCATAAACTAACACAGTGCATCAGAATCAGATTTATTGCCTAATAGGTTTTTTCACATACAAGGAATTTGCTTTGGCATTAGCTGAATATAGTTTTATATATATATATATGTTATATTGCATATAAGGAAATCATATATACAGACAACTAAGAATTATTACGTTGTAGGTTGATACTTCCAGAGATGGCTTATGAACTATCTTGATTGTAGGTTGTATTTATATATACATTTACACAGACAGTCCAGGTGTTTCTTGGTTAGTTTTGCTTGGAAATGTAGCCCTTCGTTGCTAAAGGAGAGGGGACAATTAAAGGAAGTTACATCCGACTCCAGGGATTTGCTTAAGGATGGATACAAAGGTATGAAGGGGTGACTATGTGTCAAAAATTATTGCCCACTTAGAGGTATGACTAGGTGTGACTCATGAATGAATGCGCACTCAGACTTAAACTATCACACATATCGCACCAGCCTGTACACACCCAGACCAGACATTCAAAAACACACACATTTCATCAATTGTGGCAGTCATGTTTTCTGAAATTAGATATTCTGGTTCTAATCATTGGGCAACCATGAGAGTATTTTCTCACGTGTTACTTTTGCTGACATTAAAAGCTAACATGTGGGTAAATAGGACAGGTCTAACAGGCCAGGTAGGATGTGTGTAAGGTCCAGGATGTGCTGAGGCAAACTGCCTGAAGTTCCTCACATATGCACAAGGAATCCCCTTACACTCCACAGTCCTCTTCTCATTGAGAAAGAATGTAACGTGTGTTACAACTTCAAACATTAACACACATAATAATAAATAAAATTCAGAATAATCATGAACGTCCAAGTGGTGGTAGTCACCCTGATTAATGTGTACACACAAATAATGCGATTTTTGTATAATCCATTGCGTTGAGTTAATAGTTTAATATTTTTATAATGAATATATAGGTGCCCTTTTTGGTGAGGTGAACAAGAAATGCTTATATTGTCAGAAGTGACTGTGCAATATAGTTTCACTATAATCATCAGTGTCAATAATTCCATTCATCCAAATGAAAAAGCAATTCTTCAACCCAACAATTTAAAGGTGATACACAATAAAGCCAGTCCAGTAAAGATCCATTAGACATATTTATTGTAATGATAAAGATAAATATTAACACTTAGCAAAACAGGCTACAAAATAGGAGCCTTGAAAGAAGCGCAAACATTCAAATGTTCAACACTGATAATATTGTTAATAATTTATGTATAGACAACATTAACACTGTAACCATTCATCTTTTTGAGGGTGTTATAGGACTTCCTTTAAACAATTAAGTGTTTGCTTAGATTTTTAATTCTCTCATAGATGTACTTTTTGATACATTTTGTTTACTTTCTAAATCTGTAGGGTTTATAACGAGCGAGTGAGATATTGTTGGATGTTTTACAAATGAAGTTGTAAGAAAAGCTACAGCCACTAGCCCCTCCCTTCACATTAACCTTAACCATTTCCTATAATTTGCATTGTTCTCATTTTTAGGAATTTGCCATCATGAGACAATTTTTTTTAATTATGGATTTTCAAGGTACGAGATGTTTTTATGTATTTAAAGCTGAATCTATATATTTAAAAGGGCTCTGCAAATTCATACAGAACTTTAGCACAAATCAAGTGACGGAGGCATCAAGTTGTTATTCTAAAATTACAGAAAGTACCTTAAAATGGTAAAATCTTAGTCCCCTAAGGAGGAGTTAATTTGAACCAAATAATTTACAGCTGAGTGCTTCTCTTCTGCCTACTTGGGGAAGTAGATTCGGGTTGGGCAAATGTGTTCCTGGCATTACTGAAAGCGTTCATGTCTTTAGGGCATAGAGTAATGACAAGCTCAATAATGGTAAACTTCAAGTAATTAATAGCTCAAAACAGAGGGATTTCCTCTCAGACCGCAAAGAAATCGATCTGTCATTCCTGATTACAGAAACCACATGAGACTTCTCTCTACTCTTTGTTCTCTCCGTCCTTCGCGTCCGACTTGAGCTCAGGCTTGTTCTTGGGTGGTGGGCTGTCAAGGAAGAAATCATTGCAGGCCACAGTGAGCGCACCTATCAGGATGATGAACTCAGTGAAGTCCACCTCGCCATCATTATTGGCGTCCAGGTCACTCATCACTCGCTCCACGGCATCTTTGTCTTGAGCATTCTTTTGAAGGATGAGTGGAAAGAAACAGTTAGTGACCATGATGCAATCTGAATTCAATGCTATTGGGTGTGTATTTAGAACATAAAGAACTTTGTGAATGGGAATGAATGTATTGTGTGCTTAAATGGCTCTGAAAGTTGGACATAGTGGTGGAAGTAGGACGATAAGAAAGAATTCACAGTATCATAACCAAATAATCCAATATCATGGTTTTGGGTACATCATGATAGTGGTGGCTTGTGAAGGTTGTGGGTTCAAGCCTCAGCTCCGCCAAGCTGCCACGGTTGGGCCCTTGACCCTACCTGCTCCAGGGGCACTGTATCATGGCTGACCCTGCGCTCTGACCCCAGCTTACCAACATGCTGGGATATGCGAAGAATGAATTTCACTGTACTGTTCTTGTACTTGTATATGTATATGTGACAATAAAATAGCATAAAAAAAAAAAAAGATATCTGCTTGCATTTTCAAAGAGGATGGGGAAACAGGAATATTTTTTTAATGGACTTAAGAGGATCGCTCAATCCTAGAAACACTGTTTTTGCTCATTTTTGCTTTGTTTGCAAAAATGTCTTTAGAAAGCATGCTACCTTTTAAGTACCTGTTTAGTATATTTTAAGGGACTTTTGTGACATCGTTATCTACGGCATAATTTTAACAATATTCCTTATGACAGTATACCATCATACCGTTAAATTGTTACACCCCAAGTTGGATACAAAATAAATGTAAATATACATATGTTGAACACCTGGGTTAGTGTGAATGGGGGAGCTATTTACACAGTGTCTAAGGAAGCATTCAAAGTATGTATCCTTAAATGCAATGAACATTTTGACACGTTGTAACATGCCACAGAGTACAATGGTAAGCTGTCTGATACTTCTCTTGAGTAAATGAGTATTAAATGTGTTTATCACTCTTCATTTCTGACAATAGGTCAGTAGATGTGTTACCCAATATACCTTACACTTATTGTTTTGTTAGTTGGTTCAAACACGTCATTAATTCAATATTTAAAGTTCTAAATATTTTTCTGATATTTGTGTGTGATATATGCATGATAAATGATGTGTGTTATCTTCTCACCCCTAGATAGTTTCCCAATTCCTCTGTTAGTAGTTCTCTTAGCTCCCCTCGGCTAAGTGTGTATTTGTCCCCTTCTTTCCCTGAGTACTTATGGAAGGTCTTGATGAGCATCTGCATGGCGCTCTCCAGGTTAGTGCTTGGTTCTTTGGCCATGCTGCAAGGCATCCAAAAGGCCAAAGGTTAAACACAGAGCAGCACACCCCTCTCTAGTCCCAGCCGTATGTGTGGTCACATGGCTGGCATGGGCGGAGCTTTAGCTCAATTGAAATGGCACAAGCACAAGAAGTGGATGGTGTGGCAGAAACACAAAGGTCCAATTAGTAAAATGTAAGGTACAAACCACAACCTTAGATCACCTAAAATAAACCAAGCATCACATTTTCTTCATAATTATTCACAGTCTTAAATGTTTTGCTATCTGAACCGAGAGAGAAAGAAAGCAACTGGGCAGGGATTAAAAGGGGGCGCTTAGAAAGCAACATTCTTACACATCACAATTTGAGCGTGGCATCTTGGTTCTTCTGTCTTCAGGCTCGCCAAGCTACTGGGATTATACAGACACAGACATAGTCATTAAAAAAGTTCAAAGAAAGAAGCGAAGAACAGGAAATGACAAGAAACACTTGGACGTCACAAGCAGTTTAAGGTGAGAGAATGAGATTAGATTGTTTTTGTTTTTCTTGGAGTTTATCAGCATCTCTTCTGAAGTAGGGTGAATTGCAGAGATGGCTGATTATTCGACTTTATGTGAACTTGTCAATATGTTTAATAAGTTGAACACCAAGTCATTGGATTCTGGCCAAGTAACCTGCAGCATTCAATAAAGACTAACACACATTCACATTAAAGTAAGGTCAATTAGCAAGAGTTCTGTTTAGGTTGTAATTATAATGGTTGTATTAAGTTAAAAGATCCACAGCCTTCTTCTGTTTTCATATTTAATTCAAATTCATAGTACTAATTCATAAACTATGATAAACAATATTAATACTAATACATAAACAATTGACTACTGCAAATGGTTAACTGGGGTTAAGAAAGTTGTTTCCTCTGGAGTTACAACATGTTTTTGTCTACTGCATGAGTTCCGTATGTATAGCAATTTCACTAACGTCAAGCCTAAGACAAGGTTGCTCAGGACTGTCTGTCTCCAGAAGCACTGCACCATCTAATTTCACTAATTAATTCATTAAAGAGTCTAATTAGGTTGCTGAGATGGTGATGTGGAACTAATACCTGAAGTCAGTGTGAACCTCAATAACTGGAGTTATGTAACATTGGTTTAGGTGCTGTCTAGAGCATGTTAAGAAGTCAAATAGTATGAAATTGTTTGGCAGATGGGTATATGGCACAATCATAAGTTGAAGAGTAGCGTGGCTGTACAAGCAGGACTATGCCGCATCACCCAAGCAAGAAATCCTAGCAAGAAGGTGAATTATGGCACATCCTTTAGGTGGACAGGAGATATTTTGATGACATCTTAATTAGCAAGGCTGAAATCTGTAGGATGGAAGTATCACAATGAGAAGCCACAGCAACCATGACATGGATGGTAGCAATATACACTGAGTAATTCTTGAAATAATAACCTTATACTTTAGGCAACAAAGTTACATCAAATGATATGGGGGATGGGTTGAAAATGAATAGTATGTCTAAGAAAATGATATAGATATAAGGAATATCACAAGAAAGAAATGCATTTAGCTGAATCCAAAATGTGTAACGTCCCAAACATAAGTGTTATCAATTAGACTATGGTTAATACGATTTTAAAAACAATACTATTACAAAACAATAATTAATGCTATTAATAACCTAAGGACAGCTAGACTGATCTAAATGAGCAGTCATCAGATAAAGGCTAGAAGAGGAAGGAGTCCTGTCCCTAAGCTGTCCATCTTACCTGAGTGCTTCTGAAGAGCCTCTTTTGTCTGTGACAAAGAGCAAGAGATGCAGACTGATGGAAGGAAGCAGAGAAAAGCATGAGGAGAGAGGATCTTCAGGTCTTAAATATCCTTCACCCCCATTCCCTCCCTCCCCTTGCACATCTCCCTCAGCTTATATTTCTCTATCCCCTTATCGTTCCCTCCTCCTGCCCTTCATGCTATCCTGTGTTCACCTGCTTGATCATGCAAGGAGACTCAACACATGGAGACTCTACAGGCTAATAGAGTTGGCTTTGCAGTCCTTTATTGCTTTTTATATCGGTACAGCATGGCAAATAGAGATGTACTTATAGTTTATGTTTAACCATGTAATTGAATGGCAAAATTGTGAATTACTCAACTAGAGAGTATCTTACAAAAATGAACCTGATCAAAATAATGCTAACAACGTATCTGTTGGAAAGTATCCATTTTGTGAGTAGACATCATCTGTAGACTTGGTAATCTGTGGTCTTATATACTCGAGTTCAGGATCTGTCAAATCAAAGGTACGACCTCAGCAGATCAGTCCAATATTTGTGTCAGCAATTTGTATATTTGCTATTGTTATTGGACATTTTATTTATTTAGGTTAGAACTAACTTTTCAACTCTGCAGAGGACAGCGGCCTGAGAACCTGGAGAACCACTCTGAAACAAAATCTATGTGATATTGTGCATTCTGGGGGGGAAAAACTGTGCTACATATGCGATCCAAGAGCTCTAAACTTTGAGCAACCTGTCATATTTCCACATCAAGTGCTGCATAATAAAAGATGTTAGCAACTGTAGTGCTAACCTGAGGAGGCTGGCACAGTGGTGTCCCATATCACTTTCCAGAGTGACAGCAGCTAATGTAATGGAGCCCCAAGTCACTGGGTATGCTATGGCGTCAGCCCCACCAAAAGCAAATACAACAGAAACACAGCCACAAGTTTTACATAGTCAAAATATACACACCCTCTACTTACATGTGCTTGGCTGACATTGTCTGCTTGTATGTGTGGGCTAAACTTTTTGAAAGTCTGGGGGACTGCTCAGAGCAGACCATTTATTTTATGGTAATCTATTTATACCATGTGTTTTTATTTAATTTTTTTCTGTCTTTGTAAAACAAACTATATTGAAATATACTGAATGACCATAATCTTTTTGTAACAAACAGACAGCTTTCATTTTCCTTTACACTACTACTGAAAAAGGCAGTTGTTACATAGATGTTTTTCAAACGATACGAAAAGTAGATGTAAAGCCTAAATAAAACAATGTATAAATCTAAATAAAGCACACTTTCCAGTTTCAAGCCTTTGAGACATTGTCAGGTAACTCAACATAGAAGGGAATAGTATATATAGTATACATGGTTGAATAAAACATGAATAACTGCTATAATAACTGACTGATAATATCTTGCTAATAATTTTTTAGGGATACATACATACATACAAATGTTACATTAAACATTTTAGTGGTCTTTGAGGTGCTTCTACAATTATTAGTATATTAAATTAAAGCCCCAATCAAGAATTACCAAAACAGGGCCATGCTGCGATACAGAACTGTGGTTAGTGAAGAAAGACAGGTGGCATAGATCATGTTAATGCATGGCGCACAGCTTAAGGCAAAAAGTGAACTAAATGAGCAGTTATCTATTGGTTTAGCATCTGTACCCATCTCATTCATTCCCAGTTGCATACTGTTGATTCAAAGCATCTGACAAAAGTGACCTAATTCTAATTGGGACTTCAGTTTTGACTCTAGGGGTGTATCCCAAATATTAGTAATTGATACAGTTGTCTAGAATTCATTTTAAGAAGGAACAGTCACAAAAACATAAAAGAACACACTGTTTGAGACAGTGCATATAGATATTGCAACACAAAGAAGAGTTGTTAACTTTGCGCTATTGTAGCCTATTTTGTTGCTAGTTAATACGCGAATAAGCAGTTTGTAAGAGACATAAGCAGCTAAGCCTGGTAGAGAGTGCTAGCACATAAAACCGCTGTCATGTTGCAGAAAATGTAGGTAACTTTACGTTTTAATACAATGCACAGTCCTTTGAATGTTACATTGGTAAACCACCTCTTTTGTAAACCAACGATGCTTAAGGCCCTCAGCTATTTCTCAGTGTTAAAACTGACATATGGTCACAGTGCATTGTAGGTAATACACAGTGTCCCTCCTCCACCAAGACTACACCATATGAACACTTGACGATAACGGCTATCAAAACGTCCTATTAAAACGGATTCTATGCGTTCTTTAGTCTGGATTTTTGTTTTTAATGGCTGATGTTCGAGCAAGAACACTAAACAGACATGAATTCGAGTGTTTGAAACAGAGCCTAGAACGTCATTATTGTTGATTTACAACAATTCACTTTAGGATTTTGTTAACAATGCTCTTCTGCAAGCTGAAAAGTAGCCAATGCCCCGGCTTTAATATTTTAATGACTGGTCAGCCTAGGTCGTGACAGCGTGACCGACTCCTCCACACACACCTGTTAGAAACAACAAAAAACATGACACAAACAAAAAACAAACATCTGAACCTAAGTGGTCAAATTTCACACATTAGTTCCTATTAAGATGAATTTGCCATCCAGTTCTAAAGTGTGTAGATTAGATCGCAAGTAGGGCCTCCCTGGGTCAGTGGTTCAATACTTTAGAGTTATTGTGGGCTCCCTTGGGGCCACGTGGTGCATACTTCACCCCAGAGTTTCTTAATTGTTAAGTTCTGGTCATTATTAGGACACCAAGCACCTCATGTACCAGTTTTAAACCAGACAAAGCTATTCAAGTGAGAGAGGAACACAGAAAACAAAATGTGGCACATGTAGAGGGACACAGTTTAAGCTTTTCTAGAATGAGATTAGACAGAACAGAAAGGAGCAGAGCATGAGAACACACAGGCTATTAGATAAATGCTCAAAGATACAGTTTTTATTGTAATGCAAATGAGGCTTCATTCAAATTTGGCAGTGGTACGTAAAATGGAGCACAATATTAGTCAGCACTTGTTATAAAACAGTGATTGTTGTGTTAGCATGCATGCTAAGCAACCCAAAGTGTACAACAAGGCCTAAAATATTTGCACATATCTAGGAAAATGAAACAATGGTGTTAGTAGGTGTGTCAGTGGGTCACATATGGGCGTACCATTATCTTAGAAGAAGCTGCAAGTTTAATTGAACATGCCAATAAAAAGCAACACTTGTAAACATACTGGCAGAGGTACTGTGTGGCACATTTAAAGATGTTTATGTTATACTAATGTTGTAATTTAGTGTTAATGTAAAGCCAATCTTTAAATGGCTAAAATACAATACATATACATACACATTTTGTTAGTTGTGTCTATTTAGATAATAGACGTGAGGGCTTCTAAACGAATAATATTGAGTGGTTTATTCTACAATGTAGTGGTAAAATTTGTAGTGTTGGCTGAATTTGGTTAGCTGTGTAATAGTAAAAAAAAAAAGGCCACTGAAATAAAAACAAGGATATATAAGGTCTTGAGAGGTTTTCTTCAACTGTCTCAAGAGCCTACGTGCACTCCTCTACTTCTAACACCTCTTCTACATTCTCTTCTTCCTCTACCAATTCCACCACTTCCTCATCCTGCTCGTTGGCTGGCTCTTCCTCTTTCACAGACTTCTCTCCTTTCTCTGCCTCCGGCTCAGCCTTCGCGATGACCGGGGCCTCGGCCTGCGTTTCCTGGCCTGAATTTGCCGTTTGGCTCTCCTTGGTGCAACGCTGCTGACTGAGTGACTGTGCCAAATAGCCGATCAGCTTCATGTACTCTTGGAAGCTGACTTTTCCATCTTGGTTGTCATCAAGGGTTTGACGCATATTCTTGATGGCGTCAGAGCTGTCTGTATCCTAAACACAAAAACACACTTTTTAGGTTAAGTTGACAATAAGTTCACTTCTGTCAAGACAAAGGAATCATTAGGAGCTTTAATGTGGCAGTTATTCTTTCATTTACCATCTCCAACTTCTAATTTACAAATTACAGTAATTCATTCATGATATAACAATGGGGAAAAAAACAAAATGTGCCTTATAATGAGATTTAAGAAATGCTAAATTTGAGTCATGTGGCTTTCCAAATGAGATAAGTAATTATGTGTAGACATGTATTTCCTTTTGAATTATTTAGTCTATCAACAGCTTTAGTTCTGGCATGAAACAGCTAGAACAGTTATGGAGCTACTCAATTGGTAAACGAAAAAGAAAATGTCAGATCCAGTGATATTAACCCTTGGGGTAGTTAAAGGAAACAGGAAATGGCTAACTGCTGCCAAAGGGGGAACTTATCGATTGAGCACTAGGAAATCTTTGATGAGAAGGTAAATGATGGGGACAGAATAATTGGTCTGGATTTTGCAATGGCCACAGTTTCTAACCGTCATTATGTTCTTCAGCTGGTTCTTCACTAGACTTTGGAAGTCCTTCCCTCCAAGGTTCTCCTTGCCTTTTGCCGACTTCAGAAAGACTGACACTACTGTCTTGATAGCTCCTTCCATGTTTGCTCTTACCTATGCACAAGCATGAAGAGAAGATTTTAGATTAAGAATGAGATTGGAATACATACATTACATAAAGTCTGATTATGGTCATAAAAAGCAGACGTAACATGCATATTATTAACCGTTTACCCAAAATGGACAGCTTATTTTACTAATTAGATTCAGAAATTATCTGAATATCTAGAATTAGCTTCTCTCAGCATCTCTGAAATACTATTAATAATTCATAATATTGGTATATGAATGGTATAGCAATTGCCTTGCGGGAAAGTGGTAGTTCAGTGGTTAAAGATCTGTGCTAGTGACAGAAAACGTATGACTTTAAAACCATGAATTGCTATACTGTCAATGTTGGGACCTTGAGGACGGGCCCTTAACCCTCAACTGCTTTAGGCATGCTGTACAATGACTGATCCTTCACTTTGAACCCAACTTCCCTGGGATATGCAAAAAAACAACAACAATTGCCATTCCTTGGGTAGTATTCCAGCTGGCTCTAACTAGTAACGCTGAGTGTTTTCTATGTATGAAGATCTTGGGCCTAGGAACTGACAGTTGATTGCAGATAAGGGAGGAGCAGAGGGAGTCGCTTCAATGACTTTCCTGATCTTCGATAGGTCATCTGATCTCCTGAAGGCCTGACTGCACAGCGGCTTTGTGTTACCTGAGGGATTACCTATACCCAGACCATTTTTTGCTCTTTCTTTAACTTGTTCTCTTTTCTCCCTGCCAGCTGTCATGTACAGACCATGTTTGCTGTTTACACACGCATTCTCATTCCTTCTTGCTCAATCACTCATTTATCTGTCCCCTCTTCTACTTTGTGTCCCGTACCATTACTCATACATCATAACCCTCCTCTTTCTTCCACTACGCAGTTTTCAGTGAGTGGTGAAATACATTCCTTAAAAGTGTTGTGAACATAACACTGAACATTTCTAATGTATTCTTTTGGGCTATTCTATAAACATTTTTATGTAGGGTAATTATAAAAGCCAGAACCAGCAGAACGCAGAACCAGCAGATTCCCTTCTCCTGTTTGTTCAACAAACAAGATGTATGCCAGAAACGCATGTGAACAACAGGCCAAAAAGTGTGATTCAGACACAGATGAAGACAACAGAAAACAGCCAATCCTTTGTTAGTAGCTGGGATTCCATACATGGTTTTCTCTAAGTCACTCAAGCTTGACTGTTATGTTCGACGAGGCTGCGATTGCTAGTCTACTTCAAAAGATATGAGTCACTTTTTAAAAAAAAATTACCTAAAAAAGTCAACAAAAATTGTTTGCCACACACACACACCCTGCTCTCTTCCACCCGATTTGCAGCAACAAACACATGCACAATGACCAATAAGGAAACCTAGCTATTAGACTAATTAGAACAGAGAGAGCAAGCTGACCCAGTAGTAGTTTATTAAAGTATTTAGTTTCATAGAATGTTTGCCAGAGAACTGAAGGCACTACTGTATAAATCTCTGGCGTACAGCACAGGAAACGCAAACCCCTCTAGATCACGCTACGAAACCCAACCATTTCTGATTGTCTAAGGCTGTCAATTTGCTAGCCAAGATATTCCTTTCTGAAGCTGTAGGAAATGAAACCAGTTCGAATTCTTCAATTTGTAAAGCCAATGTAACTTCAAATAGCGCCCATGTTTAGAAGTGTGTAGAAGAGTCCTTTCTCCTTAGGTTTCCTAATCTCACTGGATTGCTGCCAGGCCTCACTGAACAGCTGATGAAGGACTGTTGTTCTCTACCAGTGCGTACAACTCCAGAATTATTCAGACCTCCATCTTTTATATATGATGGCTACATAGCCTAACATGTAAAGTGACTCCTGACGTTTATCAAGTCATTTTACAGTCCTATTTAATCTCATTTACACTCCTCATCTCGTCTGATGACGTGCATCAGACAGATCCGTGAAAATGAACCGAGCGACTCGCGAGTGACTCGCTAGTGACTCGTTCATGACGGGCTGAAAGCTTTTCTGAACTCAGCTGCGTGAATGTCCATCTCTGGCTGGGCTGCACACAAACTCTCACGCAGGTCTCGCCGTTTCGAAGATACGGCACAAGACTTACTGCCTTGTTACACTCACACCAACAATTGTTCAGTCGAGTCCATTTTGTTTCTAATGCCGTGGGCGTCTCGGAATGTCACCTGGTGACCTCGGCCATTTCAGTCGCGAGCTCAGCTGAATAATTAAAAGACTCATTCGGTCACTAAGATGCTCATTAACGCGAGCCACCGGGAACATTTAGGAGCCGAAGTTCTACGCGCTATTTACCGTCAACAGTTTGTCACTAATTCCCCCCACGAAAGTGGTGAACGTTTGCTCGTCTAGTCACTCGTTTGCTCGTCTAGTCACTCGTTTGCTCGTCTAGTCACTCGTTTCCTCAGTGTGTGTTGAAGCTTGCTTCTGACACGCACGGCTAATGAATCCGCGCATCATTAAATATGTAGCTCAAGTCGTACGGGCTCCCGTTTCTCTCCAACACGCAGACGGGGTTGAAGGAGGTTTGCGTTTCCTCCGCGACGAACGCGATACACCGAGCGAGCCGACTCACGACGATAACAACACCGCCATGCCATTAAAAATTCACACAGCAACGCGCTGAAGCTGGACATAAAGAAGCGTCGCCTTCGCGCGCCCTGGAAGCTGGCGGCCGCTCTGCACCGGAACCTTCCTGTCCTCCATGCGAGAACTCCTGCCTTTAACGGGAAACGTGTCTTTAAAAAGCACACAGTGAATAAATGTTGGTACATTTTCACACGCTAACCCGTGCGCGGTTCGACACTTCAGAGTTTGACTCGGAGCTCTACGGGACGGTTTGCGCGACTCCTCTCGGGCTACAAACTGGAATTGTCCAGCCTACAGCCAAACGAGCTCATTTGTGAATCATTTCTCAGCCCGAGCCTCTCCATATAGGTGTGACATTAGGAAAGCAGCTGCCCGGCTGCCCTCTGCTTTCCCGAAAAGCCTCCAGAACCCCACACTAAAACGAAAAGGTTCCTGGAGGTTCCTTTAGGGCTTGGCGCAGCGTTGCCAAGGTGGTTCCCGGTATAATAACCTTCACTTCAAACAACTGCCAGTGGTTCCTAGTGGGAACCTTAGTCTTAGAGTGGCAGTCATATCAATCAAATCCATTTGGGTTTGATCTGTAGCATGTAATATGACAACATTCGGACTTTATCAGACCTTTTTTGGTTATGATAAGGGTGCAGGACGATTTTAAGCAGGCGCTGTAAGACTTCTGTCAGGATCTTCCTGCCTTCCAGTATATAGAAACCATTACTTTTATCAATTGTATTTATTTATTTTACCGGAGTTAACAGAGACAACAGCGGTTATGGGGAGTGCACGCGCGTTTCCAACGGACAGCAGGAAGATTTCGGCAGATTTCGGCACGCCCGCGGTTTCGACGGCTTACAATTTCAAATGAGCACAAGAGCGGATTTTTTTTTGTGTGTGTGTGTGCCGTGTGAACTGACAGCATAACATTACCTTCTGGCAGGAGACTGGCTGATACGAGAGAGCTTTAGCTTTACCGGAACCTAAATCATAAATAAAGTCATAAATAACAAGAAGAACGTTGTTAAATGATTGCGCAAAAGCCATCTCTTGAGCGTGCACACTTCGCCATGTAACCAAAAACAAAACGGCGCACCATACAGTAGGTTCAAGTTTTAAAACGGCCACAGACTTACTTCAAGTCAACGAGAAACGAACGAAGTTAAGGTGAGGTTAAAACACAACAACCCGTGATGAAAATGGCAGATAGGTTAATAAATGGACGGCTCAGCCGCGCTGGAAGGGCGGGCCGAAAACGTGGCGCTTCGAAACCGCCATCAAACGGCGCTACGGCAAAACCGCACAAATCATAGAACAAAGTAGCAGAGAGCGAGGAACGCATCGCGTCCTGTGCACTTACCCTAAAAACAAACAAACCCCTGCGACTGACTTAATACAGTTTTTTACGCCTCTTTTTTTTTTTCTTTTTTCTTTTTTTCCTCCCCGTATCTTTTTTTTTTTTTTAAGCAACCAAAAACCAAACTCGTCAAACTAGAACGGCAAGAGAGAGAGAGAATCTCTTCCGTGGTTTCGGGTTTTTTTTCTTTTCTTTTTTTCCTCTCTCAACTTTTTTTTTCTTCCCCTCGCTGACAAGTCAGAGGGCGTGCACACGGGAGCCGAAGACTGGGGGGGGGGGAGAGAG
>JAOUQW010000011.1:7671198-7688966 GCA_028565825.1 Olivaichthys viedmensis
CAAGCCTCAGCTCCGCCAAGCTGCCACTGTTGGGCCCTTGAGCAAGGCCCTTAACCCTCCCTGCTCCAGGGGCACTGCATCATGGCTGACCCCAGCTTGCCAACATGCTGGGATATGCGAAGAATCAATTTCACTGTACTGTACTTGTATATGTGACTATAAATAGCATTCTATTCTATTATGTTATAACTGGAACAACCAGGGTACATCTGAAGTTTTTTTTGGGGGGGGGGGGTTCAAAATGGCTTTCCCAGTTGTTTTCATACACTCGCGCACTCAGGTTAATATTCTCTAAAACTGCAAGGGTGTCCAATCTTATCCGCAAGGGGCCGGTGTGGCTGCCGGTCTTCATTCCAACCAATCAGAAACACTTCTGATTCCACCTGTTTAATCAGTTGATCTTGGCCTTCAACCGACTCTCAGGTGTGGCTCTTGCTTGTTTGGAATGAACCTGCAGCCACACGGGCCCCTTGTGGATCAGATTGGACACCCCTGCTTTATAGTTTACTTTTTGAAGTTTTCAGGGAATAATCTTCTCATAAACCAACCATTTTTTTTTCTTGTCTCCCTTCTTACAGTACATTTAACCCAGCAGACTATGCTGAGCCAACCCAGACAGAGGAGGGCTACGCCGGGGGTAGCACTTGGAGCAACACGGGCAACCTGGAATCGGAGGACAGTGCCAGTGGGTACCCCTTTCCCTGAATCAAGATACCCTTAGTCTGTATAGCCCCCCCCATTGTGTCAACATGGTGTTTGTGCAAAATGGTTACAAAGGCATTTCTTCTTTAAAATAGGAGGTCATAAATTTGGGAAACTTTAGACCTTGTTTTAAAACATGTGTAGATCTTACTGCTGTTCATTCACCGGTATTAAAAAGAAATCTTCAATATTTTTACAAAAGTTCAAAACGGACGTCATAAAAAGCTGCTGGGTGCTGCATGATGGAGCACCTCAAGCCGTGCTGTTTTCTATCAGTCAAATAGTCGCCGGTCAATACTACCTGCTTGCCCACTTGAAATGTCTGCATTTAATTGATCATTTTCTTTGAGGTGTTCTCTAACTTTCAGAATCTTGAATGATGTGTGTGTGGATGCATGCCCAAATATTCACTCCCAGTTGTTTTATATCGCTATAGGCAGTGATTTTTAATTGTTGTATTTGTGTAGGACTCGAGTTTACTGGAGGAGAAGGAACAAATTATGCGCGCAAGTTCAACTCTGCTCCTGGTACATATGACGGCCATCTTCATAAATCTTGAATTTAAAAATTTTGTGTAATCAAATTTTCTGCTGTTCCTGTAATGTAGTTCAGCCGCCCTCTCCTTTCTCCTTTTTTGCTCAGGTGCTTGGCGAACTGCTACAGAAGAGTGGGGCACAGAGGACTGGAATGAGGATGTGAGGAAAAGCGCATGAGAGAATATTTTATTGTGAAATTGAGAAATATATATTGACTGTTCTTTCTTGCTGTGTTGTCAGTTGTCAGAGACCAAGATATTCACTGCCTCCAGTGTGGCGTCTATGCCAATGCCACAAGAGAATGTTACCATAACTGCTGGACAGAGGTATACCATGATTAAGTGCAGTTTCTGTCGTTTTAGTTTTTTTTACAAGAGCAAAAAAGTCACTGTACACACAGGCTTGATTTGTTAATCATTCTAAAGTTGGTCAGATGTTCCAGCTTAGTTGTCTGAATGTATGTATTTATCATTGCCTTATATGGTAACATCATTGAAGTCAGCTCGCTACTGATCATTTAGGACAATGTGAGGGAAGATGTAGGGCAGCTGAGACACATAGCGCAAGTACAGTGGACTCGACTCACCTTTTGTTTTTGAAGCTTATTTAATTCCAGCAAATTAAAACCACAAACGTGGCAAGACTAGATTGACTGTTCTGCGTCATACTGGTGCCATTTTGATTTGGGGATATGTGATGTGCACTGTTCAGACTTGCTCCACTCAATTTCACTATGAAATTTGATCTAATCCAGATGTTGTGGAGATTATACTGGCTGAAGTGGAGTTGTTGAGCCTAGCAAGTTGCTTTGGAACATATCAAACAAGAACGTACAGTGCCCTCCAGAATTATTGGCACATTTTGCAAAAACAAAAGAAACACGTTGTTATTGACCTGCACAAGTCCGGTAACAGATATGAAAAAAATAAGACATAAGCAGTTAAAACTATAAGCACAATCATGGCCGTGATTAAAAAATAAATAAAGGTTCAAAAAGTTGAAAATTTGCCATGAGTTGTACCCATGAGCATCCTGCACACCATCGGCATGTTTGGAGGAAAAAAGGCACTGAATACAAGGAACAGCCCTCGTACACGCCAATAATTCTAGAGCGCACTAGCTGTAAAGGTTTATTGATGCAGTAACTGCACCTCCAGACTTAAAACTGTTTTGTTGGTTCTGGCAACTTCACAAGATGAGTGTTCCTAACTAGCAGGTCAACTAGCATAACGTATCAAATGTTTATTGGAGAAGTGTGGTAGCTGTATATCATTGCATGCAATATCATGACGTCCCAGTCATCTGATCATTAAGCTTTTTCTTGTCCTTGTGCGTGTTCCACTCCGCCACAGGATCGATTTAGCGGTGCTATTGGGGAAAACGCCTCCCTCCTCTTCTGAGACGGAGTCTGCTCCACTAGATGCCCCTCAGCCCTCGTCTCTCTCCCAGTCTCTGGTCTTCAGCAACTCTAAACAATCTGTCCCTCTCTCCCAGCCTTCCCCCAGCACCTCGTATAATCAGCACAGTATGGTGAGCGTACTTTAAAACTGAAAACTTTTATTGTCGGCAGTTAAATGAAGTTTCTAAAACAATTTAAAATGTATCAAATTTAATCCCATTTGTTGATGTAGCTTGAAGCTCCACTCATTGATATTGTGGTCTAGTAATTTGTCGTTACGTTGAAGTGGTCTGTTGTGGGTCTAACTTGCAGTTGAGTTTGTGTTGATGTTCAAAAAGCACCATAGTCCACCTAGAAAATGTCTGTTGTATAGTAACTTTTCCCCCCATTATCCCTTAGGTGAGCATGCTCAGTAAGGGTTTTGGTGAGGTAGGAGACTCTAAAGGCAGCAGTGGAAACTCCACCAGTGGCTCCCAGTTCCTGGAGCAGTTTAAGACGGCGCAGGCTCTGGCTCAGCTGGCAGCACAGCATTCTCAGAGCGGCCCACCCAGCACAGGCCCGTCCACCTGGGAGGCCAACCCCGCTCAATATGGTAGGAGGGCTTAGTGCTGCATACATACAGTGTAATGGTGTTTTCTGGTGCTTGCACTGTGCACAACAGCAGCACACTGTGCCATGAATGTTATTTAATATTGTGTATACAATATGGTACACTCCATGCAATGCTGTTATTGTGTGCAGTTATCACACCTTATTTACACTCATAAACTTACTGCAGTAATCCTAAAGTGGGAAACCGGTTGAGATCAGCGTTTTAATGGTTTGTGCTAACGTTTTGAGTGAAGGCCTAATTTGAGCTGTTTATGGTGGAGCTCAATGTAGTACTGCCCTACTTTTGAATTGCTGTTAAATATTTTTATGCTGTAAAGTTTTGTTTCCTATTAACTTTTTTCTTTTCTTTTTCTTTTCTGGAGCTTGATATTTCTGATGTAGTCTGTATCTCCTCTACCTTTGACCTTTAACCCTGATTTATTTGAATAAATCCCCATTATCATTCATGCAGACTTGAAGTCTCAAACAGAAGCACTGGTGCACAGTCCCTTCACCAAACGGCAGCCCTACCAGCCCACCCCCTCCACTCCGTCCTCCATGATGGACGCCTTCCTGCAGGACAAGGGTCCTACTCCCTCCACTGCCTCTTCCCTGCCCCCTCAGCCCCCCCCCTCGGCCTCATTGGCCCCGACAGTCTCTGCTCCGAAGTCCTCAGGACCCGCTCCAAGCCAGCAGATGTCTTCTGGTCCTTCTGAGCCGCAGGCCTCCAGCCCCCTGCCCCTACAGCAACATAAGCTTAAACAACAAAAGAAGAGAACCTCCATCACCACCAAGGCAAGTGTTTTCAGTGGTCATCAATTTCACGTTCATCTATACCGTATTGGGAAACCTTGTCACACTTGTTTGGGTGCGCTAAAAAATGTAAGACGTTTGCTTTTTTTTCTTCTTTTTTTTTTTAACACTGAGGTCACAAGTTTCCGTTTTTCAAGCTAGCACGATAAATAATGGCAGCTTCCATGATGCGTGTTTTCAGATGAAGTTCCTCAGTGACAATAACCCACAAGCAAAATGACCAAATTTCTCTGGGTTTCACATGACCTCAAACCACTTTCACCACATTTTAGTGACTAAATTCGAATTGGCTGCTAAACTGAAATTGGACATTTTATAAAACATTGTAATAAAGAAGAGATTGTGTGCTGGCTAGTCGCGTGTCCTGCGTCCTGTAAAAGCTGGTGATGCGCGTTATGACTCTACTCCTCGACCTAGCAAACGTGAGGATCATCCTCTTCATTGAAACACAACAAGCTTGTTGCCGTTTCAGAATAATAAGGACTCGGTCTTAAATAATTCCAAAATGCTCTGAAATGGTGCAGGGGTTAAGTGTGAAGACACGCTGGTCTACAATTTGTTGTTCAGAATTTAGAAAAAATGAAACACAAATAGTTTACGTCTGCAACGATGTACAACTCGACTCGTATTAACATTTTTTAAATGGTCCAGCGTGATCAATTTGTTTCATTAACGTGTTAATTTTTATTTATTTATTTATTTAACAGATCCCTGCTTTAGCAGTGGAGATGCCGGGTTCAGCAGACATACCGGGACTCAACCTGCAGTTCGGAGCATTACAATTTGGCTCCGAGCCTGTTCTGCCAGAGTACGACACCACAGCAGTCACCTCCACAACACCAGGCAGTGCAACTCAGAATAGCCTCTACACGAGCACGAACAGGTTTGACCATTTCCAGCTATATGCACACACTATTTGTTGTTTGCACATGCATGCGTATACAGTGGGATGACTGACTGTGCCTCCAGGACCATGATGCAACACACAAGACAGTACAGGGCTTATGTCCATGCACAAAGTGCAAACGGTGTTCGTCTGAAAACACTGCAGAACAGCACAATGTACAAAACTGCAGTTTCGGGTGAATGTTCTGCAGCACAGGGCGGACCGGGTAAACACAGTATACACTAATGACAGAGAAACTAGATGGCCCAACTCAGCAGACTGACCATGCAGATATTGGTGAACAGATCAATAATATAGTAAACATGACACCTGGAAGAGCATTGGTAAGCAACAACAATCCAGAAGATCTTGTGGGTGGGGTCTATAAGCTTGCTTTGTTCAGCCTGACCCTATATCCCAATTCTGTGTTAGTGATCAGGCTCCAGCTCTGTCCAGTGCCACTCAAATGGAGCTCTATGAGCAGAGAGCGAACCAGAACCGGCGTTACCCACCCTCCGTTTCATCCTCGCCACAGAAAGACTTGCAGCCCAAGGTGAGGGGTCACCGGCTAATTATGGTTGGATATTATCTTGGCTTTATATGGGCTTGAAAAATAAACCATACACAACACGCCAACATTTTCTTGAGGGTTAAAGCCCATTTTACACCAGACGTGGTAACCACAGTGGTGCCGTTTGCAATGCGTTCCCAAGTTAATCAGTGGAGCCTTTTACACCAGCATATGCTACTTCCTTAGCTAACAGCAAGAACGTTTATTGTAATCTTTTGTTGTTTAGTTATTAATTATTTAATAATTATTTTGTTTGCTTGATTTGGTAAAAGCTACCCGCTTGTGGTTTTGTGTTCTTACTTACAGAACGGGTTCAGTTCAATACCGACAACGCAATCTCTGGAAGGTAAGCCTCTATGCTAGCCTGTGTGAAGCGTACCTCATTTCTGTGGGAGTCAGTGAGTTTTTCATAATTTATAAAAGTGATGGGGCAAATTTCTTTAAAAAACTGCATTTGAATTTAAAGTAAGAGTTTGTGTTCTGATGGTTTTGAATTTTAATGAGCCCATCATTTTATACAGGCACAGACACATGTGCAATAATCCTAAGCGTTGCGTTCGTATCGGATAAACTATGGAAAGTAAAATTGTCGCTTTCTTGAGCAAAGAAAATCACCAGTCACAATCCAATCACATGCATCGTATCATCATCTCGTAGATAATTTTTTACTTTCCACTGTAACTTTGTTTGTTTTTTTGCCACAGATATTTAACTAGATTTTACATTGTTCATGGCACCCAAGGTCTTCACGCTGGAAGTATTTTTATTTATCCCCCAATGCCACACACTGAGGTTGAATCCCAAATGGCCTTCTATTCACTGTATCTGCTTACTATATAGGGTGTAATCTAATGGCATTCTAAGACCTAGTCCACACGAACACTGGTAAATTTGAAAACGCATTGCTTATCCATTTTTGCCTTTCCATCCACACTAAAACTATCTGCTCTCCAATGTGGATATGTGCCAAATACACTATTTAAGACAGTAGGAGAAATAACAGTGCCACCAGTTCTGTTTTATTGCTGTCAGCGGAAACGGTTGCATTCTTCACTAAGAGCCGAGTAAAGTTGAGAGCACTGCGTCTTAGAGTTAGCTGCATCGTTGGTCAAGAAAATGAACCAGCTCCGAAAACGCTTTAGCTAGACTTGGATGATTTACACCAAGTTGTTAATTGACCTTAATAAAAGAGCAACGCCAGCGAATAGTTTAAAGACTTAGTCCTACGTCTTGTTTTGATGTCATTTCCTTAATCCAAATCATTTAAGTGTCAAACAAGAAAATAATTATTGGAATCTGATTCCATAACAAAGTAAGGAAGAAAACCCTATATATATGAAATGTGGAGAAAGCTCCTTTAAGCGTGCAGGTAGTAGCAATGCCAGAGATATCGTCAGTGTATCTAAGTGTGGTTACATTTTGGGAAAAAAATAAGTTTTTTTGAACAATTTAAAGGACAAATCCAACAAAGAGTTTCGCAAAGAACGGCCCCATTTTAGTGCCTATACTGACGCCTCTGAAGCAGTTTAGTGTTAACACAAGTTTTGAGAATTCCTTCTTGCGTTGTCGTCTTCACGAGTCCTTTTCGAGCGCAGCAAACTTCTAGTTTTTAACATATCCCATGAATTGAAAAACTGAAAGAACTCATCTACACTCTCGGAACTTTGGAACCCCGCGGAACGAACGTCATGTTTTGATGACATCATCAAACATTTTGAATATCGGCTGGTTTCACCTACAGCCGCAGAAGCACTTTCGTCCGAAACTCTTCTCTGGACACTTTGTATACACGCATTAAAACTGTATTTGAACAGTGAAATTTGTTCCGGTAGCACTAGTATGTGATCCACTCACAAGTACGTAGAACTATGTATGTATTTTTTACAATCCTTACCCGTCTTCTGTCCAGCTGCAGCCGGCTCTGCAGTGTCTGCAAAGCCAGTGTCTGACTCGGTTGCTCCTTCCACCGTGTCGAACATGGCCTCCCTGGCAGACCCGCCCTCAGGCCCTGTCTCTCTACTGACAACATCCAGTCAGACGCCTCTTACCGCTCTTGGACATGAAGACCCGTCGTCCAGTTCGATTGTCCCACCACAACACAACAAGTGAGAGTAAAAGTGTTTCTGGAGTTATACATTTAATGCCAATGCGTGAATGAGAGCAAAGGAAATGTTGATGTGTTGCTCTCTCTCCCTCTCAGTTCTCTTTCCACGCAACCAAACAGTCTGACTCCTTCCTCAGTGCGCACTTCCAGCACAAGCATACTGGTGAGTTTTCTCTGCACGCATTAACTTTTTATTGCACAAGGTGCTTGAAGTACTTTTAATTTAGCTCTTTGTCATGGGGAACTGGCCAATTTGATTGAAAAAGGCCATTTACGGGGTTCTTGCACAAGTCTGCAAAGTGGAATATAAAGGCACTTGTTTCCAGATCTGGAAAAATATATCAAAATTCAGAACACGTTTTGAAGAACATGTGGATATTCTGCTGTCAAAGTAATATTGCAGCCAATGTCTAAAAACAGTGGATTTAGAACCTTAGTGTCTTTAGTCTGTAAGTGATATTTTGAGCGTAAACAACATGCTGTACAACTTTATTTTAAACACTATTTGGTCAAACAAAGTGTTCTTCATTTCTTCTTCTTAGTGATTGACCCCATACATCAGGGTTATTTAATTAGTGGCCTGTGGCCCAGATCTGGCCCTTGAGTACATTTTTACTGGCCCTTTGATTGTTTTTTACCAGCTAATTAAATGAAGGGGGGAGTTTTTTGTATGCGTTAATCGCTCATCTCCCAATCATGTTCGATGAGTTGTGGGTTGCTAAAGCGTCGCGGGTGGAGCAGCAGACAGGCGTCAAGCGAGCTCATCCTCGAGAAACTTTCACACGTGTGCCGGAGACGAGTATGCGTCTGCCTCAGAGTTGAAACGTTATCAACTTGGCCATCAGCGTTCACCAACATTTCCCACTTGGCTAGCCAGCTTTGATACAGAAGCAGAAAATTAGCATATAATATGGTTCCGCTTTCGTCGGTAATCATTAATCAGTAATGTAACATGGCAAGCTAACATCTTATGAGCCTGACTTCACTGTCAGGCCCCAGTGTATCAATGATCCACCACCATATTTAGCAGTGGGTATGGGTGCTTTTTCTTGTATGCAGTAATCCGTCCGGCTTTTCTCTTTATTCTCCTTCATTGTTTTCTCTGGTTCACTGTTCATTTCTTTATACATTTGTTTATCCTCCTAATTTTCTTGTGCGTGTTCTCCACACCTTCGTCCCACTTCTTTTTTTTTTTTTTTTTTTTTTTTTCTTCTCCCCCTCAGCATCCGAATGTGGATGGAGACTCGGGCCTCCACTCGTCCTCCTTCTCGTCGGTCTCGTCGGTGGCCCCGTCTTCGGTTCCTCCTTCCTCCTCCATCTCTTCCTCCTCAGCGCCGGTCTCTCATAACGCTCCTGTTCCTCCCTCCTCATGCACAGTCAGTGCTGCTTCTGCTCAAGCCAGTCTGGGGCCAGTCAGTATGGCTATGGGCCTAAGCGGTGTGGGCGGAGTCGCCTCCATTGTTCCCCCCACCATTGCTGCTGCTGCGTCCTCATCCTCAATGGCCTCGGCCGCACTTTTATCAGCTTCATCATCGCGTAGCATTGCTGCCTCAGGTAGGACCTCGACAGAAATATGTGGTCATAACATTTTTTTTTTTTTATCTCAATATTTTACAGCTTAACATGATCTTAAATAACAATACTGTAGCTTATAATATAAAAATATATTTTACAATTTATAACTTCTTGTTCCTGCCATGTGGTGTTAGTTTTGTCACTAATACTGAAATTAAGAGGTCGCATGCCGTTGTTTGTTTGAGCTTGGCCCTTCACTCATCACTAAAATTGCCTATTAGTCCACTGGGTTAAAATGTTAGGTGCTCTTGGCATGAAATACAGGAGGATCATGGTTATGCTTTTGGGGCTGCAGTTGAAAAGTAAAAATCGAGATACTGTAGGTACACACTGCAAACTGATGCTTCCTAATATAAACATGTTTAAGTAGACGGTCTGTTGCTTCTAATGCCATATGGAATAAAAATGCTAAATTAAAAATGTAGGTTAAATTTGATTCTAGTTGGGACTGCTAACGGGGATCTCCCCCCACTGTAGTCACGGTTTCCTAACGCTAGCTAGCACAGAGTAGCGTTGTAAGGGTTGTCGTCTTGTTGGACTGCAGGGAAAGCACCTCCTAACCTGCCTCCTGGAGTGCCTCCTCTGCTTCCCAACCCCTATATCATGGCTCCTGGTCTGCTTCACGCATACCCGGTGAGGATTTTCTACTTCATTGCTCAGCACTTTCACTTAGGAAATGCATTTTCAAACTTGAATGGCTCTCGTAATGCAAAGATTTGGTTCCATCAAAATTAACCACATCTGAGTATTTGTGTATTGAATGTGGAATAGAATAAAATGGTCTGCTGTTGACCAGTAATTTGTGTGTTAAATTCTCTGGGTTATGCCCTAGCCCCAGGTTTATGGATATGATGATCTGCAAATGCTCCAGACCAGGATACCACTGGTAAGTGTAACAGTCTTCTGTGTTCATCTTCTTTGTTTAGGACAAACGCTTTTCTGCTACATGGCTACTCTTGGAGCAGCTAATACTCACGTGTGGTAGTGGTTTGTTTTGTGGAATAGTTTCAATGTGGAAGCTTCTTTCTTCCCCTCCTTTTGTAGGATTACTATAGCATTCCATTTGCTACCCCAACGACAGCACTGACTGGCAGGGAAGGCAGTTTGACCAGCAACCCTTATTCTGGTAAGACTCGTTTGCTGTATGTCTGACAGGAAGCCCAGTATGCCCATGAAATGCAATTATGCCAGTCAAAATAAAATTGTCCAACTATGAAATATTTAGGTATTTGAGCAGAAACACTAGGTATACCCCCCACGTGTCTACATGTACACTGTTTGCGGTGGTCACAATGCTTTAAGAACATCTGGTGAAACATCTGCTGAAAGCCAATAACCAGAAATGAATTGCAGAAATGCAGAGTAAACCCATAATTATGCCATGGCCAGTGACAGGACAGAGGTGCACCCACGCGATTGCATGAACACAATAACCCCCGCTTTTTAGCCATGCAACTTTTACACGGGCATTGAGGAAACCCTTTGCCATGTACTATCAAATAATGAAGAGGCTCCGTTACCCGACAGCTCTAAGCCTGGCCCACTGCACAGTAAGTGTCTGCACAACCGGCCATGATGCTAGACCCCATGCAAGTTCTAGCTGTCAGTCAACGCAACCCATAACCCGTCATCAACTGTGTGTGGGTGTGTGTATGCAGCGAGTGTGGTGACGCAGGTCACATTTCTTTTCTTGGTCTGTTCATCATCTTTCTCCTTCATCTGTCCTCTTTTGGTCCTTAGCTGGTGACCTGACAAAGTTTGGTCGTGGGGACACGTCATCTCCGGCTCCAGCCACCACGCTAACTCAGGCCCAGCAGAGTCAGACCCAAACGCACCACACCACACAGCAGCCCTTCCTAAACCCAGCACTGCCCCCCGGCTACAGCTACACCAGTCTGCCGTATTACACCGGTGTGCCCGGCCTGCCCAACGCTTTCCAGTACGGCCCTGCCATGTTCCCGGTGAGAACCGCTGCTTTCATTTTCTGCAAACACACATCCGACATGGCCAAATCTACATAAGATGGATGCTAATTGCTTGTAGCATTAAACACATCTTCCCTTCTAGTTTCCATTCATAATTGTTTCTGACCGACGTGTATTGCAGTGTGTTTCCAAGTTCATAGACAATATTTATGTAGTTTATTGATGAATAAATCCTAGTTTTTGTTGTGAAATGTTTCCATAATGCTGACTTTGTATGTTTTCTTAGGTAGCACCTACTTCCTCCAAACAGCATGGTGTAAATGTTGGTGTCAATGCTTCAGCCACAGCCTTCCAACAGGCTAGTGGATATGGATCCCATGGCTATGGCACTGGTAAGATATTCACATGTACTTATTTGTGTTCTCATCCACGTTTATCGAAATCCATTTATGACCTTGACAGGTGGCCGTTAACAGCTCCACTCTTCTCCAGGCTTCTGTGGTGTAAATTTGAGAACTAGCCTTGAAGCCATGTTTTTGTGCGTGCGTGCGTGCGTGCAACATCCTTTCCATGCCCAAACCAGGAACTGTGCACATTCTGGGTGCGGAGCGCCCGATAAACTTGAGGCCCTTCTGCTACATTATAAATCTTGTGGAAATGGCTGCCATCATGCTTATTTTCTGGATAAGCAACTTCACATTTTTATTTATTTTTGGGCTAGACATGCCTGCATTCATGTGAAATTTGATGTAATGCACTCTTAAGGTCTTCTTCAGGAGCTAGTCTTGCTCCAAGTGTGTGCCTAATGGACAAGACGACCAAAATCCTCGATACTCTACTTTTAAACTGAGGTTTGCCTAGGTCAGGTGTTTTCAGCTGTAGCTGCCTCATTTGGTGAGGTCTGGTGAACCCTTGCTAGCAGTGATGTTGGGGTGGTAAGGTCAGGGGTGGGCTTGCTTTCAGGTGGTGGGACAACACATGCTTATCCACCACATGCTGGCTGCTTTTTTTTTTTGCCTGTCCACCACCTTCACGTTCCTCGTATTTCTCAGTCATCCATTTCATCCCTTCACCACTACTCTCAAGTCTACTTCTTACATGGTCATTTATTTCTGTTGCCTTTGTGTCCTCGTACTTGCCTTCCTTCCATATTTCTTTCCGTTTGACTTGGACCCAATTTTTAGGGGCAATACATGTTTCCACTTCTTTGCTTACCTTTTGTTCCTTAGTTTCATGTCTCGTCTTTTTCTTTCCCATTTCTTGACACCCACTGGTTAAAACCTCTTTGCTTCTAACACAGCAGTTTTGCTTCCTGCTTTTACTACCTGTTCCTTCCCCCACTCCCTCCTTCCTGCCTTGCCTGGTGTGTGTTTTCTAACGCTGTGGGGCCGTGGCTGTGTGTGCCCGTTTGCAGGCTATGAGGATTTGGGCCAGGCTTCGGCAGGGAGCGGGGATTTCTGTAAGGGTGGCTACAGCAACGCTGTGGCTGCTGCTGCCGTTGCCGCTGCTTCTGCGCAAAACAAACCGGCCAGCTCGGTCACCGCGCCCGGAGTGGGTGAGTGCACACTCACGCCAAACGCCCTCTCTTTAGTCTTGTTTTTATTTTTCCTGTCCTTAGCACTAACCTCACGGGGGAAAGTCGAAGCCGTGGCATGCCACCCCATCGCTACCTGATAGCCCTGGACTCGTATCCTGAGATATTGTGTAAAATACAGCATCGTCCCATCGTGCCAATCTAACATCATCTTTATAATTATTGCTTTATAATACATTTATAGTACATTTCACTACTTTTGCTAAAATAAACATGAAGCTCATGGAGGATTTCATGTCTATTTCTAATGTCACCTATTTGTTTTTAACTGGATGGGGCCAGCCCTCACGTGGTTTATAAACTAGTGCACTATTTAGCTCTTTCAACTAGGAGGCAGGGTTTTAGAAAGCGATTCTTACGTTGTCAGAATTAAAATGGTACAAACCTTTTGAGTGAAATATTTCGGGCACGACAGCGCTTTATAGCAGTAAAAATTGTCCTGGCTTCGGCAACTTGATGTCCCGCAATAGATGGAATCCGACAGATTTCCGACAGAATTGTCCATCAGCTCCAGCCTACTAGGCTCTCCAAGAAATGTTTTTTTTAACTCTCAGCACAGATCTGTAAAAATTCAGGGTTATTGACTTTGGGTATTAGGTGTTTAAAATAAAAAAACAACGAAAAAACACAATTCGAAACACTGGCTTGGAGGGTGCTGTAGAACAGCAGTGCTATCTGGGCTTACCTGCTAAGATCCATTTTACATAAATAAAAAAAAAACTTGGATGCAACCTTTTTACAGCAGTTAGATTAGGAGAAGTTGGTTTTAACACATTAAAAATGACAGCATATAACCTATAATGTCCTGGAGTGTTTCATTTTAGCAAGACCATTTTTAGCATTTCATCATAGCCAACTCTATTGCTGTTATTTGGTTAGATGTGTAATGTGCTTTCTTGAGGTAAAATACGTGTTTCTGTGCACACAACATCAACGTGCTGGGCAGAGGCTCGCTGTGGGCTGCCCTTATAAACTGTAAGAGGTGGATTGTACAGCTCTGCATTTGAGCTGAGAACTGGAATTGGTTTCTCCTCAATCTTTCTCAGCATTTATGTGAATCAAGTCCTGCCCCAGACTGTCACCTATTGGCTAATGCGTGGTCAAGTCGTGTCACGTTCCTTAAAATGTTCACCACAAGTGATATTTTCACGCTCATGACTGACACCAGGTACCAGCGTTTGAAAGTGGGTAAAAATTGCTCGCCATCAACATTGAAATCAGCAGGAGGAGATGCGCTTTTGCCTAAATCACACCAGTGCTATTACTGCATAGAAAAGCTACTGAATATGAGAAATGGCACCTTAACTTCCCTTAGTCTGAAAGGAATTTAAAATCATGTTGGGCTGTTTGAACTTCATGCATTGTGCTTTGCTTGTGTTCTTTTAAGCTATGCTTGGAGGATTTAACATAACTAACATTTTGTGGTTTTAAATAAAAAAGGAAAGTTGTCAACGCACCAATAAAATGCAGCCAGTGATGGTCATGGATTTTCTGGTCATTGCCCTACTGCCTGTAGAATTGGTTTGTTAAAGCCACTCAGAAAACTGTATGAATGGGACATTCTGTGTGTTAAATAGGATCCCAAAAAGGGTTTTTTCTAACGCCACGTACGTTTATGTAAAGTGCATTACAGAAATAAGTCCAAGCAGACATGAGGTTGGCGGTGACGTCTAGATACTGTGCAATTTTATTGAGCCAGAAGGTGGTAAATCTTGCCTTCTCAAGTCTCTGTGCTTACTGACACAGGCACCAAAGCCTTGTATTTGCACAAGATATCTGTAGCAGCTGCTTATCTGGCATGTTGAGCATTATTTTCTGCACTTTATTTCTTCTTCTTCTTGTTTCATACAGCAGTTAAATCTTTTGTCTGACATTCTTTCATCCAGTCCTGAGTTTGTTTTCCATGATATCCTTTTTGGGACACTTGGTTGTGTTCATGTATGAAGAGTAACATGTTTGTGCGTCTGGCTTTCCATAAGGAGTCTCTGTGACCTCCAGCAACACGGGTGTCCCTGACATTTCAGGGTCTGTTTACACGAAGACACAGGTGAGCGTTCATTACATTAATCCCTAAAAGCCTTGATAGAATTAGAGTTTATAATCAGATCATCATGACTTTTTACCTTTATTCAGTCTTTTTATCCTGTCTGTTAAATGTTTAACAAGTTTTCTTTTGGTTTTCTTTGCTTCCTAGTCCTTTGAGAAGCAGGGTTTCCATGCGGCAGCGGCACCAGGGGCTTCGTTCAGTGTGCCATCAGCACTGGGCAGTGGTGGCCCAATCAACCCTCCAACTGCAGCACCCTATGCCCCTGCGCCCTTCATGCACATCCTCACTCATCAGCAGCCCCACTCGCAGATGCTGCACCACCACCTGCAGCAGGATGCCCAGGTCAGCACCAGCCTCATTTCCAATCAATACAAATGTTCACTAATAAGTAGGTAGTGGTAGTGTCTGTAAGGGTGTGAGTTTAGATATTAGAACTGCCACTGTTGGGCTTTTAAGCCAAAAAACAGACATTTTTTTGAATACTGTCGAGCATGCAGGCTAGAGTATTTGCTTAATAAAGGCTACGAGAATGAAATGGCAACATTATATGATTATCATCGAAAAATCCTAATTAAAAAAAATACTGGAAGACGGAATCGTGGTTTGAAGTCAAAGGACAGGCAGACAAACCTACAAACCTGAAGAGGAAGTAAAAATGAAGATCCGAGTCCGTTTTAGATCAGTTTAATTAGCTTACATAATGTTTTTCTTTGCCTGACTGATGTGGGCAGTGGACTTATTTTTCCACCCAATTATAAGGGGCTTTTCACACGGGACGCAACGATCACTCATCCCCCATTCGTTTTCAATGAGAGGCGGACGGGAAGGCAAAATTACACGGGGGCGGAGTGGCAGGCGGTCTGGACCCCGAGAAATCACCGCACGTATGCCCGAAACGAGAACGCGCCCGCCCGCCTCAGAGTTGAAAAGTGCTCAACTTTTGTGATCGCGACGCGAGAATCGCCTCGCCGTTGGCCAACGTTTCCAGTCTGGCTGGTAAACTCAGTTGACGCAGAAGCTGCTCCACTGCCTCCTAATTTCCCTGCCCCAAACTCAAAATGTTCTTAATTAGTTTTCCCACCTGTTATTTCTACCAGCCCACCCCAACGTGGCAGGCTACAACTGGGCCTGGCAGCAAGGCGGTTCTGTATCACACAGCCTGTGCGTCTTCGCTCTCGCTCTGCACGTGTTAAAACGCGAGGCGATTGCGCGCGGTTCTCATGGAATTAAACGCTCATTAAAGCGTTATAACTAGCGCCGCTTTGATAAACGCTCCTTTTAAACCTGATGCACAGAAGTGGCTTCGCATGCGAAGCTTTTTTAATTTATTTTAATTTATTTTTTATTGTCGCTAATAAGCTTTATTTGAAAAACGCCTTCAGGAGTTTGGAAACCACGGCGGAATGTGCAGTAGCTGCAAGAAGTTCTGAATTAAGACAAATACATCAGCTGTCATTGTGTTCTTTCACTAGATTTTTATTTATTTATTTAAAAAAATTCTCCGGTTTCTCATTTATAACCTACCGGTAAACCCCCCAACCACCTCCATCTAGCACAAAGATGTTTTTTGACGGAGTGAAAATGCAATAAGCCTGTGCCCCCAGTACTTGTTGATGTCATGATAAGTCACTCACAAAGTTGGGGGTTGGACTTGGACGTAAAATACGCGAGTAACAGAACATTACTTTCAGAACATTGTCAGAAATGAAAATAACACGTTTTTGTTACTTTTTTTTTTTTAACATGTTGCTCTTTAAATGAAAAAATATGCCCATGAAAAACAATGGTGCACCTGTTAGTGTAAGTATTATTGAGATCTTGTTTATTTACTTTACTTACCTTTGTTTATTTTATCTACTTTATTTGGCTTATAATAAGAAATTGGTGTAAAAAATAAGTCTATGGTGTTTTAAATATGTTACTAATTAACTTAGCTGAAGCCTAACTGAATTTTTCAGGTTTAATCCATCAGAAACTTTATTTAACTAAATTGTCATTGTTGTACAACAATGTGATCTCCAGAAACCTTAACTTCTGACAATGCGAAAGTAGTGCTTTAGTTTTAGTTCGAACTTCATTTAGCTTTAGTGCTGGAGTCCTGATGCAATATTTGTGTGTTCATCTTGGCCATGTGCCAAGTTTAATTAATTTATTTATTTTAAATTAAGCCTGCTGTTGTTAAGCCACTTATTAAGAATCCACATCCTGACCCTTCTGATTTCTCCAATTACCATCCAATCTCCAACACGCCTTTTCTCTCTAAGATTTTGGAGCGTTGTCGCCCAACAGCTCTTCTTTTCTAAGTATGAATAATAAACATGATGTGTTTCAGTCTGGTTTCCGGAAGTATCATAGTACAGAATCAGCGCTTGCTAAAGCGATCAGTGACTACCTGCTTGCCTCAGATTGTGGATATGGTTCTGTTTTGATTCTGCTGGACTTAAATGCCGCATTTGACACTATTGACCATGATGTTTTAATAGACAGGCTTGATAACACGGTCGTTGGTTATTCAGTGAAAGCAGAAGCTACAGGTATTCAACTAAAATTTGTGAAGGTCCAGTTACGTAAAATTCCTTGCTTACAAAAGGTCCGGATAAGCAACTAACATGACTGAATGGCGACAAGTTACATTTTAATGCTTAACCATTAATGATTAATTTGTGGCTACTAATGAAATAAATTAGACATTAAATTTACTTTTAAACTCTGTTGTATTTTTAACATGCCTTTATAAACATTTATTTGCTTGCTCTTGGGCTGTAAGGGAATGGACGAGCACTCTGGTGGACCTTCATATCGAATCATATCATATTGAGTTGATTTATTTTATTTCTCCTCAGAACTGAATTTTGTGGGGAGGTTAATTGGTTAAGTTATGTTTTGTCTCGTAGCAGCGCTTCACGTTACCACTTTTGACCGGCGCCACGGACTCTGAACAAATGAGACGGTTTTAAACTTGAAGCGGGAAGAATAAACGCATACTTCTCTGTCCATTCGTCTTTAAACATTCTGTCGTGCGACT
>JAOUQW010000011.1:7701300-7716165 GCA_028565825.1 Olivaichthys viedmensis
ATGGGTTATACCTTGAACAAACAACATGTATAAAACAGCTGAATTCAACTTATTGTGAATATGTGGATGAACAAGACAGCCTGTTAATTTATGTCATCTTGTTAACACAAACTGGCCAGAACTAATGTGCTTACAATTTATATAAAGGACATCTAAATAACGCATTGTTTCATCATACATAAACACTTTATAAGGTATTAATTTATGTTTACTGTAGATCAACATGCATGAAGTATTCACATTTTACGTGAACTCTCTGAGGTCTGCGAGGTCTTACATATTTAATAAAGTAGGCATAGACCTCTGAGGGTTAATATGGACTCCGATGTCATTTTACCCTGAGAGATCTTTTTCCAAAATAACAGTCCTCATATAGTATAGATATATTTGTTTATAATTAAACTCTCCATATAAAGAGCCTGGCCATCTCAAAAATGCAGTGCAAGTAATGAAAAGCACATTCACCTGACTGAAATGCAAATATACATAAATATAAATATACATAACTCCCATGGACATGTAAAATGATTCATTATTCAAATGATCAGTAGGCCTGTAAAACACCTTATTAAACCGTGTTAAAGATTTACTAAATGAAATGCAAAGTTCTCTACTTCCATTCATGTGATATTTCAGTATCTACATTTAATGGATGAGTTTTATAGCCCTGTAAAATGCTTTTAAGAAGCAGCGAGTCCCATAGCCATACTTGTGCAAGCAAATAAAGTAAAATGTATGGCTTTGTGCCCCACAGTGTGACAGGGGAAACACAGCTGTAGATCACTGTCACACTTATTTTGGTTCTACCCCCAAGTTGCAAAGTGTTCATGAAATGTTTTTTATAAGCACTTGTTTATACTTCTCATTTAGTTTTTGGAGCCTCTTTAAAGTCTTGAAAGTGTCAATTTTCTCACTGGATCTTCTTCTCTCTCCATTCCTGTGAATTTGTCCATTGGCTTTGGTCTCCTGATGCTCCTTTGTAATCCTCAGCCTTATGTTCTTTGCTCTTCAGCTTTTCATTTTCAGTAATTTCCCTCCCTCTTCCACCTTTCTCCTTCTTTATTTCCGTCTTTTTATTGTCATTTGTAGTTATTACAGGTCTTTTCTTCCTTACCTTCAGTTTAACTGTGAGACAGAATTAGAGAAATCACTGCTCAAGCTTGTATCCCATAATTTAACATGAATTAAACATGAAACACAACCCATAGTATTCGGGTTTTAGATTGAGGTAATTTAGATGGATACATTTTAACATTTGGATAGATAAAAATAAAGGTTTTGGATGGCTATAATAGTCATCATTACTCACCAAGTAATTTGTCATTAGTTGCTCTAAACTTCCACTTTCATCTCTTGTTTTCCTGCTGAAACATAAATTAGTTTCAGCACTTTTGTCATTATTCATTATTATCATTGTTTTAGGCATTGTCTTTGCTCAGTCGTTTTACACACATCCACATGAACAGGCATCAAAGCAGGTGGAGAGATGCTGAAGATGGACACCGAAACTGAGGTAGAAGCTGCTGAAGAGCAGCTATATGACATATATATGACATTCTCCCAGCAATATGACATAGTAGTCAATACTAATGCCATAAAATATGAATACTCCATTAATGTTGGTCAAAACCTATTTGCATTCATTTAGAATAATGAATTATCTTGGGGCCGTTACTGTCTTTTCAGGTCAAGATGTTCTCAAATGTTTCCTGTTGTCTTTGAGTCATGATGAAAAATATAAATTCCAATAAAGGCATCAAACACTTCACCCTTATACACTTTCACTCTCTCACTTCCCTTCATTTCTTTCTCACTGCTCTCTACCTTCTTTAATTTATTGTTTATTCTTAAAGGAATTCCCTCAGTATGGTGTCTCGTAGCTCACTATTAGCCACCAGAAGGTTGTGAGGTCAAATTCTAGAACTGTCAGACTGCCCCTGTTGAGCCCATAAACTTTTATCATTCGGAATTAATAATAGTCCAGCTTCCCTCCAAATTGGCAAAAATCCCAATTGCTCTCTCAGAGATAAATAAAGTTAATAACATCTAAAAATTTAATTTAAAATGTTGAGGAAAAACATGTTCTTCAAGGCCGACTTGGAGCTTATTCACGACTCATTAGTAGGAATCATTAAAGCTAGCTGCCTCTGGGAAGCTTCTCACAGTGACTCATCTCTTAGAGCCAGCCGTAAGCTCCCTCTGAAACAGCTGAAAGCTATTTAATTTTGTCACATTCTCCCACATTCACGCCGTGTGCCTCATCAGCGATATCCTCAGAGGTGAGACACAAAGAATTCGATTTTACCTGGAGAGGACGTTTAAAGAGGATAAGATGTTTAAAGGGGGGGTTACCCAATCTGAGCACACCTGGGTGGAATAAACAGCCTCACATTTATCAATCTAACACATCAGTCGAACAAATGAGGGCTGAAATGTGAAAGATCAACAGCATTGTGTTCAGATCTTCACTCGTCTCCTCGCTGTCCCTCATTGGCTGATTTTGTGTATTTGCGCTGCTCCGTGGGAGAGTGTGAGTGAGGAATCGAGTCTTCAAGCACAGAAAGCAGAAATGATTATTTTTAATACCAGTCCTGAGGCACCTCATGCTAATTATCGGAGCCAGGAAGTCCATGACAACAGTGTAATTAATGCTGCAGGAAATAAAGTATGTGTGTGTGTGTGTGTGTGTGTGTGTGTCTTTCCTGCAGTTGGACCACTATCCTTCGGTCAGCTACACCCTTCCTGAAGCGTCAGACACTAAGTTCAATCTGGTCAAGACTCTCTTCCTAGGAAAACTGTCTCTCAATAGCTCCCCCCCGTAGCCTACAAACTGATTATTCAGAACTCCAGCCCATCCAGTAGTCATTCCATGTTGAATAATAATATCATGTACTAAATGTAATAACATGTACATATATATATATATATATATATATATATAAATTATATTAACATTATAAACCAAGAGTCCTTGAGCACTCTAATCTATATTATCTTGGTTGGGATTATCTTAAACTGTTTTAATATTATTTTAAGATGACAAACGCCCTGCCTACATTTGTAACCTAATCTATATATGGAAAAACAACATTATTAGTGATAATTTATCAGAGAATTATAAATTTATGATGGGAAATGAATCACTTTGATCATCAGCATCCTCCACATTCGTCTCTCTCTGATCACCTGAAGTAAATGGCACTCGCGGCACAACCAAGAGCCTCATCGTCGCTCTTCACTCGACTGATCACTGTTCGCTCTTACATCGATGGTGAAATAATCTGTTCTGCCTGTTGCCTAAATTTCCCATAATTTCATTAGGTCATTTCTTTTTACAACTTTGTCTGCTGCCAGCTCTACAGAGTGTAAAAGCACTTTTCTCAGTTTTGATGATGATGTGACGGTGCGTGTGCATCGCGGACAATTTGACAGCTCTGTTTGCAAACTGAATCGATAAGTAATATGTCTGTTTCGCTGTGGCACGTAGATATCCAACAACTTGATCAAAGCATAAGAATTCACTGCATGAGGAAAGCACAATTAGCTAGAAACTAGCAAGGTTTTAAACATCTTCAGGCAGACTGACTGTTTTTCCACCGCACTTGTTAAACTGGCTCCTTACCTAACGCGATATTTGCAGGCAGACTGTAGCCTAGGTAGGGGGAAAGCAAATAAAAACATTTCCACGTCGTTTTGGTGAAATACATTTTTGTTTTCTTAACGTAGAGGTGTCAAAGTATATTACAGGCATTACAACTTAATTTTGGTCAAAACCCGATTTCTCGTAATTTTTGGCTGTTTGCCAGAATTCAGCCACAGCGACATCCGATGGGTTTTCCCAGGTCGCCATACAGATACAGAACTGTTTTCTTACCTGTTTCTCTATTGGCTGTCTAGCTCGGATGCCATGTCTGACTCGGATGTGCTTCTCCAGTATCAGGCGACTGCTGAAGGTTCGTTTGCCCTCCGAACAGTACCTGAAATAAAACACAAAACTGAGGATCAGACTTTTTTGGACCACTGAGGTTTCCGTATGTTTTTGACATGACCTCATATTTGATTCGCCTGACTAAATCAATGTCAACCCTCTCAAGAAATAATAATTGTGGGTTTTAAAATAAAGCCTTTACAAAATGATCGAGTGCTATTTGAAATACTTTACTAGATCTAGAATGCTACAATGCTCAATTTAGTTATTTAAATGAGTCTGTGACCAGCTTGTCCATATGGTCCATACTTTCAATGAATATGGCAAATGGAGATGACAGGAAGAGGACTGAAAAAATGTTAACTCACTGGCAGTGGAAGACTCTCTTGACACCCTCGTGAATGACACGGACATGGCGACGTAGGCTGTTGGCCGAGCTAAAGGAACGCTCACACATCCGACACGGAAATTTCTTTATCGACTATGGAACCAGAGTATCATACGTTAATACACTGTTTTATTATTTTATTAGTACACATCGCATAGTTTTTACTTTTATGGTTTTACTCTTGAAATAGTAACGCTTTCTGAGCCAATGTGGGTGGTTACTAATGTGATTCTCTCCTGATGCTTTCTAAAACCTCCTTCATGTAGTTGGTGTTTAAGCAGAAACAATCAAAATATTATTAATTTATTAAGCCTACCAAAATGTGCAATAAATAAATAAATAAATACAATCAGGTATTCTTTTATTTGAACTGTTGTGGGTGTGTATTTACCGTGCCATGCTCGTTCTTCATGTGGTCAATGTAATCTTCTCTCTCAGAGTACCGTGTCTTGCACTCCCTGCATCTCCACTCTATGCTGGTCCCACTGTCCGGGGAACTGGGTTGCTCTTCCTCCTCGTTGTCGTCATCCTCCTCCTCTTCATTCTCTCTTTCCTCTCCTTTCTCTTCTTCCTCCCCCTCACCCTGTCCTTCCTTTCTTGAAGAGGAGTTTGCACTTAAGGCTGAGACAGGGGATGAGACAGTGGGCAAAGCCTCTGCTTTGCCTGACAGGCCTCTATGCGCAGTCTGAATGGGAGTAGAGTGGAATCAATCAAAAGGTAAGTATAAGGCATGAGTCACACGCCAACTCAAATCATTTAGTCTGAATTTAACTGTGTGCTTGGAACAGAGCTTTGCAATAGGTAACACTGATGTTACCTGGTAAAGGCCAAACCAAGACTTTACTGTATGCCTTTATTGACACCACATTCTTTTAAGGAAAAAGCAAAGAATGGGCAACACAAAAAGGCAAGAGAGAAAAAAGAAAAAAAAAGAAAAAAAAAGAATTGCACTTTATTGCTTCCTTAAGAAGTATTTGTTCAATATAATGGTTTAATAAAACATTTAACCTAGTTTGATTGCAGGAACTAACCTTGATGTGTTCCATCATGGAACCCTTCTGAGCATATAACTTGGTGCAGTCTGGACACTTGAAAACGTGCACCTTCTGCTTGGCCAGGTGAGTGTCAAAATGCATATACAGCAAAGGTCTCTGGGTAAAGACTGTGTCGCACATCACACACTTGTAAATCATCCTATAGGGACGTACAGAACGATTATAAAAAATTAAGGGGTTCTCAAACACAACTGCCCTGCAATAACTGATGTAAAATTTTACAAGTTAGTCTCCCAAAAACAATGTACAGTTTATGAACAATATATGAAAATGGTCAATAAAGCCAATGAATGCAAGACAATCCAAGCCAGCCCAAATGGCATGAATTTCAATTATTGAGCGACAAATATATTGCTGCTATTTACTTATGCATGAATTGTTGAGTATAAGCAGAATGACAAACTATTTTGCTTTGTTAAATACAACAGGAAATATAAGCTAGGACAAAAGCTGTTGAAGTACAGTCCTTGCTTTTACTGATTATATACTTGTATTCAATACTTTGCAGGTTGCCAGTTTTACACTGGTGTCCTGGTGTATACGTCTGTACAGGTCATACATTTGTGCAAAATATCTAGAACATACTTGGCCTGAGCAGCAGTGAGGGTGGGGTGCTGGGTGCTGATGTGAGCCTGGGCGCTGGGGGCTGATTTGAAGGCCATTGGGCAATGTGGGCACTTGTGGAACACTTCGCAGTGAGCAGTCTGAATGTGAGATTTGATGGAGTTCAGGCCACCAAACACCACTTGACAGTTGGAGCATCTATGAAATACATGCAAATTTTTATCACTGCGTGAAATTTATTCCAAACATCTGTGCTGGTGACAAAAAATAACATATAAATTGTAAAATTACACTAACTGGTATTAAACTCTGTAATGCATTTTTCTCATTTTTTGAGAAAAAAATGTATGGCTACGCTGGCAGCTAGCACAAATTAAATGTAGACATGACTCCCATGTGGGTTTAAAAACAATTTTTTCCATTTTTTTTGTACTTAAACATTTTAGACCCATGTTAAGACCTGTAGCCGATGCGTCTGGCAAAGTGAAGACAGGCCTCCTCTAGATGAGTCTGGAAACTGGACTGACGAGCAATGCCACCACATTCAGGACACACATGGGGAGCCCGGTGCTTATGGATTCGCTGGTGAGCTGACACACTGCACCCATTAGGCAGCATCATTGGCGGAGAGCAAAGCATACAGGTCTGAGAGAAGAGGAGAAGGCATGAAAGGTCCATAGCACTGATCCTGCAAATTCCCTTCACTACAGTGTGTAACAGAAAGATGAGTAATTTCAATTGCCGTGTTCTGCAATTCATAGGAGCATCTACTTTTTACGTGTTGTTTAACAATTACATATAAAACCAAAAGGTCACTCAAGGTGAACGTCCTACTCACTGAATTGGGGGTAGCTCTGATTTGCTGGAAGTGGGCAACTAGCTCAGCCTTGCCTGCGAACTGAGCCTGGCATTCAGGGCATTTGAAATTGTGGTACTGAAGAACCTCGCCCTTTTTGCAGGGAAGAGGCATTAAGACATGGGGACTCTGAGGCCCACGGCGAGCTGGACTGGGTTGGGAAGCAACTGTGCCTTGTGAGGGGGATTCTTTCAGTGGACTTGGGGTGGAAGGGATAGAGGGGGTTCCTGATTGGGTAGAGGGAGTTGACATAGATGGAGAAGAGAGTGGAGGCGAGAGCATACCTAAAAGTACAAAAAAAAGACGGAATTAGCATTCTTTTAAGCTTGTCATATTACAACCGTAAAGTGAATAATGTACATTCAATTAGTATTTAATAAGTACTGTTAAAACAATAGAATAAGTAGTAGCTACATACCAATTGGCGTGGTGTCCTGTTGGCCAATCATCTGCTCCACAGTAACTGGTCTCATGACCAGATGTGAACACTGCATAACCAGTCCTCTCTCCTTATGCTCCCGAGCATGCAACAGCAGACTGCACTTATTAAAGAAGGCCAGGCGCTTTGCACAGTGGTTACAAGTCACCTCAATTCTTAGGGAGCGCCTATCGTAGTGACGTGCCAGGCTGCGTTCCAGAGCAAAGGCATCTCCGCACTCTAGGCAGCGATAGCCTGTTGTAGGCATGGGGAGACCCCACTCGGGGGGAGGTGGGGTAGAGAGATCCGGACGGTAGCTAGGCAGCAAGTTCTTGCTGTTGAGGATCTTATTGAAGGCTTCAACTAGGCTCGACTGGCTCCGGGAAATAACAGCTCCTGTGCTGTTGACAATAGAGGCTGGCTTGCAAGGTACGTGAACATTAGGTGTACCTCCGTTAGTTGCCCTCCCAGGGGTGGCACGCACACTGATGCCACTAACTGTAGGCGTAACCGGCAGGTTGGCAGCTTTCGTGATGCTGACAGCTGTGGCAGAGACCTTGGTCTTGTCTGAAGAGACAGAGATTTTGTTTTGAGCTTTGCTCGCTGCAGCTAGCATGGCGCTGCTGGCCTCTAAAGTGGACACAGGCAGAGTGGAACCTTTTACCATTCGACCAGTGGGTTCAGCTTTTTGGGTTTTGTTAGCAGGGACTGCCTGACCTCCTGGTTGCACTTTTGAGCCATCTGTGCCTTTACCTGCACCCCCAGCAGCTCCTTTCCCTGCCACACGAGTAACTGTTCGAGTGATGCTTCCTGTGGAGGTTTTAATGGTCTTTATTCGGACTTTAAGAGGCCTGGAGGATATATTACCATCGGCTGCAGTGCCTCCACTGCTGTTAGGGATTGTGGGGGACTGGGTAGAATCACTCTCCTCTTCCACCTCCATTTTTTCTTCCTCTTTTTGTCTATTGTCCGGACCTAAATTAGTTGTATCGCCATTGTCCTCATTCACTCCTTTGGCCACCTCCATCTCCTCTTCTTCCTCCTTAGGTTCTCGAAGGCCTGTAGGTGGGGAAGAAGCAGTCAGCGCTGGGCTGGACAACTTTTTGGAAGCTGCAGGCATTGTTACTGAAGCTTTGGGGATCTCAGGCTCCGGACTTTCTGGTGAGTCACGTTCCTCAATGACATGCTCTGGATTTCGCTCTTCTGGAGGTGGGCTCTTAACATTCCCTGTCTGAACAGGTGAAGAAAGCCAGTTCTGTGCCCGAGGGGATGCTGGTGAGGCCAAGGGGATGTCACCTGGTTTGGGGTAAATTGCTGAAGACATTGGTGCTGAGCGGGGAAGTGACGGGGACTCTGAACTCTCTGCGGGAGACTTGAGCCTGCGTGAACGTTTTGGGGAGGTGGGAGAGCCTGGACTTTCTTGAATGACCAGTGAACCCCCAGAATCTGGATCTGAATCTTCCTCCTCAGAGTCCATACGCCTAAATTCGGATGAACTGTGGCGCGGAGTGCCATTAAATGGTTCTGTCAAACTTGTGGCAAGTGGTGATGAGGCAACAGCCCCTGACACACGGGACCCAACAGAAGGAGAGGCTGATGAGGGTGATGAAGAAGGAACTGTGGAAGGATTTGGGAGGTAAGGTTTAGGAGGAGGAAAAAAAGAAGAAGCCACTCCACTCGTGCCCCCAGGAATAGCAGCGCCTTTTGTCTTGTCAGCTCCCTCTAATCCTGTTTCTTGCTGTGCATGTTGCTGTTGCTGCAGCAACTGCATTTTTCTGGCCCTACCAACAGGGTCTCCAGAACCCTGTGCCATCAGAGGCTTTAGCTTATTGAAGATGTTGCTACTCTGTTTGGAGGTGTTAGCACATCCAGGCACTGACCCTGTGGCCTCCGGAGTCACTTTGGAACCACACAGAGGCCATTGCTCCCCATTTGGCTGGGTTCGGGACTGAGATAGATGAGCTGCCCCACCTGAGGACACAAATCCATTATGGTTGAGTGGTTCCGACACCGGTACATCACCACCTTCAAAGGCTTCGCTACGCACCCGATTCTTCACAATAACACTAACAATAGAGGGGTCACTCTGTGGATCTGTGGACGGGCTGGGGGCTCTGAGGATGGAACTTCCTCCAACCCCGCTTTCGCCTGATTTTGTGAGGGTACCACCACTTGATCCCTGGTGCCCCTCCACCTCTTCAGGTGCTGACTGAATGGCCTCTTTGGCATCGATATCAGGAATATCAAATGCTGCCAGCAAGTCATCAAAATCGGGGGTCTTCATGTCCCCCATGCCGGGACAGTGGACTCAACCCTACAGAGCATCAAGACAAAAACATTACAGATGGTGCTACTGCATGTTTGGAATTTGGGGTGTAAAGCGACTCCGGGCCATCATTACTGTCAGTGCACTGCAGAACGTATAAACTACACAATACATTAAGTTTATTTTCAAGTTCAAAGATTATGCGAACTGTTAACGTTTACAGTCACACTGAGAGATCTCACTTTAAACTCGGTGGTTTGTTACTCTTTAGTTCATAGAGAAACACAATATGCAATTAGTGACTGTAACCCCATCCCTTTTGGTGTCCGTGTTATTCAACCATAGCACGACCATGTATTCATCAAACCGAAATCGTGCCTGGCTGGCTACCACTACAGCCGTCGCCAAGTGGCTTTGTTAGCCGACTGGCTGATCACAAAATTAGCTTCTTTCATCACCACAGGTTAATTACTGCAATGTCGCAATAATTAGCAACGCTCATTACATGCGTCCTAGCTAACATCTAGCGACGATTAAAACTAGTGAAGTAGCACGCGTAGTTACACAACGTTTGTATATCGTGAGCAGCCAGCCAGGCAGTTAGCTAGCGCTGAGGTCTCAAGCTGGTAAAAACACAAAGCAGCTAGCCAAAGAAAGGTAAGCTGACTGGTAATGTGTTTATTTGTATCATGGGACGCTATCGAGCTCGTTTACAGAACCCGAAATTCAACTATCATAAATGTACAAAGTCAGAGACGCTCTTGATTCTTAATCTCTATTGGCACAAACCAAACCGTACTTTCAATTGTGCAAGACCACTTGCTAGCTATTCGGTTAGCTAATGCATCAACTAGCTGGTCTCGGTACAGTAACGCACCACTGGATATCTAGCTAACTGCTCATAGGACTTCTCAAATAGTAGCTTCATTGAACCACAAGCCACGGTTGTGTATTCAAACCACGGTCGCGCAAAACGGCTAACTAGCCAGTTAGCTTAATAAATGGAGAACGCACTGGTCCAACGCTAGCTAGCCAGTTAGCTCGTTGCTACGGTTTATTTTAGGCTCGCGCTTCCTCCATGACGGCTGAGCTCGGCTGGCCACCGTTGCAAAGCAGCGAGGGGTCATTTAAACGAAGGCCACGGCGTGTAAATGCAACATTTGCTTCTGTGTAAATGCCGTTATATGGATTTCAAAATAAGCCACGTGTCCTCCGTTACTGAAATCTTACATTGGAAACCGAGTGTAGCGCGTTTTAGTGCCAACAAGCAATGATTTGTTTACCTGATCTTTTGAGATTCCCGACTATCCTCGCTCCAGTTGAAGCGCCTTAACTTCCCCGTCATCAATCGGCTATGCCAGGTCCAAACAGATCACAATTTCGCGATGCAAAAGCCACCAGCAGGCAGCTGATAATATTTTTGTTGTTGTTGATGGATTACATTTAGCAACTGTTCAAATAAATACTATTAAAAAATCTCACAGTGCAAACTCGTTTACAACTGATAATTGATTTTTTTTTCCCTACAGTTGATATTCTGATTTTTCTTCCCTTCCAGGATCTCCCACAAGGCGTTCTTTGGTGCTTTTGCTCTGGTTGTAATTTTGTGTGCTACACCTGGCAAGGTCAGATAATAAACGTTCAGTTTCTTTTCTCCAGAAATTAGGGGTTTGGATCATGCCTGTTATGTACCAGCCTCACCAATTGCTGTCCTGTAATTACTGGATGAATTATTTATTTATTTATTTATTTTACATTAATTGCTATTGTATGGACCAGAAGTGGGAAGTAACAGCCAACAGCATCTGCTTCCATCAGCTAATAAACCTGAAGATAAGAATGAGGATATTCCTTTAGGATAACATTAACTGGGTAAAAGCTGCATCTAAATTGTCTGAACTGGTTATAAAATAGCCTTTTCATGCTATTGATATCACACAGACATGCCTGGCAATGTAGTTACACCCTTGTTCAGGCAGCATAAATAAACAAAACTAAACTATTCACATGGCTTACAAATAGTTATCGCCACTTACAGTTAATCATTTGGCATAGGGTTTTTTCCAAGGTGAGGCAGAATGCAAATCCAAGAACAGAGCTAAGCAGTTGAAGATTAAGGGTCTTGCTCAAGGACCGAACATTGGCATACCTGGGATTTGAACTCAAAACCTTCTGCTCACAGGGCCTCAACCACCACTGGTTTGTATCATATTTTGTTTATGTAAGTAATAGCGATTACAGGGCTCAAAGGGCACATACCAAAAAAACATATCATGGTAGTATATGTAAAGACATTTTACATTGTGTATCGATACCTGAATTGCCATCACTATGATAGAAGAATCAGAATCTGTTTTATTGCCAGGTATGTTAAACATACAAGGAATTTGTCTTGGTGAGTGCACATGTACCATACTAAACAGACAACACTAGTTAATTTACAAGCATGTAAGAGGTACAAGAAAAAGATATGGGAGAAATAGATAAGATGGTAAAACTAACCTAAAATAAATAGAATAAATAGTATATGCTGCAGAGGAAGTACAATGGCATAGAGGTATGAAAGAATATTGAATATGTACATATTTGCAAGGTGTGGAAGACTTTAAGAGACCTGTACAGTATTAAATACAGTATAGTATAAAGTGATTTGTACTGATGATACAATTGTGCAGAATGTGATACGTCAAGTGTCCTCTGTGGTTGACGAAGGGGAAAAAGCTGTTTGTGTGCCTGGTTGTTCTGGCTTTGATGGCTTGCAGTCTTCTGGTGAAGGGAAGGGGTTGAAAGAGGTGATGTCCGGGGTCGGCTATAATCTTGCCAGCACTTCCTGACCCTCCTGTCGTAGATGTCCTGAAGAGTTGGCAGATTACACCCAGTGATTCTTTCTGATGTCCTGATTACACGCTGAAATTTGGCTCGTTCCTGTGAGGTGGAGGAGCCAAACCATACGGTTATAGAAGAGGTAAAGATGGACTCAATGATCGCAGTGTAGAACTGGATCATCAGAGCCTGTGGAAGGTTACATTTTTTTCAACTGCCTAAGAAAGAAGATCCTCTGCTGTGCTCTCTTGGTGACGGAGGCTGTGTTCCTCTCCCACCTCAGGTCCCTGGATATAGTAGTGCCCAGGAACTTAAGTGACTGCACAGTAGAAACCGCAGAGCTGTTAATGTTGACCGTCTTTGTGGTGGTGTGCATCAAATGGTTGTGACTGCACCAGGACACCAGTTGCTCAATTTCCTTTCTGTAGGTGGACTTTGGTATCACCACTGGTAATTAGGCCGACTACGGTGGGGTCATCTGCAAACTTCAGGATCTTCAGAGACCTGTCCCTGGAGGTGCAGTTGTTGGTGTAAAGACTGAAGAGGATGGGCGAGAGCACACAGCCTTGAGGTGCTCCTGTGATGAGGGTCAGCTGACTCTGGTCAGCTGTGTGCTTTCCCAGCCGCACCTCCTGTCACAATGCAGTAAAAATGCGTAAAAAATTGCCAGTATAAAACGAACACCAGTAAAAATGACATTCATCCATACTTCTGTAAATGCAATTACAATGCAAATCCTTACATTTAACAATTATTTGCGTACTTTCAAGCCCAGCAATTTACTATTTTATAGTTGGGTAATTCAGGAAACTTTTTGCCAAGTCCTCATATAATACATTCACATAATGCATGACTTTGAAATGTATGTTTTTCTATGAATCTGGGTCTCCTATATCATTTTATGTTGAAAATAGTAAAAAAAAAAAAAAAAAGTCCTACAGCTATAAAATTAAAACATTTTAATAACATTACATAGGCTATTGAATAAAAATAACATTAAGCACAACAATAATTACATTAAAATGCAACAATTACATAAAAAAAACTGTTGCATAAGTAAATTTTTGTAAGCGCACACGTTTATTGGGTGCTTTATTTATGCAATATGACTATGACTTCTGACTTGTCTTTCAATAATATCGGAATTTTCAATAATATCTGAACCATCAAAATACCTGATTAAAGTCAGTTCATGAGGTGGCCAATTTTAGCTAAAATAAATGGCACAGTTTATCTACCATGTTAAGCTAAAATGGGCCAGCAGCTTTATGATGTTAGTTTGCAAATCAATTCAATTATAAAGGCCATAAAGATAATGATCATAAAACATTACTTCTCAATGATCATTTGTATGTTATTTATCTATTGAACTAATTTTTTAAATAAATGTTGCACATCAATTAATTAAATAATTTGCTACATGTCAAGTACCGTTAAGAAAATGTAAGAAATTATTTGCAACAAAAGTCTATGAACATTTAAAGCGCTAGGAAGCACCAACCTTACCTGACTTCACCCTACTTATGTAATGATATTTCACCATTGAGCTGTAACTTCACCTATAGATTATAAGCATGTTAAAAGAAAAAAAAGTGTCTTGTAAGGTTTTGAAATGTTGTATTTTTCAATAACCCTTTTTCTGAGTAAATTGCAGCAATCAGTTGATCCTCTGTTGATTAAACATATGCTCTGATTCTCCACTCCTTAAAAACTGCAGGTGAGGTCAGGCGCAACTCCACTTAACCTGCCATTTTCCAGGTTAGTTTCAGATCATAAGTTGTCAGGGTAACTGATCTTGATTTCGTCTTACCTTTAAACCTGGACTGGAAAAATCCGGATTTTTGTTAATCTTGATTTACGTTATCAGGCTAACTAAATTCAGTTGTTTGAGATAATTGCACACTCCTGTTTTGCCTGGAAAAGGCAGATAAATCGAGACTCAAAACCATGATCAACAAGTCAATGCCACTGGTACAGAAGCCTGGAGAGGCCAGTAAACGTTTTTTTCTTTTTCTTTTTCTTTTTCTTTTTGCACACAATGTAGTAAGACATGGGCAGTTCAATTTAATGTGGCTACGGGATACGAAATCAGAGTCGGGAAATCGTAATGCTTAAGCGAGATTTAGCTGCGTTATTCGTGCTCAATTTGCTATTTCGAGTTCTCGAATTAATAAAATTGTACCCACGTTTTGGTTCATTTTTGCTCTTGTCTAAAGAAAACACGCAATTTCATTTAAGTAGATGTAGTTCAGTCCCCGCTATAGACCCACATGAAAGAAATACATTTAAAATATATGTGCAATATAGAGTCCTCTTCCAAAAATGCTGTGGGTGGCAATATGTAGCACATCCTCATGTTAACACTTTAATTAAAAATGTCGATCCATAGACGTAAAGTCCACCGAAGCTGTAAGATGCTTTAAGGTTAAATCTCTCTCACACACACACAAAATCAGCCAATCGTGTGGCAGCAGCGCAATGCATAAAATTATGCAGATACGGACCAGCAGCTTCAGGTAATGTTCACATCAACCATCAGAATGGGGAAAAAATTTGATCTCAGTGAT
>JAOUQW010000011.1:7731513-7743905 GCA_028565825.1 Olivaichthys viedmensis
AGTGGTTAGGGCACTGGGCTACTGATTAGAAGGTTGTGGGTTCAAGCCTCAGCTCCACCAAGCTGCCACTGTTGGGCTCTTGAGCAAGGGCCCAACCCTTAATCCTCCCTGCTCCAGGAGCCATGTATCATGGCTGACCCTGCGCTCTGACCCCAGCTTACCAATATGCGAAGAATCAATTTCACTGTACATGTATATGTGACAATAAAGGAGCCTTCTATCTATGTATTACAGCTTTTCACGGTTGCTATTTTGAGCTTAAACGTATGGGGAAAGTTTTATTTCAACAAAATATATATATTTTTAAACATAAAAGGTCTTCCTAAGTTGTGCAAGGTTGTAAAACACTTGTAGAGAAATCTCGGACCACTCCACCATGCAGTATGCTCGTGCGTTCTCTTCCTGGCAAATTTTCAACTGTTACATGCTTCAAAAACATTTTTATTATAGCACTTAATGGTATATTTAACTGCTTATGTATTTTTTATATTCTGTACCTGACTTGTGCAGGTCAACAACTATTTGTCTCTATTTCAACTATTATGTTGAAAGCTCTTTGGTTTTCCCCATGGTGATGGATGACAAAGAGATTTTACATGTGTGCAACCTCATATTTGGTAAATGGCAATGACAGAGTTTCTGGAGACTGAGAACAATTTAAAAAAAATATAGAACTGCTTCAAGGATCACAGTTTGCTAGCAGTTAGTTTTTCTCAATAGCTTACACACATTTCTTCAACAGTGTTTCCACTCTCAAATGCTCTAACACATTTCTCAAAACTATACACACATTTAAAAAAAAGTTTTTGTAAATATTGTAAGCAAAATTGAACACTGGCTTCAAAATGAAATATTCACATCACAAAGCTATCATATGAACTTCTACAACAAACCATGTTTTTCACACTGCACTGATCAATTGAGGACACAGTCGTCACAGTGTCCTGCTGTATACATCAACTAGAGACAATTACATGGGATTGCAATAAATCTTTTTTTATTTTACATTTAGTGCAAGTAGGAAAAATTTTGTAAGTGGCAAAATACAGATGAATTAATGAATGTAACATAAAAATAAACTCAAACATTATGATAATATAGAATAACAAGCATAGCATATGTTTGTAAGCTCATGAGGATGGCAGGTGTAGTCATTTCATTCAATAAATTATTGTGGGGCTTTTCTGCATAAAAATAATTCAGAAATGTATTGTGCCTTTCTAGACACTCAGGTCTGTCACTGCCTTTTTACATCATATTGTCTAAAGAAAACCTTGAGTATGCATCTTTTACCTGGGAAGGTGCATGTAGTGTACCTTTAAAGCTTTACTCTTGAAGCGAATTAAAGGTACAACAGTGGTCCTTAAGGTCTAAGATGTACTTTTAATTATGTTTAAAGGTACACTATAAACACTTTTAGTATTCCAAAAAAAATGAAATAAGAGTTAAGCATGAAATTTGTGCTTGGATATGGTACACTGTATATAGCGTGTAGTGAGTTTGCAATGAGAGAGAACAGTAAAAAGTGTTTTGTTCCAATGGTTGGGATTCTTTTTTTGAGAAACGTGCCAGTGCGCAATAAGTAATCGTGAAAAACTGTAAACACCTGCTGGGGCAAAATATACTTGCTTTAGGTATCTACAGACTTTTAAAGCCGCTTAAAAAAAACAAACTCATCCTCTCTCTAGCACACATATATACATTATACACACACATGGCTCAGTACTGCAAGGCAAAGCCTTTTTAAAGAAACTCACACACACACACACACACACACACACACACACGCACACATAATCACCACACCTGCTCTGCATTGCAAAGTAAAACATCTTTAAATAAACTCACAGAGCTCTTAGTAATGCGCGCACACACACATGCTTGTTAAACTATGTAAATCTTCACAAACACATGTTTTGAAGCTTATATTTATAGTTTTATCACATTTTTTATTCCTGCCATTGCACATTATCAGTCACGAAGCATCGCTTCATCTTAGTGACATGTTAAATGGCGATGTAGTCCACTTATTAAGAGAAGGGACAAAATTCATATCACATTGACTTTAAAGTGATCAAATAAATCGCATATGATTTGAGACCAGAGGTTTCCAGCAATGCACAGTCCACTGTGTAATTGTGGGCTACACCCTACAATGTGAGTCTGCTTCTATGCACTCAGAAATCATCACACACAGCTGTTTTTCCTTCTGCTTTTCTCTTTGCACAAACTCCTGCATGGTCACTCCTGCTGCTTTTCCCTGGAGAAATCCATTTAGCTGGAGTTTGCAGCAGTGTTGCTAGCTTGTGAGCTTTTGTCAGTGATTAGCCTCTGTTTTTAGGCAGCCGGTTCCCAAGGTAACAGCAATGGCAATAAAACCCACCAGATACACCAGAGATTTGCGGATTGGGGGATAGAGCTGTGGTTAAATTCTTGGGTATTGATTTGGATCAAAATAATTTTCTAGCCTTCATAGAAAGACCAATTGCATTTTGGTAAGGGATGAGTGGAAAGAGAGGAATCTAAATTGAGCAGAAGAATGCGCTTGTGAATAATGCCACCATAAAGGCACTGAGCTGCATTCTACAGATGCATCATACAGACGCTGTTGTGATCTCAAACTGGCGAGTTTTTCCATCTGCAAAAGGGGGCTTCAGGAAATACAATATTTGTTGGTTATTTCCATCAGAGAGCATGCACAAAAGCTATTGCAATATTATTTACAAAAATTTTGTGAAAAAGGCTTATGGCTTGGCTAACATTTATCTTCCCCTTTACATTTATTTATATGGCAGATGCTTATATCCAAAGCAACTTACAGAAAGAGGATACAATTCAAGTAGTTGAGGGCTGCTCTGGGGTCCAATAGTGGCTCTGTGACAGTCTTGGGATTTAAACTCACAGTCTTCCAGTCACGAGTCCAGAACCTTAACCACTGAGCCACCACAGCACTTTAGTATGAATGCAGAGAGATCCATAGCATCCATAGATCTATAGAGAGATCCATAGCAAATGAATGTGCTGATTCTGATTCCGACCAAAAGAAAAACAGAGAAAAGGTTAAAATCTTTTTAGCCTGAACCATTTAATATTTGTTGAACAGGTTTTCTCCAGATGCGAAAATGTAATATACTGCAACTGTTTGACTGTTTTAAAGATTTTATTATCTGTGCAGACAATTTCTTTTCTAAAGCTATAGGACTAGAATGTGGTGCATTAATAGTAATTTACAATTAAAAATGTGCATGAATCAAAGGCTGCCAATTTATTTTTTATTTTTTTCCTGTGAATCACATTATAATAAAAAGCTTTAAAATGGTAAAATGAGTTACATTTCAAATCTACTCCATACATATTTAAGGAGCAAAATAACTTTCACAGATAAGCAAGAAAAGCAAGCAGTACTGCATTGGGAAAATAGGCAATCAGCCAGAATCAGCAATCAAAAATCTACAATAAGACAGAATCAGCAATCAAAGATCTACAATCAGCCAGAATCAGGATGCACACTGCTTTTCCTGTGCCATTTTCTCAATTTGCCTTAGGTTAGCTGACCTTGTCCTTGCTCTTTTTCTCCTTTTTAGCTGTCTCAAAGACCTATCATGACTGTTACGCTTGCAAACCAGAGAGTCTTTATTAGGGCTTAATATTCATTAGGTCTTAGTCTATTAGGTCTTCCATAGCAGGGGTCAGATGTTCACTGATTCACAGGCTGTGATGGTAAACAGAGGCAAATCCATAATCATACTTCAAACAAATAGACTAGGGTCAAAACTAGAAGGTAACAAAATGCTAGGAACTCGGCCTAGGAGCTGAGAAAATAAGAAAATATTATTTATGAGACTAGGAACTATAATGAGAAAACAAAGGACCACAGAAACCCAGCGTAACAGCTCAGAACTGTAATATAAACACATGCAAAACTAGACACAGTACACATAATAAGTACATTGACTGGGCAACAACAGAACAAGACACAGGTGTGAACACTCTAGACACAGAACCAAACATTGATTCGGTGTGTCACCAAGGCAGGGCTGAGCCAAGAGCTGAAGAAAATAGGCTAACAGGTTTTCATAACAGTCACCAGCTTTAAGAACATTTAATAATTGTTCAATGTTGTCAGTAGTTGTCATATAAATAATGCCGGAAAGGTAATCTCTAAAAAAGTGAATAATTTGGCAGGATTTACTTTGGGGAGCATTTACGTTCTCCCAGAGAATAACATAAAAATTGACAAAAAATTGCCTGGATAGGTTTCTACTAAAAAGCCATAGAGATTTTAATGTATTTTAAAGTTGTAACCTCACTCATAAGTATTTCATAGCTTTATATTAATCCAGCCAAATTTTTGTATGAGTAGAAAAGGATGTATTAAAGGATGCTCAGGTTCTCTTCACTGACATGCAAGGTAACAGAATTGCTGGAGCTGTTGGTTTAGCAGCAGGTTTTTATCTCATTTGTAGAACGCTGTCATTGAGGTTTGTAAAGGATGCTGATAAAGTAGATAGTAGGCTCATTTCTAGCTTTCCCAGCCTGTATAAAGAAATCTGGATGTTCTACATTTTCACAGTGGACTTCAGTGACAGATTATGAAGTTTATGCCATGCAAAATGTGACTAACATGCATAAAACATACATCCTAAGGCATTGTCTAACTTTTCGTGCATGCTGATTTAAGCAGATTTTATGCTTCAAATCATTTTTTTCCTAATTTCATCTAACTTGATTTTTATTTTTTTTGTTAAGGTTGTACTGTATTTCGAATGTCTGTCATGGATATTACAATGTTCACAAATGTTTACACATGGTTATTGGACACTGGCACATAACTAAAGATCACTTGTTATTTAACTAAACATTTGGGAAAAAAACTCCACTCATTACAAACTCGCCCTCATTACAAACTCCTTACACAATTTTTGCAAAACACTTCTACACACAAATATTATGATATACTCTCATTCCATATTTTAGGAATAGTAAGTCAGAAAATTTATAAATTTGGAAATTAGTGAAAGAGTACTTACCTCAGCAGAACAAGCGCTTTTTTGTATTGTTCTCTAACAAATGAGAGAAATAAAGGCAAAATGTAATTATCTACAGACAATATAATGAAAACTTACAAACTTACACTTACTGTCACGCTTTGTTGGGGTGCGAGGCACAGACACAGTCGCCAAGCCACTTAATAACAGAAAATTTACTTCTACAGACACACGTACACACAGGATGCACAGCATGACATTGAACAATCACAACACGGGACGGAAACAAGTGCGTACTTATACACAAACCAATCACACAGATGAACGTGACACAGGTGGGATCACTTAACATGATTAGACGGGGCGGGACTACATAACCAACACAACAAACACTTGTAACACACGTGGCGACCGTCTCCATGGCAACAGAGCCGCGCACGTGATGGTACCCCCCCTCCAATGCGCAGACAGGCACTCAAGGGGAGGGGTCTCCAGGCCTGTGGGCTCAAAGTCCACGTCAGGGTGAGAGGCTAGAGGCCGGTACTGCACGGGAGACTGGCTGACCTCCAGGGCGAAGCCAGGAAGCAGCGCACAGGTGCCAACAGGCGGAGGCCGTGGAACGACTTCCTCTGCGATTTCAGGGGGCGAAGCAACGACCTCGTTTGCGCAGGCGTGCAACGGAGCAAAGACTCCGTCCGCAAAGGCGGGTCGTGGAGCAGGACATCGTCTGCGAAGATGTGCAGCGGAGTGATGACCACGTTGATGAAGGCGTCAGGGAACTGAGCCTTCTGCGGTGTATGGGAACTGGGTGACGCCCATTTCTCCGGTGGTGCGATTGGGTGCCATGGAGACTGGCGTGGAGGCGCAACCGGGGGGGGGGGGTTTCCTCCTCTCCTGGGAGGCTTGCGGACTGGACCGGCAGCGGTACGGGGATGACCTCTGCGGTCATCAGCGCCCCCCCAAAGATTTCTAGGAGGGTTTCCTCCTCCTCTCCGGTGAGGCTTGAGACCTGGGCTGGCGGTACCGCTGCACTGGTCTCTGGAAGTGCAGGGGTAACCTCTCTGGCCATTAGCATCCCCCATACCACGTCAAGTGGGAAGTTTTCTGGTGGTGCGGTGGGAGGCGGGCCAAACCGCCACTTGATGAACCGGCCCAGGACAGTGGTGGTGAGCGATTCCATCTCTCTTTGTTGCACGTCGAACTCCCGGCGCAGCTCGTCCCGGGAGGCCACACCCATAATGGGGGCGAGTTGCTCCTTCACCGCGATGAGAGCACAGATGGCGATGAGATATTTGCCCCTCCATAGAAGTTCCTCCTTACTCAATCAGCTGAGCTCCTCCCAGCCCGTTGTCACCATGACAATGGGCTTTACTGGGCTGTCCCCCTCCAGTTCGGGCTTTTTCCTCTGTCTGCTTTTACGGCGTCGCAGGGCAACCCTCTCTTCCGAGGCTGCATATGCTTTGGCAAACTCTGCTGTCAACCGCGCAGAATCTCCCGCTTTTAGCAGCGCATAGAGTTCTGCCACCGGCAAATAATCCTCTTCCTCAAGCTCCTCTGCGGAGCGAAACGGGGAGCGACTCGCTGTGTCCGTTTTGAGGCTTGTGATTCTGTCACGCTTTGTTGGGGTGCAAGGCACAGACACAGAGGCCAAGCCAGTTAATAACATAACGTGTATTTTTAAAGACACACGCACAAACAGGATACATAGCATAACATTGAACAATCACAAGCAAACACGGGACGGAAACATGCGGGTACATATTGTCACCCAGGAGTAGTACGCACAGGGGTGAAGGCGCGGCGGGGAGCCAACTCGCTGGGACACGACCGCCCCCACCCCACTCTCCAAGGCATCCACCTCCACCACGATTGGTAGCTCCGGATCTGAGTGGCAGAGAAGTGGTGCCGTACAGAAGCGGTGTTTGAGTTGTTCAAAGGCCCTGGCGGCCTCCGGAGTCCAGTGCAGGGTCTTGGGCTTGCCCTTAAGGAGCTGCGTGATAGGGGCGGCGACGGAGCTGAAACCCCGGATGAACCGGCGGTAAAAGTTTGCGAACCCCAAGAACCGCTGGACTTCTTTGATATTTTTGGGCTGAGGCCACTCGGATACGGCCTGGACCTTCGAGTTATCCATCGCCACCCCTCGAGGGGAGAGCACATACCCCAGGAACGACATGCTTGTCTGGTGGAACTCGCATTTCTCCAGTTTTACATAGAGGCGATGCTCCAGGAGCCGTTGCAGTACTGCCCGCACGTGGGATACGTGTTCCTCTAGGTCGGCAGAATACACCAGGATGTCATCAATGTAGGCCACCACCCATCTGTCTAACATGTCCCGTAGGACGTCATTGACGAACGCCTGGAAGACCGAGGGGGCGTTCGCCAGTCCATACGACATCACCCGGTATTCATAGTGCCCCCGGGTGGTCTGGAAGGCCGTTTTCCACTCGTCCCCCTTACGGATGCGAACCAGGTTGTACGCGCTGCGTAGGTCGAGGCGAGTGAAAACCCGAGCGCCACGTAGCTGTTTGATGGCAGCAGGAATGAGGGGAAGGGGATAGCGGTTTTTGATGGTTATGGCGTTGAGGCCCCGATAGTCGATGCAGGGTCTCAAACCCCCTCCCTTCTTACCCACGAAGAAGAAGCTGGCCGCGGCCGGAGAGGTGGACAAGCAGATGAACCCCTGTTGGAGCGCCTCCTCAATATACTCCTCCATGGCGGTGTGTTCAGGTCCTGATAGTGGGTAGATCCGCCCTCGGGGGGGAGTAGCTCCTGGTAGGAGGTCGATGGCACAGTCCCAGCTCCGGTGAGGCAGCAGCTGGGTTGCCCGTTGGTGGCTGAAGACCTCCCCAAGGTCAGTGTACTGAGGAGGGACACCGGCAGGTGCTGTCATGTTGGGGCTCTCCACCGAGGTGACACGACAAGGGAGCTGGAGACAGTGTTCTTGGCAGTGTTGGCTCCACTGCACGACCTCTCCCTTACTCCACACGATAATAGGGTCATGGAGCGCCAGCCACGGATACCCCAAGATGATATACTCCTCGCAGGATGGAAGGACGAGCAGGGACAGGGATTCCTGGTGGCATACTCCTACCCGGAGCGTGATGGGTGACGTCCGGCGATGGACTCCTCCGGTGCCGATGGGTCTCCCATCCAGAGCTGTTATCCGGAGAGGAGGCGAGACTTCTACGGTGGGCAGGGCGAGGTGACGGGCCAGGTTCTGACTGATGAAATTGCCGGCGGCCCCGGAATCGATCAGAGCTGGAACAGAAGACACTCGATTAGCCCAAGAAATGACCACCATTAATTTCAATGTACGTGCTTCCAAGGTGGAACGGAAATCGGCACTCACCTGAGGTGCCCCGGTACCGCCGGGGCGTCGGGGGCAGGCGTCCCTCATATGCCCGGGCTGACCACAGTAGAGGCAGAGGTTCTCCCTGAGCCGGCGACGACGTTCTTCCGCACTCAGACGAGTCCTTCCCAGCTGCATAGGTTCCTCCAGCGAGAGGGGACCAGAACAGAGCAAGGCGCCTGGTGCCAGCTGCTGGCCCTCCCGTAGTAGGTTATCCAGGGCGATGGACAGCTGAATATATTGCTCCAGGGATCTCGTCTCTCCCTTACAGAGCAGCTCCTTCTGTAGGTTCGCGTTTAGCCCTCGCCGATACATGGTCAGGAGCTCGGGTTCGCCCCAACCACTGCCAGCCGCCAGGGTTCTGAACTCCACCGCGAAGTCCGAGGCGGATCGGGACCCCTGGCGAATCTCACACAGCTGTGTACCCACTGCGCGACCTGCTGCCGGATGGTCAAACACGGCGCGGAACTGCTCAAGGAACTGCGTCTCAGATGTGAGAAGGCTGTTACCTTGAGACCACAAGGCTGTCGCCCAATCGCGTGCCCTCCCGGTAAGCAAGGAGACGACAAAGTGGATCTTATCCGTCTTCACGCGAAACATCTCGGGGTGGTGCCTGATGTATAGGGACCTCTGGTGGTGTGGGGCGGAAGTGCACGTGTGGTCGGGGTCAGCCGTGACACTTATACACATACTAATCACACAGAACAACGCGACACAGGTGGGATTACTTAACACGATTAGACGGGGCGGATCTACACAACCAACAGAACAAACACATTTTACGCATGTGGCGACCGTCACCATGGCGACCACCACGCGCGGCCACGCACATAGCTGCGCATGTGACGCTTACATTTTTTCCACTTCCACTTTTTCCATTCTCATTTTTTTCCATTTACACTTTTTTCCACTTACATTTTTTAAAGTATAAAGTAAATAAATACATCAATAAATAATTAATTACATGTCTATTGAATTTCTCGTTTAATACAACGACACCTGCATACACACAGTGTGAAAAACCTGGTTTGTTGTAATTCACATGATAAGTGTGTTTAGTGTTTGATGGTTTTGGAGCCTAGTGTTTTCTTTCAGAAACAATACAACTGTTAGTCTCCAGGAACTATTTTTAGCAACCTGCTGCATTCTAAAAGAGTTTATTTTCCAGTGTTTAGAGCTAAAAATTTAGGAGCTGTTTGTTACCTCATTTTGACTTTTGTCACAGTGCATTATTGAGCTGCTCACTTTAGCGATAGATTGGTCTGTGTGTGAAAAAGACTGTGGGTCTATATGTGAGTAGACCTTTGGCTGCTTCTTGAGTTTCATTATTTCTGGTTTATTGACTCATTAGTGGTGCCCCAATGAAAAAGTTTAACTTCTCTGGCACCACTCAGCTGCTGTTTCAGTATAATGTTCACATTGAAATTACTGTATTAATGTAAAAACTTGGAGTCAACTTCTGAAATTAAATTATTAATGAAATAAATTTGGAACAATTACCAATAGAATAATTTTTTTTGTTAATTAAAATTATTTAATAATCTGTTTAGCTTAGCTAGATAACACATTGCATGCTTTCTTGGCCTTCCTTACTTGGCCTTATGTTACAATAATGAAACTCCCCTAAGTCTGCCTGAACCCACCAGATTAGGCTGATTTCAGAGGCCACTTTTTCTTGCACAGATTATGTATGATGCAATCAAAATTAAAAGAAAGAACCATATGTTATGGATGAATAGGGAGTCAAGGTCACCTCAGATCCTCATAAATGAGCTAATTCCTGGAAAGTATTAATCATATAACTTCAATCCTCTCTGTGCATTCCTATAATGTGATTGATGCACAGTCATTGATAAAAAAAAATCAATATAAATGTTAATATGCATGTCTCTGTTCACTTAATCAATTTTAAACAATTTTTAGGTATCTTCATGAGTACCTGTAATGTGGATGTTCGCTGGTTTCCCTTCGACATCCAGAAGTGTGAGCTGAAATTCGGCTCATGGACGTTTGACGGCTGGCTGCTGGACCTCCAGATGAGCGAGGCTGATATTTCTGGCTACATGCCCAATGGAGAGTGGGACCTTGTGGGTGAGTGGATATGATGAAATATGGTCCTTATCGCTACCTACAAAATATTCCACATAGAATCAGATTCTGAGATATATTCTGGCTGCACTGACTGGTGGGAATTGGTACATCCCAATGATGAGACAACTGACTAAACAGAAACAGTGTCTCAACATAAAATCCATGTTTGCTCAGTTACTGAGTTGTTTACTTGGATGGAAAGTGATTGTCATGGCTTACTTAAGATTTCCTTACTGTATTCAGCTGTGAAACTGAAAGGAAATGAATGTTATCCTTTCTGATTTTTATGGTGTAGTGGTACATTTATACCAGGTTAAATCCTCTTAGTCTTTATTTTCAAATAACAATGTCACAAAGACATATGGCACCAATATACTGCAATCAAGCCTTGTTTCCAGGATGCATAATCTGCACAACTAATCACAATCAGCTCCCTTCAAATGGTTTTACTGCACAATGGCACTGAATCCATCTGTCATTGTATAAGTAATGAATGACGGAATTGAGACTAAGCTCAAGTCTGCAGTTGCTGAAATAGCGTCATGGTTCTGTGAGCACTTAATGTAGTACTCTAACAGAGAATATCATCTTTTAGTGTTGTGCTCTTGGCTTGTACTGTAGTTTTGTAGTGTCACTGGTGAATAAAATCCTTTGTTGCAGTACTAAAAACTGACTGCTAGTTGCATTAATACCTATTCAATGCTTTAAGGAAAATAATTTCCATACGCTGGTGAAGTTAATAATGTACTGAGCATTTTGACAGTGTTTTCAAATAAGGTAAGATGATAAATATGTTTGCAGTATGGTAAAAATCAGTTAGCAATATTCTCAGATGCATGTTTGTCCCAGATAAGTTATTATGCTTTATGATGCTTTATTCTAACCCTTGATATGAGTTTTAGAGGCTTCTTCTTTTGACAATGGATGCATTTGGCTCAACCCTGTTATTAAAGCTTGTGCACCTGCTTGATGATCAAACCTTGCATATTAAATAAATCCATACATTTCCCATGAAAAAAAGTTGTTTTTAAGAAATTAATGATTACATAGCAATAGAATTTGTATTTGTAAGAAAAAATAAATCCCATATGCATGTAAGGTGTATTTTACTTTAATAATGAACACCTTTTTCTTTTAATAGAAGCAGGTAAAATTATTAAATGAATAAATAAAAGTTGAACAGAATAGTAATTGGAAAAATAACTATTCTTAACCACTTAAACTCTCAGATTATTATTCAGTTATTCATCTTAAGGTATATTATTCAGAAGCCACTATGAATTACTCAGTGACTACAGTGAAACTAATAGGAAAGGTATGTAATTACGAGAGAGGGGAATGTTGAACAGGTTAACAATGTTGAGTGGATGGAATTTCTTTCATTATCCTTCCCACTCTTCATCCTCTTGACACTTTCACAACTAAAATCATCACCTAAGTTTGGCCCAGATTTCCTCCTATTTCCACATAACTACCTGTCACTGGTTTGGGACCCTACTGCGAGTAGAACAGTGATGTCTAGAGGGGTGGTGAGCTTTCAGAAAGATTTTTTCCACCTTGCTTTGTGCCTCTCAAAAGCCTCCATTTTCAGATGGTGCCTTTTTAGCAGGACTTAAACTCCCTGTAATCATTATATTTCCATTTCTAAACTGTTGTTTAACGAAATGTGTACAATTTATGTAATTTCAATTTGAGTAGTAAAGCATAATAAGTCAAATATCTGCATTCATCCTCACACTCATGACATATACACACACCGAACACTTTATTAGGAATACTATACTAATACTGGGTAGGGCCTCCCTTTATAGCCCACCCGCCTCAAAGTTCGATGCACTGTGCATTCTGAGATGCTTTTCTGCTCACCACAATTGTACAGAGTCGTTTTCTGAGTTACCGTAGCCTTTCTGTCAGCTCCAACCAGTCTGGCCATTCTCCGTTGACCTCTCTCATCAACAAGGCGT
>JAOUQW010000011.1:7767608-7772608 GCA_028565825.1 Olivaichthys viedmensis
CCTGTAGAAACGACATTTAATTTCAATGTATACGAGGTATATGGAGAAATGACAATAAAAACCTACTTGAACTTGAAGTAAACGACGATGCGTCGACTACAAAAATCCACTTTGATGAATTTTCTTTATAAATGTAGTCGGTTTTGTCAACTAATTATTGCAGGCCTATTTATGGCGTTTTATAATCCACGCTCGTTTTTTTTGTTAAGGTCACACCTTTTTATACATACCAAGATTTAATATACACCTTCAACTTTAAGGAAAAGGGGTGGACAATAGAAGATTGACCTGCTCACCAAAGGAGTGGTTGATCACCTCAAAAAGGGCAAAGTAACTGGCCATGATGCTGTCCATGCCAACCTTCATCACTAGAGCCTGAAAGAGAAAATAAATAACTCTTTAAAGGCCTTATGTCAGAGAGACCATCACATAATCTGGTGTTTTCATACCAGTTAGATATTGTAAAAAGGAATGCAGAACAGAATTAAGCCTCTTTACTTTGTACTATGTGAGGACCCATTCTGTGAATTAGAAAAGAGTCCTGCTACAAAAAAAGGTAAACTAGAACAAACTCAATTAATTTTGGATAAGTAAAATGACTGCTGCTGCTGCAGTGCTTTTTATCCAATATTCTAAGTATTTATGTAATCTATTCCATTTTTTACATAATTGTACCTGACTGTATTCATAGGAGAGCAGAGTTACCTGGTAGACTTGGTCAGTGGTGCTGTTCTTGCGCACTCTGACTGAAATAGTGGTCTTATCTGGCAGGGCTATTCGCAACTCCACATCCGTTACCCCATTATAGTTCTGAAAAACACATACACACCCCAGTGTTTGTGTTGAAATTGGGGATTTTTTATTTTTATGAGCTTATTTACTCACACACACACACACACACACACACACTTACCTCATCTGACTCAGACAGAAACTCTTGCATAATGTCACTCTCCCCAATGACCCTTACTGAGCTCACTAGGGACATAAATCATATTACACATTGAGATTCATGAGGTTGATGTGAAGTTACAGAGGAATCAAATAAGTATTATCAAAATACTTATTGAAATACTGCTCCCCTAAAACAAAAAATAAATCTATTTCTGCTTCCTATACATTTAGTCATCGTCTCTTTCACCTCTCTCCAGGTATTCCTCCAGTCCTCTCCTACGGGCATCCAACTGTTGCTCAGAGAGAGAGAAGGGCCATTTCCCTGGCAGCTTTGGAAATGAGTAGGTGGCAAACTCTCTTTTCAGATTCTGCTGCAGAATGGCAAATTCCCGGTAGCGCTTTGAGCACAGCTGTCTTCCAGACATATAGACATTATATACCTGAGAGAGAGAGAGATTGGTTAAAATGTGGAAATGTTTATAGTTTAGAAAAGAGTTTCAGTGAATTCAAACCAAGGTTTGAATTCCAAGTACTAACTCCACGTTAGTACCTAACTCCAAGTACTAGGCATGTTCTGATATTAAGGCTGCAGTGCGCAGAATGTTTTTGTTAAAAATGCAAGAATCATTACGGAGTCAGGGTTAGCTAAAAGACAGGCCAGAAACCACAAACCCGGTGTGAGTTTTGTCCTCAACACTGTCCTTAAGCTAGCTAATTAAAGCTTGCCTGCTAGCTCACCACCATTGGTCTCAGAGCTGCATCCGCTGTGCTCAGATTCCACAGAACGAGCACAGTTACCCCACGAAGTCGGCAATCAGGGATCAGAGGCAGAGCTCACAGACAGCTAAGCGAACTAGCTGGCTAACACTAGCCAAAAGGCAGGCTCTTGTTAAAGGCGAGCGGTTTTGCTCCTTCACCTAGTACTCAGTAAATGTCATGTTGATGTGCACAAAAAAGTTATTCTCATAAAACCTCTGTAATACTGAGAAGATTATGATAACAGCAGCAGATAATTACATCCTCTAATTCACCAATACTACCATACTAAATAGTATGAAGCTGGAGTTAAGTATGAAACAAAACCATCCACATGGTTTTGAGAAAAGATTGACACGTCAGCGCTGGGAGGGGTAAAGAAAGAGAAATAATGCATCACTAAATTAAGCTGATCAAAAGTATAGAGACTAACAACAATGAAAGACACCAATGGTGGTATTATTATTTAGGCATACTACTCAGTGCGTAGTTTGCAGTTCGGGACACAGCCTTGAATGTGAGTTGACTTGGCACTCTCAACTAGGAAATCAAATGACAATTATGTCTTCCATGACAGTTATAGGATGGCATTATACTTATACTATACGCGTACAACAACTGTGTCCCCATACAGCTGCTACCGGAGCAGCAATGTTAATTACTAAAAGGATTAAAAGCTCTAACCACTAGAGGGCAGGTCAGAGCCAAATACGTGGGGGAGCCATCTTGCATAAGTGTACGCATAATTAAAATCAAGTATAACGCCAGCCTTAAAATAAGGTACTAAAATGCAAACTTCTCAGTGGAGAGGGCAAACACTATGTATCAGTTTCAAAGACTGACTTTTTCAGTCTTTTTTCAGCAGAACTTTTCCTAGGTAGTTAGCAGTAATCTAGTAGTTAATTTGGTGTTTGTTGTTAGCTACAAAACTACTGTATACAGGTTCTAACCACATACATATAAATCATATACTCTCAGCTGCCAACTCTGAATGACCCAGAAAATACATTTATAGGCAAAAAGAGGATTATCCATTTTGTATTATAAATGTGGATCTTACCACAAATCTTTCGCCATGCTGCTCCACATGCTTGTATGTGGGGATGGAGATGGGCACAGCCTGCTTGTCACTGTAATCATAATTAGGCGTAGTTGAGCCGTCCTCTCCAGAGTCGAGACCGTCTACTTCCTGTGGTGGCATGGACAGAACAGCGAGCACCAGCTCTTTCTCTCCAGTTCGAATCAGATCCACCACTTGCTTATGGGTAGCGCCCTCCACACTCACGCCATTCCTACAGACAGACAGAGAAAGAGAGATCAGACAAATGCGGGGTTCTGTTGTTATACGTATTGTGAATTTGCGCATAAGACTACCTGAATGAAGATGGCACTTTGACCCTTAGGTGTGTGCAGGTGGGTAGGCTTATCGATAATGAGAACACAATATCGGGTGATGGAAACAGATTTCTTTAAATTAAAAGACGGCGTAGCGAGTGTGTGCTCCACGATCTCAATGACCGTGTTGTGTTTGGATGAGGCACTTTTGCGTGCATCATCTTGTCACGCTTTCTTTCAAAAATTCACTTAATAATAGATACTGAAAACACATGATTTGCATGGTCTTTTGGCAGATTCATCATTTTGAGTTGTACTTGAAAAAGCATCAGTTATTCCTGGTTAGCTTGATATTCATTTACATTTCCACTGCATTAACTGAATAGCAATTCCATAGCAGAAATCATCTTATATTTAAAATTTACCATCACAATAATGATCTGACAATTAAAACCAATGGCAACTTTCAAATACATAACAACGTTGGGCGAGTTTCCCTTTTGTACACACATAGCTTCGAGCAGCAAAAGATGCCATCTGTTCACTTTCCACCATTACTAATTCATAACAGCAGTACAGATGAACAGCAGGAGAGTGAAAGTGAGACAACAAGTGATCCATTTGAGACAGAAACTAAACAGTGAGTGTGCTTGAGGAAGAAAAAGGTGAAATACCAATCGCCCTAACAAAGTCAATGTTTGTCTTTATTCAATCTAATGGCAACAGTGAGAAAAGTCTTTTAGGGCACCTTCACATATGCAGTATTTTGTCCGTTTGAATCAAACCCTGGTGCGTTTACCCCCTCAGTACGGTTTGTTTAAGCAGGTGTGAACACAGCCATCACATTTGTGTGACCAAAACAACCGTTCTGCAATCATTTACCAGAGATGGTCTCGGTCCACTTCTAAATGAACCCTAGTGCAATTGAACCCAACTGCAGCGAAGCAAGCATCTGTGTATTCTGGGTTACGGAAGGCGATTTCTGACATGTGAGCTGCTAAACTGACACGTGAAATGACAAAATAAGTACAAGAGGACAGAGGACCGTCGCCATATTTCTGTCCACTTTTGTGAGTACATTTTCAGCCCTGTCCCGTTTCCCCCCCCACCCCTTCTGGCCCACTTCAATTTTGCAGTGTGAAATCCAATCTGACCGATAAGAAAAACGGACCAAAAGTATCAATTTCACCCTGATTTGGACCAGGCAAACGAACTAATAGTCAAGAAAGCGTCCTTAGTATAAAGCTGGAGTTACGTATGAAACAAAACCATCCACATGGCTTGAACAAGCTGTTCTGAACACAGTCTATATTACAGCTGTGCTATGATTGCACAAAGTTATGCAAATGGACGAAAAAGTCACATGAGCAGCCGACAGTGAGAAATCAGTGAGAAAAGATTGACATGTCAGCGCTGGGAGGGGTAAAGAAAGAGAAATAATGTATCACTAAATTAACCTGATCAAAAGTATAGAGACTAACAACAATGAAAGATACTCAGATTACACTTTCACAATAAAAACCATTTCCCTTTATCCAAGCTTCAGGGACAGAACTAAATGTTTTTGTGCAACCAAAGAAAACACCAACATAAGAAAATATTTCAAAAGAATTCCTCAAATCACTAGTCTTGGGCCACATTAGTTTTAGTCAACAAGCTCCTTATAACCAAAGTAAGGCCAATACTAAGTGTTCAGGGTAGTTACCAGCAATAAATGCCAGGTGTTCTAATAATAGTGTGCAGTCCATCACAGAAGCTTACATTACCAACAACCCAACTATTGGATTCCAACTATAGTCACAGGAAGGGAGGAGATGGGAAGGTCCCTCCTTGACATGAAATTGCCTTTTCCCGCAATAAGGTCCAGGTTTAGAGGGTTGCCAGATACATTAGGGTAAAATATATTTGAATGAGTATGCTCTATGAATGGAACAGTATAAAAAATTGATGGTATGATAACCATATAACGCAACACTACAGTTTTCAGTACATCACGGTATATGCTTACAACTTGA
>JAOUQW010000011.1:7775108-7779976 GCA_028565825.1 Olivaichthys viedmensis
AACTCGTCACTGATTGTTTTCCCCTTTTTTTTTTATTCACGAAATAAATGTATAGCCCAGATACATACGTAATTGATGCTACGAGGATGCAGTAATTTGAAACACCAATACAAGGCAGAAACAAAAACTTAATTTACAATTTACATTTAGTCTTTAATAGCATTACTTTTCAGCAGATAATAGTTTTGTAAGGGTGCACTGAACCCACTTTTTCCATTTTTGTTACAATACTGATATCAGAGCACTGAGTATCGTCCAATATCCGATACCGACATCCTGACAAGTTATCTAAAGCATCACAGGCATGATGGCAATGTGCCTTAAGACAAATTGTGTTCCATGTTCACGTGCAAAATCTGTGTTGCATCAGTCAACATCACACACATTCATGGCATAAAATACATCAGAAAATGTAGCAAATCTGATTCAATTCTAGGCATCATCCGCCGTGATTCTCGGCTTTTAGCCTGCAGATAACCTTCACATCCTACAATTACTAGTACTGTTGAAGAAGAAGTTAGTGACATGAAGAATTTCTAGCAGTCAACTAGCTAGCTATTATAAATTTAGAATTTACACTCAACAGAATGACATCTGTTGAGAGGTCGGTAATGAACAAGAGGGTAAGGTAGAGGTTCTTTACAGGGCTCTCTGCAGCATTTATTTAAATGTTGGCAAACACTGAATGATCCTTATTTAACAAAACTGAAAAACAAACTTTCAATTGCCAGCTACTTAACTTCTAGTAAACTAGCTCACGTTTGTCACAGGTAGACGCGAGTGGGATTTTTGTATCCAAGTCTCAATTCCAGATACAGAAATCACCATCATGTCCACCTGTGACAAATGCAAGCAAGTTTCCAAGCACTTGACGAGCTACATTACCGTCACTACAGTAAAGTATGGCAAGCATTGTCAGTAAATGCTAGGCATGAGTACTGGCACGTGAAAGCACTGATCAATCATGACAACAATAAAAGCACAAATAGATTAATTTTTTTTTTAAATCTTGTAAATTTAACAAATACATTTTACATCAGTTAAAGTCCAATACAACCCCCCCATATACAGAAATGAAGCTGTAATCTTCATTTAAAATTGTGTGATTGGTTACAGAGGCATTGGAGACAGGAACATGCGTTCTACAAACACAGACTATCCTTTCAGAGTCAGAGACTGAAGCCCCTTCTTCTAGGCCAAAGCTATACCACGAGCTAGCTAACTATGGCATCAAAAAACGCCATGACGTGTGGAAACTGAGCAAAATACAGTATAGGGAGTTATGCAGCCCAACGCTGTCAAACAACTCCACTACAAGTGCAACGTGCTCAGTACATTTTGTAAGTCATTTAGCTGCACTCTGATTGCAAAACGCACATCCATGACGGTGGAATTGCCCTTTATCAAATGCCATAACTTGAAAAATGACTACATATTAACACCAAAATTACCTAAAAACAAAAACACCCATGCAAAGTCCAACTTTCATGCAATAAAAAGGAACTTGGGCAGCATACTACTTCCTTTAAGGTCATTATATGTCATCACTTTAAGCACGCTGTGAACATGACATTTTGTTACTCACAATCACTTAAAATCTCTGCTGACATAAATCAGTGATACAACAGTGATGATAACTTGGTGACTCCATCTATCTATCCATCCATCCATCTATCTATCCATCTATTATTGTGCATGTTTAAAATTGTGATATATCATATAACCAATGATGGGCATATGTCGACAAGCCATTACAACTCTAAACAGCAACATTGTAGCTATAAGCAGATTCATATAGGAGGCCAACCTTTTTATGGTTTACAATGCTTTGAAAAGGTCAATTCAAGATGGCGAACTTGTACACCATTAGGCAAACAAAAACACACTGAGATGTCTAAATTAGATACAACAGCAGAATCTAGCAGTGTCCTGTTAGATATATCAAGGGCCATTACTGTTCAGCTCCACTCTCAAAGTAGCATACATTTTGTTGCCCTTTAATTTAATTATAAATCAGAATCAGAATCTGATTCACAATCATTTGAAATAAACCTTTGGGTTTGACTCGACCAGACATCATGGGCTGTTTGTAGTCATATTGAAACAGCAAATATTAGGAAAGAGGTAAATATTAACAAACCTTAGATATCAGTTGAAAAGTTTGTAGATGTAAATTTTTGAATAGCAAACATTAGGTCACTTCACATGTGGTCAAGAGGATTTGTAAAATCCTAGAAAATGGAAAGCTGCATGTGGTGAAACCACAAAAAAAAAAAAATCAGTGTGACGCTACAGTGGCTACCACCATACTCCAACAACATGGTGTGAAGATGTCTTGTTGCCACAGCTGTTTGTGTTTTGTTCTCCCTTAGGTACTTCTTATTCACACATTTATAATCAAAAGCAAGTTGCAACAGAAAATGTCCTGTGCTATGACCTTAAACAACAGTGATTTTAAAACGTAGAAATTCGCATATGCTGTGTGAACTGTATTTAATTGCAGTAGACAACATTTGGTCATTCCATGTCCATGGTAAAGAGAATTTGTGCAGTCTACATGTGGTGAAACCCCAAAATGTCAGTGTTATTTATACCTTACTTATATGTGCTTTCCATGTTTAATTAAAACTGATTGGGTACACAGTAAATGTAAGAAGCTGGACTCGACCCTTCCTGTACTAATGAGGGAGAAGATTTGAATGGTGGCAGTTTATCCGCTTATTTTGTTCATGTAGCGATGGTTTATTGAAGCAGCTAAGGAATGCATGAATACAGAGATCATGGGCTACACAGTTCACTACAAGCAGAACGCATCATTTTGCAACTAGCAATCCGACCACTACTACTTTAAAACACTGCCCCATTTATCCAGTGTGGTACAAATGATTTCAAACGGTATGCTCATGGTTAGGAGTTGGCGGGTATAAACTAACGATACCTTCCGTCTAGCTGAGCAAACATGGCTAATTAAAAGCCAGCAGGCTGCATCTCCTTCTGGCCGGCCTTCCGGCTTAGCGCAACCATTTAAGAAGGAACTTACGACTTTGAGGTGGATTATTATTATTTATTTATTTAAATGGCTTATTAAAATGCATTAAGAGCGGTCGAGTTTCGTCAAGCTCGCCGTCTGGTCAAGGATATTGGTCAGCCTGGTTGAGTTGTAGAGAGCAGTGGACAGAAAGCTATCCGAGGGGCTTAGTCAGCGTTATAATCGAGTTAACTATTACAAATAAATCCACTTACACCTCCAGGATTCTGTCTCCTTTGGATATTCCGGCTCGGTCTGCCGCCCCGCCGGGTAACACGGCGCTGACGTGCTGCAGAGGTGCGTACAGTTCGCCGTTAATGCTGCGCAGCTGGCCGCCTTCGCTAACCTGACCACGAACGTTAAAACCGTAGCCCGACTCAGACTTAATAATGCGAACGATACGCGGTCCCGCCGCCACCGTTTGACCCGCGGAGCTGTTTCGAGACGCCGCGGGTAACGTTACCGGGCACGGAGAGGCGCGGCGAATCTCGTCTTCTTCGACGTCCGCCATGTTCAGCCGGCGCGCCGCCGTCACTGGAGCGAGCGCGCGCGTGCGTGCGAAACGAGACGGGCTACAAGCACCGAGAGCCGCGAGGAGGAAGCAGAGCGGGCAGCGCTGATGTCATCGGTGTGCACGAGCGTCACGAGACTCTCGGCGCTGAACAACAGTCTGGATGTGTCGGTACTGCTTTCACCGGGACGTTGAGTCAGTCATCAGAAAACACACGGATATTCGCTGCTGGGTTGCTGGAGGCGTGTTTTTGGGCAGAGATCAATGTTTTTATTTTATTTTTTGTGTGTTTTTTTTTTACTGTGTATCGGTGCGAGAAGTGAAAACAGAACATGCCGTTCAGATTGGTAAAGAATGCATGGAACTATCCTTAAGTAAAAAAATACTGGGTTATTCTCCAAGCGATTACATTGTTTTGGTGTCAGGTTGCTTGGACGTAGAGTTCAGAAGGCTGCAAAACCACTGTGGTGCTGTCTGCGCTCGCGATAGGTCTTAAAAACTGTTTTTACAGTCACATTGGGAAGCGTTTGTTTTCAGGCAAACGCAAAACGTTTAGCAATTTACTTAGATAACTGCTGTTATCGTTTAAATGTACACAATACTCTGATTTATTATTATTATTTTTTAAATAAATCAGATTTTGGCAATAATTCGATCAGTGCATCAACATGCTGATCTGATAATGGGAAAAACTCAGGGTCTATGTGAGCAAATCAATAATCAGATTTATTTTGGTAGACTCGCCACAGGTAGTAAAACTATCAGTTTATCTACAGGATGTAAGATCTTAGAATTTTTCTCTCTGCTAGAAAAACGCTATTGCAAGCCACTTGCGGAAGAACATTTTGTAACGTGGGTTGTGCTGCGCCCTTCTCCACCGCGCGGATTAATCTCACGGCTGCGAGTGCCAAGTCAATATACATTCAGCGAAAATTCAAGGCTGTGTCCCAAACCGCATAATGCGCAATAAGTAATATGCCTCAATAGTAATGACACCAACCACCGTTATATTTAGTATAGTAGTGTGCAGTTTGGAATGCGGCCCAAGTATTTGCGACTCTGCGCCGTTATCGTCGTTTGTTTAGTATTACAGAAGTGTTATAAGAATTAAAAAAAACTTTATTGTGGACATCAACGTGACTGTCACAGCTATTGAGTATCAGATGAAATAGCAAAACCTCTCAACAAGTGCTTGTCTTTTAGCGAGCGCTCGCCTGAACCTACAGAAGTCCTGACTATTACTGCACTCCTGCACTTTATTGGAGCTTTTTCTCGTGGACTTCCAAGAAATGCTATAATTTTTATTCATTTTTTTCACTGCAAATAGAC
>JAOUQW010000011.1:7829181-7840616 GCA_028565825.1 Olivaichthys viedmensis
AGGCACACACAAACACACATCCACAGACAGAAAGGCACACACAAACACACATCCACAGACAGAAAGGCACACACACAGGCAGGCAGGCAGGCACACACACAGGCAGGCACACACACACGCAGGCAGGCAGGCGCAGGCACACACACGCACACACACGCGGGCAGGCGCGCACGCGCAGGCAGGCGCGCACGCGCAGGCAGGCACGCACACGCGCAGGCAGGCACACGCAGGCACGCACGCACACACACACTATTTAGCCTTAAGTGATACTCACCATCGTTAGCAATCACATCCACCCTCAGCTTCAGACACTCCTGTCCATGGTGGTGCAGCGGTTTGGCTGTTGGAAGGTACAAAGTAAAAAGAAATTAAAGAAGGATGAAAATGGGAAAGAGGGTGAAAATAATGGGATAATCTGGTTTCTTTAGCTATCCAGAGACTCAAAGCTTGGTCATCTGGACATGTAAACAATCTGTCATACCTTCAATTATAGTCTTGTGTGGTCTAATCCGTTATTTCTACTTTGCCTCTTTGTAAAAAAGCCTTACTGCATTCCTTAAAAGCCGAACTGGGCATTAGTGATACTTTAGATAGTTTCATCCTTAATCTAACTAATGTACAAGACTAAATTATTCCCACTATTTCTAGTAATCTACTTTTATTGCCAAAACAAAAGATGGGCCTGAGACGAAGGGGTAAGGTTTAACTGAAGAATAAGCCCCAGTTTAAGCTACCCTCATATACTCAAGCAACCTAGCATGCAAAGATCCATCCCAATTTTATAACTGCCCATGCTTAGTATGTGTGACACAGAGCATTCAAAAAAGACACATCGTGGCTTCACTGCCACATTTGGAGCCTATAGTGTGGACTCGCATGAAAACTCAGGAGACCTATTCATTACTGATGGGCTAAAAGGGCACTCAGACTTTACTCATACACTCAGAATTCTCTTCTGGCAGTACCATAAATTTTAAATTGGATCGCCATGGGTGTGGATTGCATGATGTAGTTATACACTCACAAACTGAAAGCAAGCCTTTGCCATTTGCACCATGCAAACGTTTGCCATCTAACCAAGTAGTGTGTTGTGGTTTTCCTACATTGAAATCTGAACTTGATTACAATATTACATTTGGCATACATCATCACACCTGGTATGGCTTGTATGTTTTAGATAGATTTTAATAGCATATGTAGTTATAACAAATGGGGTAATAATTATAATAACTTTATATTAGTTATAACTCACAGATGTAGTAGTAGCTGTGGCCTGGGCGGAACTCCTTTCCCAGGGTGAAAGGTGTGAACCGCTGGAACTTCTCGGAGAACTTCTCAGGTGCGTGCAGGGCAAACGGCTGGCCGCATTCCCAGCGCATCTGCTCATATGACTGCGGCCGACACGCCTCGTAGTCCTCACGCTCAACCATGTAGAGCACATAGCGCTCGGCCTCCTGAGACGGCACTGTGCCCAGAGGGTAATGTGGACATACAATGTCCAGGTAGTCGTTCAGGCGCACCTCCACTGCGTAGTCCCCTTGGAACCTACCATAGCCAAGAAGGAGAGAACAGTTAGGCTGATGGAGAACATACAGTATTACAGAGAAAATTATACATTTGATTCAGTGCCAAACAACTGTATAAAAGCCCTGCACAAATATATCAATAGACAGCCATGAACCTGTAAGAGAACTGTTACAGTGGCCACATCATTAAATCAAAACAATTTTTGAACAGACACACAAAACAAAATGTCAGAATGAAGTTCAGTACAAAAGCAGCAATCAAATAGCAATACTGGTAAATAAGTAAAAAGTGATCAATACAAATCAGTAACTACAGCAAATGCAGTCAAAGTATAGAAAATAAACAAAATAATTCATATTGTTCTTGTTAGACTGTGGCTGATCAGCTTATTGCTGAACATGCCCTTCAATGGAAGAGGTGGGAGACATTGTCCATGATCACCATTCTGCCTCTCTATAATCATATTAAAGATTATAGGTGGGTTAAAAAAACAAAAAAAAAAAACAAACAACAACAACAATTACTACAATTTCAAAAGGCACCTAATAATATAAAGCTAATAATAAAAATGCGTTTGTCATAGTGGAAAGAACAAGACTGTAAAAGTTAGTCATGACAGTTGTATTGTGAGCGTCGCCCCCCATGTAAGCCATCTAGCCTGAATGATGAGTGTAGCGTAATCACTATTTCAATCGCCTCTGCATCGATCGTAAATGTGTGCTCGAGGAGCGCTGGGAAATCAGCGAAGGCCAGAAAGGGAACAATGGCCAGATGGATGTGGAAAAGTTGAACTCTTGAAAGGAGAAAGATTAATGGGGTGAATGTATATAGTGCGGAAGAGACCGTATTAACATTTAGCGCTAACCTCCGTCTGTCCATCAGAGAATTACAATGCAGGCTTAGACAGTAGGAGTGAGAAAAAGGAAACAGTTGTGCGCGTGTGTGCGCGCACGCATGCGCATTAAAATGTGTTCATTGATTTTATACCCCAGAGGAGAACAGGAGGTTGTTTGCTTCAAGATATTAGAATGCAGTCAGGACACTGCAAGGTGATGACTATCGACATCTGCAGATTCACCCACTGGAAAATGTCTTATCGTAAACACACACAGGTGCATTACTGAAGAGAATGCAGAGTTAAAGATTTTCAGGCACTGATACAGATTCAAGGAAGGAAGGAAAACAAAAAAAAACAAAAAAAAAACAAACAAACACTTCCTACCACCAACATGTGCAAAAACAGAGGAGTAAATCGGTGTTCTGTCTGCACCCCCTCTCATTACACACTCACGCACACACCCTGTTCCGGCAGAAGGAGGGAGCTGAGGCAGGCCTATTGTCTGGCTCTTGACTCTTCTCCTTTCTTCTGCATTTTCTTGTTGCACTTCACCAGCTTTCCTGGCTCTACAGGCTCTCTGCTATCTCTTTATCCTGCCATTCTCACTCAAATCTACATTCCAGTGAGAGAAAGAATGTGTGTCTGTGTGTAAAGCCCCCCCCCCCATCAAGAAATATTGCAACTGCAGGCCAAATCTTGGTATTGCAACAACAGAGCCTTTTGAATACAGCACCTGCGGATGATTATTAACATGGTCCTCAGTAACCTCTCTGCTTTCTCATTTCTCCGCAGCTTTTCAACGCTTATACTAATGTTTATTCAGCATAGCAGATGACCTGTTTGAAACCTTCTACACGATTATGGTATTTATCTACAACAGCAAGCAATGTTTGGCTGCTGTAAAACTGGTATCTGCCAATTAGCATGATGGCATTCGCATCATGCTAATTGATGGCTATTCAGTTTCATTTATTGTTCTCCTTGTTAGACCGTGGTTGATCAGCTTATTGCTGAACATGCTCTTCAATTTGAAGTATGCTATGTAAGAGGTGGGAGACATTGCCCATAATGGGCAGCCGTTTGCTCACCATTCTACTCTCTTTTCACTGAACTACTGTATTGTGGTTGTTACCCATTTGTTGTTACCTCTTGTAGCAAGTTATTAAACTACTAAAATGGCAAGTATAAGTAGAATCATGGTCCCGTTTCAGCAATTTCTGACCTTTTCTTTAAAACTGCAACCCCCACATAACTTTCCCTTTCATCTGACCGTAGCTATCTGCAACACCCATTCATCCATCCATCCATCCTTTCATCCTACCATCAATCATCAGGCTTAGCTCTCCCCCCTCCAGTCACGTTCTCATTGATGTGGCTCAGTAACGTACCGTTTCTGACTCTGGATCTGCCCTCTACTATGCTAGGAACTCAGATTAACACACAAGCTTAATGTCATAACCGGTTCAAGATGAGATGCTGAAAACTTAAATGCTCTCAGAGATCCCGTTAAACACATTGTATGGTTTGCACTGCCGTCCTTTCTCACACAATTCTCTCCCTCTTTCCATGTCGTTGGATAAAAGGATTAAGTGTGTTTCTCAAGAGCAGTGAAGAGAGATATTTTTGGATCAGGTTTTACAAGTGGGTGAAATGGATCTGTACATGTTGAAATATTTGTCCAGAGTTGAATTGAAAATGACATGCGCGCACACACACACGGACTTTCAGCTACTCCCACGTGTATCTGATGTAGCTAGGACACACACACACACCGAGAGAGAAAGCAACTCAACATGCATGTTAATTTATGGTGGTAAACTGTTTTACGCTTTCTGGAGAGTTAAATCTAAGTTTGTAGTTGCAGTATGCTGATACTTGAGAACAGTTGTCTCACACGCACACACATGGAGACACCATTAAAGGTCCCGATTAAAAGCTGTTTGCAGTATGGCCCCAATGTGTTCATCAAAAGAGGGTCAGAGGGAGGGCAATTAAAACACAAAGCAGGGTATTAAAGTGGCACCAGAGGGGGGCAATTATGCCGTTCCACCCCAGCCCCTGGGGGCTAGGAGTCAGAGGGGAGACAGGGAAAAAGGGGATGGGGGTTGGACCCTATGCAAGGGGTCAGAGGCTCCTCTTTGGACTAGTGAGTGTCTTTTGGAGTTTTACAGTGACTTCATCAATGAGTTTATTCATACAACGAAGCCTTTCACTCTGGCTTTTAAGCCACTCTTTTCACACAAAAAAGAAATCTCAGTGAGTGACCAAAACTTGTCGTTGCTCACTAATTGTTAATGTTTTGTGCGCCCTCTTCTCTTTCTGAAGCTTGAAAAAGAGCATCAGTGATTACAAGTGCTAAAACTAAAACACTATTCCTCCCATGTCCATTTGCCATCTCTATATTTTGTTAATTTTCCTCCCAGTCTGGTGAGATTCAATACGAAATGAGCAAAAGGGAGGCTCTCATCAACCTGAAACTGATTAGTAGGAATGAAATAAATCTGTTAGGAAATGGGTGTGTGCTAATGCGTCATCCACATGTCGATGAATTTATGGTGAAATGATATGACTTTTGTTTAGCAGTTTGATTATTGATTATTATTTTTATGGCTGCTGTGCTGCTAATCTCATTTTAATCTTTGGGTTAGAGTTCTCTCTCTCTCTCTTTCTCTCTCTCTCTCTGGAATGTGAAGGTTCTGGGGGAAGGGAGGACTACAGAGTGGTGAAAGGTGGAGGAAATGCTCTGAATCAGCAACAGAGATTCACACAGAATTGAGCAAGGATGAGTAAACGCACACAATTTTGTCATTCATTCATGATTCACCTGTTTCAAAATCTGATTCATGTTCATGTAACTTTCAATATCAGATAGCTTTATACAATATTAAGTCCTGGAATCCAGGACCATGGCCTACTTACAATCTCTTCTTCTAGTTTGCGCCACATCTCTTGATTATAAATCTCTAGTTTGATTGCCTGACATTTTCTCCCTTCCATCGCCATCCAGCATTATCAGTATTCAATTAATCCTACAGCTATTTCCTCTCTGAACTTTTGGTACTGATTGCCAGTCTCAACATTCCGGATGACTGGTTCAGAATGCTGCGAGTCCGGATAATCGGACTGGCCGGATTACGGAGCCTGGGCTTCAGAGGTGGCCATAGTCCTATTCATCCGCACCAGACGCTGCCTAATGCAGAGAGCGAGAGAGAGCCAGGGACAGATCCCCATTGTTCCACTGCTGGGTCATTACAGTGGAGTAGTTTCAAAAAAAGGTGGACAGACTGTTTCGGTAAGTGCTCAGGATGAATGAGAAAAAGAGAGAGAAGCAGATGCTTTATTGGAAAGATTCAAAGAACCAAAAAATGAAAGCAAAGCTTTGCACGAAAATGCTGAGTTCCATGCCAAGGGAAAAACGAAAGCACTTGAGCCAAAAGTGTCCTGCTTTGAAGTATTCCAAAGTGTTGCACATGTGCATGAGGGTGAGGAAGAGTGATGGAGAGGAAGAGAAAGAGAGGAGAAAGAAAAAGAAAGTGGAGAGGAGCTTTCATACACCACAACGGGCTGCGTCTCGCACTAGTCTGAGCCCCGGCTCAGGTCAGACTCACACTTTCATCTCATCCATCCATCCGTTCGTCCGTCCGTCTCTGCTTTCTCCCCTCCCTTCCTGTCTGTGTCTCTTTCGGGACTCAATAAGCTTGCTTGATTCCCCCCTCCCCCCCACCACCTCCCTTCGGGGCTTCCCCTCTCCACCAATCAGAAGCCACATGACTGGAATGCAAGGCATGCTGGTTACTGTCCTGCCTTTGCACACGCTGGCGCTGCCCACCCTGCTGCCATGGAGACCCGGCTCAACCTTTAAAGATAAGATTGCCAGCCAGTTTTTCATCCATTTGTTTTTCATTACACCTTTCCTCATCAATCTCTTTGTTTTTCCCTTGTCCGACATTCCAGCTTTTGTCTGTCTGCCTCGCTCCTCAGATTCCCTTTTCACCCTGGACAGTTTCACCTTTTGTCTGCCCTTCGTGAGAGAATGACTGAACTGTTTCCTCTATTGAGTTAATGCAGTGATAAGATATTAGCATTCTTTGCATATTGAACTGTTAAAGCACTCGCTGACTTAAACTGGTGGGAATAACAAATCCTTTTGTAACCTGGTCACAGGATCCTAGTGAAGGAAATGTTCTGTTCAGTATTTTTAAGGCACGTTTTTCCTGTGCAACTCGGTTCTCAGGGCAACAGGCATTAATCTGCCACGTAACCATAAGAGAATCAGAAAAGAAAAACACACAAGTAATAAAATTGCATAAGTATCTATAATTTTTCATGCAAGCGTTGCCACTAAACCAATTTTTCAGGTCTGGCGGGTTGAAGTACATCCCATCTGATCCATAATCAGCTCTACTGCTACAAATCCCTAATCACACCACCACTATGCACAATGTAAATTAGTATGCAACTAGTCAGTAGTCATTTAATTATAACTAACTATATGGTGTTTTGTGTACTGATTGCCAGTATTTTATTATGCAGATTGTATACTGTAGTACACACTCTGCACTGTACATCATGTATACTTTTATATTTTTACAAAATCTCAATGGCTATGTTTTTGTACTGCCCTTCATAAATATGTTCTCTTTGCGCCATTCTGTTGCCACACTCGCAGGCAAGAATTTCAGAAATCAGCTTATAACTGAGAAATCAAGAGCGCGACAGCTGTCTGCAAGCAACAAGAGGCAGGAAAACAAAAAGAAACGGTGACTCTGCTCTCTAACCATCATCATCTGTATTTTTGCTGTTTCCCTCCTATAGAACTGTATTAGTTGCTTTGTGTGGCACTGAAAACAGCATCAATTATATTCAAATCGAGTTCAGCTGTATTTGATACAACCGATCTAGCCTGGTCCACAAAACTGTTGGGCCAAAATTGGAGCTTCTCCACTATTAAGGGGGTGCTACCAAATTGGGCGAAGTCCACAGCATGTGTAACAGGACTGTGCGTGTGTGAGATCCGTTATTAGAATGACCTATTGCATCTAGTCCTGTCCACTCAAGAGCCAGACAAACAAAATGAAACTGTAGCAATAGGTATGTGTGTGGGCGCGTACGCGTTTGAGAGGAAGGCCTGAGGGAGAGGTGTTAGGTCTTTAAAGATATTACAGTTAACTTGAAAATGGTGAAGTCAAGGAAAGGGCAACCAGCGTTATGCGAGTGTGTGAGAGAGAGCGCAAGCAAGTGACCGGGAGCTCAATTTGTGGGAAGCTCAATCATGTTCCCAGGCTTTCAGCACGTGTGAATAACTGCAGAGACAGATTTGTTTAAGAAGCAGAATTCTTGCATGCACAAGTGTGTGAGAAAGGTATTGTTTACAGCGAGCACAGGATGTGCCATTTTCCCGGGAAAAGAGCAGGCCAGGAAACACACACTCAGCAGGGGAACGCACAGTCTCTTTCTCCCACACACAAACATTCTCTGTGCAACACCTTTGCCCTAATTTTCTGTTTCATACCGGCAATGAGAGCTATAGTTTAAGATACGGTGGGAGGAAAAAAAGAGCCACATTTGGAGCTCAATAAATGTTGCATAATGCACAGTCTTAAATGTATACAGAACAGTCAGGATTAGAGAAATCATTATATAAAACAATAACGGCATTCATCAACACTGCAATCATATCTCTGAGTGAGATTCAATTCATTGGACAAGAGATTAAGGCGGCCTGATTACACATTGGGAAGTGAGGAAGAGATGGATTGGTGTGGTGAGAGAAAGATACTGTGTGGTTAGTTAGAAAAAGGAGATGTGCAGTGGAAGCCCCGTGTGTCTGAACAGGACAAAAAGATGATGAGAGAGACAGGGAGAGGGACAAGGAAGAAAGTGCCAATGCTTTGGAGAGCAATTGCAAATAGCTGCAAGAGGGTGAAGAGAGAGACAAAGAGAGGAGGAAAGGAGGAGGGAGCAGTTCAGGCGGTGGCAAGAAAGAGTGCTACTGAGTGATGGCTATGGCTGCCAAGAGTGATAAAAGATCACTCTCTTCTTACAAAGAGGATGAAAGGAAAGAGGCAGTCACAAAGGAATTAAAATAGAAAAGGGGGAGCATGTAAGGTGGGGATGAAAGTTATAGAAAGTGAGTGAGAAGAGATAAAGGATGGGCTGAGGGGTAGCCCCCCAATTAGAGACCACCAGAGAGACAGTGAGAGTCACTACACTACATAGAGTAAATGGCACTTCATCTCACACACACACACACAGACACAGACAGAGAGACAGAGAGACAGAGAGACAGACAGATAGATAGATAGATAGATAGAACCCACTCCCCTGTCCCCACATGGTGACGGACAGACAGCATGAATTGGACTCTATCCCTCCCCTGAACTCCGCCATGCAATCGGTCACACTAACCCCCGGCTTTGTCTAGTGCGAGACCCGCGTTGGGAGCTTAGCTAATTTGGGTGGAATACATAACAAAAAAGAACTTGGTTTAATTTAACTGGCTAGCGCCTTAAAAAAATAAAAAGGCACCGCCATATTTGCAAAGAAAACAAGCACCCTATGCTTAAAATACTTCAGTGAGCACCTTTCAGGGTTGACTAATCCGTATAGAGAGTTCTTTACTGGGGGCAAAATGGTAACAAATTGGGGTGAGCATTGCTGAAAAGAGAGAGGAGACAGGAGCAGTGGACAGAGAGGGACAGGGAAAAATATGGAGTAAAAGAAAAAGAAAAAAGAAAAAAAAAAAAAAAAAGAAAGAAGAGAAGGAGTGAACTTTCTGCCAGTAAGCCAAACGGTGCCATGGGCATGCAGCCAGGTGCGAGACAGAGGTGTGAGACACACACACACAGACAAAGAGACACAGACGCACGCGCACGGACAGACGCAGGCACGCAGACAGACAGACGCAGGCACGCAGACAGACAGACAGACAGATGCAGGCACGCACGCAGACAGACGCAGGCAGAGAGAGAGAGGAGGAAAGACAACAAAGGAGTAGTGTTTTTAGAATAATGTGTGTCCAAGTGAGAGAGAATTGGAGCCGGAGTCCTGAATTCATTGTTATTTCAGACCCAGTCAAGGTCAAACCAGAAAAGAGTAAGATCACGATGAATCCATTATTTTTAAAAGGAATTATCTATAGATACAGATTATTTATTTTATGTATAGATGATGTTTAATATTACACTTATTCAGCATTGCTTTGGCAAAATCTTAGAATGAATTGTACAACGTCACAGTAAAGCATTATAGATAATAATACTAAAGGTAAGAGTGTGTCCAATGTGGAGAGGAAGTTGGGTTAATGTGTCAGAGAGTTAGTGAAAGAGAATGAATGATGGAATACAATCTCTCATGCTAGCACTTCCCACTCAGGCCCGCCCGCCCGCGCAGGGGCAAGTTCAATATGGGCATGCACAAACACATCAGTGCAGTTTGCTTCTTCACACAGACGCAGACACACGAATCAAGTCTTGTGCTGAAACAGAGCCATGCTCTGCTCGCTGGCACTGATGACCCTGGAATCAAGCTGCCCTGAGGTACACATACATACAGACACACACGCATGCACACACTCTGTTCTTCAGTCTTGCTTCCCTCAAACAACGCAAAAAATTTAAATCACACATCAACTTGATGCCACAAACTATGACCAGCACTTTTGCATCATTCAGTTTAAAAATTGTGTTGGGGCTGGGTGGTATATCTTATTCTTAGGTATTGGTATTGATTCACGTAAGGGTATGCGTTTTTTCAACGATATATTTCCGTTACATATTAAAAGTAAGAGTATAAGAGGAAAAGTATGAAAGAATTTGCTACGTACACTTAATATAAAACAATTTCATAGAATTTTTTATTTATTTTAAAAAAGTGAAAAGATTTTAATTTGCACTTAACATTTATATTAAGGCTGACTTGAAAGTCGCGTCACGCCAAAAAAAGAAGGGATGCCTCACCTTGCAGTGAGGACGAGAACTAGTTTTCAGCAAGTAAAGAAACAAAGACAGTAAGAAAAATGCAACAAATGCATCTTTCCCAGGGCCTCTTTTACTGTGATTAGAGGATTCAAGCAGAGAGAGAGAGACAGCATAGTAAGAGTTAGCCATGACGAACAATGACAAAAAATAGCAAGCATTACTTTGCTGAAATAAACAATATTGTTTGGCTTCTTTTGTTTTGCCACATCTTCACTCGATTATTTCAATTTTTTTATTTTTCAAGAGAGACCCCCACACAATTCTATTTTCAGTAGTAACTTTGTTTCACTGGCTTTTCGAATTTACTTTGGCTCCAATTCCTCCATTTTGACCAGCCAGGTTGTGCCTGCGTCCTTAGGGTCAGGTTACCCTAAATCACAGGTGTCAAACTGTGAACCCTAAGAAGCGAGAGGGATTTTGTTGGATTTCCTACAAATAAAGTTGTAATAAGAGCTACAACTAATAATCAGATCATATGCTCTTCGAACTTTTCAGGTGAATTCCTATGAATTGCAGGCATGAGAACACCTTGACCAAGAAATCAAGATTACCTGCTTCAGTTCTGCTGAACTGGGTTACAGCAAAAATGTGAAAACTGGGATCCTTGAGGACTGCCTTGGTAAACACTGATCTAGAACAGGAAAGCGTCTGACTCCAGTCTGCACTGTTTAAGCATTCTGCCACATTTTACACACCTGATTCAACTTGTCAGCTCATGCCTTTGTGAGCTGAACTGATGTGTTAAAAGAGGGGGGAAAACCAAGAATAACTACCAGGCTATCTGAATTTGATGCCCCTGGTCCAAAGTTACAGCCCAAACCATATACTGTACTAAATAGTACACTGCACTGCCGTAATACTTTGACATATTATTTAGTACGGGAGCATGTGGTTTGGGATTCAGCCTAGGAGCTGACAGCACCTAGGTCCTTATGGGGCCTCATTTTTTTTTTTTTTTTTTAAATAAACCCTAACTTTTTAGGCTTGGGATAAGAACAGTCACATAGGGATAAAAGAATAGAATAGAAATAGAAAGCTCCTTTATTGTCACATATACAAGTACAGTACAGTGAAATTGATTCTTCGCATAT
>JAOUQW010000011.1:7845202-7857259 GCA_028565825.1 Olivaichthys viedmensis
GGCGTGAACAGAACCAAAACAAGACACGTGAATAAAACAAAACAAAAACACATGATATACACAGACACACGGAAGTGTGCGGCTCGCAGGGAACTGCGGCGCGCACTATAAGCGAGAGTCCGCGGCGGGTGATATCGTGAGAATAATAGAAGGATGAATATTCAGGATTAATGGATTTTGAGTGTGTTTCAAACATCTCTTCACCTTGAGTTGTTTTTTTCTTCCACACTAAGAAAGCAAAAGTGAATAATATTTTTTTATTTTATTACAAATCTCTATTCTATTCTTCTCTAAGATGGTCTTAATAATGGTTTTAATAATTATGCACTTTTAAGAATAAAGGTTCTTCAAGGGTTTTTCAATAAAAACAATGGTTATATATAGAACTGTGACAATTCAAAGATGCATTGGAGTGCCTGCTAGAGGACATTCTAGACACGATCACTGTCAGGTAAGTGAATATTCATTATAAATCCAGTCCACTGATGTTATCTCTGCGATCTAAGTTGTATCTCAACAATAAAAGTTTGACTAATTGCTTGTGTTGCTTTATTTGTAGGCCGCAGAGTTAGCCGAGGCAGAGGAAGCCGCGGAGGAGAGAGCTGCTCCACGCCGCCATAACGGTGGACGGAGGAAAAGGTCGTCCCCAAAAAGGCAGCCAGCCTGGTCGAGCTGCTGGCAGAACTCGCGGAGCATCAGCGGTGGTTCGATGACAGTCGCGGAAGTGGCGGCCTCGACCGAGATCGACCAGGAGGGTGAGGAGTGGCGGGCCCGGCTCAACATTCTGGCCTCCTGTGTAGCGCCGCTCATCGCACAGCAACAGCTCGTCTCTCCTGCCACGCCGCCGAGGCAGCAGCAGCCCTCGCCGGCCGCCCCCCAGCTCGCGGAGCTCCTCCAGAGGCTCCCCATCTCGAGGGGAGCACCGCCGGGTGCCAATGCCAGGGTCATCCTCGCACAGCTGGGGGCCAGCACAGAGGTCACGGAGGTCAGGATGTCATCGCTCCGTCCCCGGGCTTTGGGGATAACGACGCGCTGCGAACTGCCCCAGCAGAGGACGTCATCCCTGGGTGTGGTGGGCATGGAGTTGATTCCCCTGCGCGAGGACGGCCTCCGGGTTGGCAGCTGGACATGGACATTGTGCCGGCAAGCATGGCAGGCATTAGCGGGGAGCGCGGTGCATTAGTGGGGGGGTTCTGTCATGTGCACGCCGCCCTGCGGCGTGTTTGTGAACTCCTGTCTCGTGATGTTAAGTGATCCCACCTGTGTGTCGTTTGTCAGTGTAATCAGTGTATGTATTTAAGCCCTCGTGTCCCTGTCCAGTTTGTCGGTTAATGTTCCCTGTCGTGCTAAATGTTAAATCTCATGCTGTGTTTCGTGTGCTGTATAGTTTGTGTTAAGTTTAAAGAAATGTATGTTGAATGGCTCGCGCCTGTGTCCGACTCCCGACAAAAGCGTGACTGGTGAAAAACTGTAAAAACTGGTGTATTTGCATATAACCTTTAATGTTCTCACAAAATAGCCACTTTAGAGATGGTTGTTTATTACATGAATGTATTTTTATAGAATGAATAAACAACCTCCTAATGTTTTCACTTCATACTGTTTCTCTCTTTGTTTCAGCAACTTCACTTTGTAGTTCAGCTTACTTCAAAATTTTAAGGCAATCGGTTTCCTGACATTTTCCTAGTAACGTGAATGCTAAACTTTTCAACGTGGTGAACAGTTGTTTTATGAAATAGTCTACATAAAATAAAGTATAACATAATATATAATAATATCAAAATAAAAAAAGATAAAATCCATTTTGACCAAGCAAAATTAATAAAACATGGTTCTTTATAGCACGTTAAAGGTTAGAACCTTTTCTCTAAGAGTGTGGTAATGGGTCCATCTGATCCCAATAGTCTGATAAAGTTAATGGATAGCTTTGTTGAGGATGGATTAGAATGAATTTCTGTTATTTTTATTAGTAAACTGGACAAAAATAAAAAGATGGAAAGTAAACAGTTGGATGTGTAAACTGCTGACTGATGACCAAAATAATTGGTAGTTCGGCTTTTCCTAGACCAAAACACAGCTGTTTCCATTGCAGTAAACTCAATCATTCACGATATAAACACAAAACAACTCCCCAATTGTACGGTATATATATTTTTATGAGAAAGTTTGCTAAAATGTAACATTTATTGTTTCCATTGCTCACTTTGTACTCAACTTATTGTGAACTAATGCTGTTCTGAATTTGATAGCCCGATTGCTCTCTCAGAACCCTCCATTCAGATCCACTAGGAGCTTTTGGATCTTGACAGTTCCCAATTCATTAGGTTAAAACCTCATTTATTGTGCTGCCTCTTCCTTTACTCCAGTGGCACATGTCACTCTTTCCCTTTCATGCTTCCTTTGTTATTGCTTAAGAGAAAGAGGATCAATTTTACTGCATGTGTCACTTACTCCTGGATAACATGGCACACTTCTCACTGTTTGCACCTCCTTCTGTCCAGTTTTTATTTTGTTTCTTCCACTGTTGCAAATGAATAGGGTTGAATAGGGTTATATTGCATCCAATTCACACTGTACAGTGTGGCACATTTACTGCTCCACTGTCCTCCACCTTACTCTGTAACAGAAGGAAATACAATACTATACAATACAATACCTTAAAACCACAGAATATTCATAAATACAATCTGTTCTTCCACACAAGTGACTGAATCCTACTGAGCCCTGCATCACTTTTTCCAAAAGTTCTGTTTTATCTCCCTTGAAAACAACCTTACAAAAACAGCATATTCCATTTTCTGCCTTTCTGTAATGGCTTGAATAAAAATAAAAAAATCAGTTTTACAGCTCCATATTGCTCCTTGCTTCCTCCTGCTCTTTTCAATCACCTTCTCACATCTAATCTTTTTAAAGCGGAAAATCCTTTTTTAAGGGCCCTTATTCAAGATGGCCGACTCAGTCTCACAGACTCTTTAAAGAGGGGAAAGAATCGATTTGAAACCACATGTGAAACATATGCCCCACAAGATTTACCTTTCAAAAAGAGCAAGTGGCCCTTTCGCTGGTCTTTTGGTCCAAACTTTAGCACATGCATGCACATATTCACCTTTCCTTCTTTCACAGAAAAGCAGGAGGGACATAAGTAGCTCTAAAACTGATATGCACATACACTCTACTTGCTCTTTCTATTTTGTTCCCCATTAGCACACAGGTAAATTTAGTCTCAGGTTCCTTGTGGAAAGCCATACTCTCTGTCCTGGTAGGAGCTGTGGTGCTGGGCTATGTTGACGGTCCGCATAGATCTTCTGACGGTGGATGGCACACTGAATGCGTACATATGTCGCGGCCCACGTCCTCTCACTTTTCCGCATCCATTCGTCGACTCCACTCATTCTGGGAAGAGCTGCAGTAAGATCAGAGTAACCCGCCCACATCGTTTCACCTGGCCATTTGCCTGTGGATGGTACCTAGACGTCAGTCTGACATTAATGTTGAGTAGTTTGCAAAAGGACTACTATACGTGTGATGTGAACTGCGGCCCATTGTCTGAAACAATATCTTCTGGCAACCCATTAAATTGAAATACGTGTTGAAACATGAGTTCAGCGGTTTTAAGAGCTGTGGGCAACTGGCAGTGGCAAAAGTCTATAGGTTTTAGAAAACCTGTCTATGACTACTAGTATATACACCAATCAAACCCCTTTGTCATGATTGGTGGAATTCACATTTTCGACTTTGACATATAAGTGATGCGTCACTGTACCAGTTCCCCCCTTTTCCACGAAATGACAGGGTCATGTATTGCCAGCCAGGGATAGCCTAGAACTATATTGTCATCTGGAAATTTTATGATCTACAGCGGAAGTACCTCCTTGTGACAAGCCCCTATACGCAGGGTTAGCGGGGTGGTCTGGCGAACAACCCTCCCTTTGCCAATAGGGTGTCTATCTAGGGCTCGTACTTGTAGAGGTGGAGATAAGGGGATGGTAGGGATCTGTAGTGCCTCAATCAGTCAATGGCTGATGAAGTTTCAAGGAGCCCCCGAGTCAATCAATACTGCAACAGAGAACCTCCTATCAAACCAGGACATAACCACGGAGCGAGCAGGAGATCGATTCTCAAAAGGAAAAAATAGCATTGTACTCACCATTGGTGCTCCAGCAGAACATATTGGACAAGTGGAATGCTGATGGCCGGACTGGACACAATATAAGCACAGGTGTTTTCTGATGCGTCGTTGTCTCTCCTTTGGGGATAAAGTTGCTATGTGCGAAATCTCAAACCTCAGTGGTGCAGTCGTGGGTAGTAAGGTGGACAAAAATGGTCTCCAGCAGGTTGTCGATGGAGATAGAGAGCTGTATATACTGTTCAAGGGAGAGGGATTCTCCTCGGGATGCCATTTCAGTCTGCAGCTCGGGCGCGAGGCCCTTTTAATACATTGTGAAGGGAGCGGGCTCACTCCACCCGCTCCCAGCAGCGATAGTGCAAAATAGGTATTTATAGAAACCTGTGTAGTGTAAGACACGATGAACAAAACTATTTAATGAGTAAGTGCATTCAAACTGAGCAGTACCCACCACATGTAATTTAAAATTTTCCCTATATAATTCCGAGGATTGCTATTTTCAAATATTCAACAACAGTATTTTGTACTGGTATGTTGCACCTCACGTTTCTGTAATAACACTTAATAATAACTAATTACCCTGACCTTCTAAACATGTAAAAAATCAGTAACTGGTCTATTGAACTGAGTACTACTTTGAGAAATCAAAACTTGAGACAACTTAAATACATTTGTGTGACTTCATGGGAGATTTGCGTTCCCAGCATCCCAAAAACTACTACCACAGAAAACAGATTAAAGTCATATGCCATTGATGTATTAGTTTTGAAAAACAGAGCAATTGCTTTGGGCCTTGATGATTATTTGTAAGATGAAAAATGAAGCACATCATACAAGCATTTTATTCACTCTGTTCTGACAACAATGTGGGAAAATAATAAATGAAATATTTATTCAAACAAAAAGCTTTTGCATCTCAAATTTCAATATTTTAACTGTTACCTGTCATGGTGTGGTGTACGGTTGTGTAAGCAATTGAAAGATGCTATTTAATTATTACTGTGTGAAGTTCTCACTCCTTGTCTAGTTGTACCCCAAGGGAGCTCAAGTCTGGATATGTTTCTGGAGCCATCAGTTAAGATTTTACTGTCAAAAAAGGTATTTGCACATAAAATACGCAGACCTTGATTTGTGTTTAACATACATATTGTCACAGATATGCTGAGGACGTGCATGGTGTGTGTTCATGTGTGTATTTGTTGGGGTCTCTGGATTTATAGTCAGCACATGACTGTGGCCTTGTGCTGTTGTGAATCTGAGGAAGGATCGTGTGTGTGTGTGTGTGTGTGTGTGCCTCTCTCTCTCTCTCTCTCTCTATGTGTATGTTACAAAGACAGATTCTAGGAGACCACAGTGCCTTAACATATCTGCAGGCCAGATGCTAACTGCTCCATCTCTATTCTCTCTTTAACCCCCTCTCGTTCCAATTGTGGTTACTGCTTTCCACTCTATTCATTAACGGGCTCTTAATGCTCCCACATGGGTCCTTGGGTGTGTGTGTGTGTGTGTGTGTGTGTGTGTAGCCAGATGAAAATCTGCTAAGCCTTCAGTGTGTAAATGCTGAGTGTGTTTGGATGAATGTTGTGTTTAACAGAGAGGCTTTTAAAAATGTTTAACGAATGTGTCAAAAGCAGGAGCTGTAGAGGTAAACTGTATTATACTTCTTGCTTATGCTCTTATTTAAGAGATACAAATTCATGTATATACAGTATATGAAAATGTGCTATATGCAGTATGTAAATATGTACATAAGTAAATATGACAAAATAGTATAAATAGTATAATACTATTTTGTATTCAGTCAAAGCATGCAAGGTTTGGAGCTGTTTCATTCATGCTGGTTGCATTCATGTAAATATATGTGCAGAATTTTCCACATAGTTGTTTCCACATGAATGCGAATATGTGTGTATAAGAGAAAGGGTGTTTATGTATGCTCATGGTAATTTTTTTTCAGTGTTCTACATCAGTATTGAGATTAGACTTGTGCGGATTATTGTGTTTTTTCTACTCTTGTCCCTCTTTAGGCCCCTGAATTAAGATAGCATTGAAACACGAGGTCCTCATTTGGGCCTGCCACACAGTTTGTCCGTGTTTGTGTGTGTGCTGCACATACAGTGTCAAGCACATACAGTGTTAGGATTACTGCAAAATGCATGATGGGCAGATGGAGGAGGAAGGGAGAAGAGAGAGAGATGATAGAGTCTGCTGTGCCAAAATAGTCTAGAAGCTGGGGACACACTGGATCATTTGTGTCTGTGTGAGTGTATGTGTGGGGGTGTCTGTGTGCGTGCAGTGCAAAACTAAAGAGCAAAAGTCTATATATGATACAGAAAACAAACACAGTTACTTTTTAATTTTCCCACATGGCAAATTATTACTTCCTTTAAATACCTACTAACACATGAAAACACACGTCACACACCACCATTCAAATACTGCAGTGTCGGAGGGAACTTTCCCGTGACTCCTTCACCGGTTTGGCGTTCCTGCTCTGTGTTCTCTGCCCTCTTTCTCTCTTTTTTTTTGCTTTGCAAAAAGCCCGGCGGAGCTTGGCGGGGGAGTTTAAAATAGTGTGTGGCGTCCCAGTCAGCTGACACACAACCACAGGGCAAAACACCCAGTACCCATACACTAAAGCACAGGACAGAACAACTACATATAATAACACAATAACAGAACAATACCAGAATTCAAAAGAGCCTATGTCTGCATGTGCAACATGCCATAACACTACTACTTGTACAGATCACATCCAGTGCTGTCTTGGGAGATGGAGAAATTTTTCCCTTGAAAGCCGATCCACAGTATGTTTGGCCTCGTGGCACATAATGGCTTCAGTAAGGAATGATGGAGGAGAAATCTGATCTCAGATCAGACATTAAGAGAGCCTTGGGGGCCTGCAGAACTGAGGCTGGATCTCTGTGGGAGCAGGAGGTCCTGCTCTCACACCTTACAGCACTTAGACTATAATTACTGCAGCTAAGCACTACCAGCAGCCTGGCGAGTACAGATGTTTCGCACACACATATACACAACCACCAGTAATGAAAGTAGTTCTAAATTAGAGAAATTTTGCAAAAAGGAGTCTGACAAATGCATGTACACACATGTACACATGGGGTGCTGTAGATTAGGTATGAGGACAATTATTTAAACGTTACTTCTCATGCACCCAAAAATCCTCTTACATTTACCACTTTGCCTCTCACATACAAATATAATGGCCTCATATTTACTACCTTTACCTCTCACAATCAATGGTTTTTAGCTCCTTTACTAGTTTTAACTCCTTCACGTTATAAAGTAATGCTTGGTGTGGTGTGACTGTTCAGTAGTTGCTATGAACATAAACCATTCTGCTCATAAATAAGTATGACAGACTTGAGCAAAAATACGACAATGCAAATATATGTATTGTAGTCACAATTTGTTATTTAGTAAAGTACAGATATGAATGGCTTATGCTCTGTTTGCCATTTTGTGCAAATGCAAATGTTTTGCCATTTTCTTGTAAGTCTTATTTTATATTTTTGTCTTATTACACACATTCTTAAATGTGTGTTATGCTACAGGTAAAATTCCCTTTGCATTTATCTGTGGAATGTGTTGTGACTGAGACTGTATGTGTCATGGATGCTCTGCCGTGCACAGCTGTGCATGTAACTACGCTTGCGGTCGCCATGACGATGAGTGCCATGTGTTCATGTTCATGTTTATGTTGTCTGTCTAGTTCCCGCCCGGTCCTGTCTTTGATTTATCCCAGCTGTGTATCGTTTGTTTCACAAATTAGTCTGTGTACTTAATCTCCTGTGTGTCTGTGTCCGTTGTCGATGATTGTCAATGTTTGTGTCGATGTTTTCAGTGCCTGTTACATGTCTGACTTTACGTGCCCGTTTGTGTTATTAAATGCTTGCGATTGTATCCACCTCCCGACTCCTGTTCGAGCCTGACAGTAGGCATATCTGTCAATTTTACTCTTGTGAATGGTTTTGATACTGTCCTACATTCATATTAGTGACCCCACACAAAGCGTTAAAACGCCAACCTGTGCTGTCTGTTTGGTTCTCAGAATTTAACACTGAGCAAAAAGTCCTCTGCACAAACACTTCATTTTTTACCTCAAAGAAAATTTTACCTCAAAGATTGACATATATTCTCAGTTTGGTTTTACCGCTCACCAAAGCTTCCCACCGCTTTCTCGCACACACACACACACACACACACACACCCATACACACATTCACGGCCTGCCATTTTTCAAACTGCATCAACCATATTGATATTACTTGGTATGCACAGAGAAAAAAACACTGACAGCTTAAGAGCACTAAGTGAGGACACTGGGTAGAAATTGATTTGGTGAGCGGTTGTAAAAGCCTGTGCCATGTTTAGCAGCAGTGGCTTTTTGTGTTCCCTCTGACTCTGCTCTGCTTCTGAGTCATTTCCAAAAGCTGATCTCATAGCAGAGGACACAGAAAGGGCAATAATCATCATTGGTACAAAGTACAATAATTTCGGTAACACTTTATTTGGATAGTCTACTTTAGAGACTCTACAAACAGTCAACAAACCATCTATCGACTGTCAATAACCTGTAATGAACCATCATATCAACTGATTCTCAACAGTTTATGGTTGCTGATGTATAGTATATAATCTATAGTATATAATTTATATCAACTTGTCAATTTAGTTGTTACTTTATTTGGATAGTTTATGGCTGTTGCTGTTCCGTGGATAATCTATAGACTTTTAATAGGAAATGTGTACTCTATTGATTCAATATATGACATATATTAAATATATGATGAAAATACTGTATATAAACATCTGTTGACATGTTGTTAAGAATCAGTTTATAGCCTGGTTCATGATAATGACACTATAGAGTGTTTAAAGCAGACTATCCATATAAATTCTTACTTTGTTGCCTGAGCAGGTAAGTCTAGCATCAAGTAGTGCTTTCTTGTTGTGCTTAAAAATCTTAGCGCCTTAGCTATAAATTATAAATTATAAGCTACCTTCATCCTTCCTCATGCAACTTGTGAGACATGCACTGTGTGTTGGAAAGAGGTCAGAAAAATACATAATGCAAAATGTCTGAATGTTCATATGCACACACACTCTTTGATGCACAGCAATTCACTCGAAAGCAAGTGAGGTGACATTTAAACTTCAAAAGCAACGTGAACATACACTGTTCAACCAAAAATAATAATACAGAAAATTAAATTACCAATTTGTTTATAGTTACGTGCGCAAGTACACACACACACACACACACACACACACACGCTCACACAAATCCCACTGTTAGCTTTTAATCATACAGTTTAAAGCTGAGGTACGTAACGTAAGATTTGAAAAAAGTAGCATTATGTATTATGTATGTAAAATGAAGATAAGAGGTGGCAACAGCTGTGCAATTTAAAAGGATTCAAAAAAGAGTTGTATTTTCCCTTCCTAAGCAGGTCAGATATTTTGTTGTTCCCTAATTAGTTTACAGCTCAAATTATTTTCAGCTCTTACCCTTGTTGTGGAATTCATAGGTAACATTTCTTCGGTGTAAAGTTGTTTTAGCTAGCTAGCTAACGTTAGCCAGCGATTTCTCTATCTGTGTTTGTTTGTCTGATTGTATGGATTTAGTCTTGCAAACCTGGTCGTGTCGAGTCGCTTCCAGCATCTGGTTGCTTTTGCCGTATTTATTTTGTTCAGTGCTCTGTGCATGGTGTTCACAGCGCTGGTGCCTTGTGCCACTGCAGGCGTGCAGACTGTGTGATGTGGTGGCACCAGGCCTATCTCAAAACTAAGCTTTTAGAGGGCTCAACTGACAATTTTTGCTTTTGGGTGTTTGGGGGATTCTTTTTTTTTGCTTTTAGATTTTTTCTTTGTTGTTTTGTCTTTGAATTGTATGTGACCTTGAGTGTCGGAAAGGTGATGTTAGTAAGGTAGTTTTGCAAACCTAGATCTCTAGCCACTATTCTCCAACACTCTCTGGTGCTAGTTTTTTTTCTCCTCCTTTTTAACTTTCTCCAAGCTAACTGCTCAGATTGCTAACTACACTCTCAGCTGTCAGACTGACTTGCCACTCTTATAGTTTATTGCTAAATCTTTCACCTAGTACTCAGTAACTGTGACAGTCACTTTGATGACTGAAAATGTGATTTTGACATATTTCTACCAGATTCACAAGTTACATATCGCTGTTTACCTAAAAGTTATGGAAATAACAATTCAGTATAATCGAATGCTATGCTGCTCTGGCTTACAGTTTGTTACAATTAGTTACATGCATTCATCAATACTGAGTTCACTTTTTCAAAACTCTTCACACAGTTAGCACAACAGCGGTCTATGTGGACTGAACTGTGGATCAGTTTTCAGTGATTTGACACAAAAGGCATTGAATAACGTCCTCTATCAAAATTATTTTCTAACTCAAACTCAACCTTCAGCAAAACTCTGTGTATCTACAGCACATTTTTCACATGTTTACATACTGTTTTCAAATATATTCAATATAAGTTCAAAACCAACCAAAATTGAACTTGACTGCATATATTCCTATTGTATTTGTATTGATGCATGCAATGCTAAATTGATTATAACATTTAACTAGAGTAATTTTCATTGACAAATTGAACTCCTCTTTCTTGAGGATGCATTGACTGACTTGTTTATTTTCTTGCACGAACTGTGCAAAGGGTTCGGCTTGTCCTTCACATCATGTGCTGTTTCACAAAAGTAAACTGTGGGTTTTTTTAATGAGCTGCTTCAGAAATTGTGTTAAAGGCAATTGAGAAAACCTTGTTCTCTTCTGTATGTCCAGAAGTAAAAAAGATCTAATCCTTTCTCCAGAGAATGCAAATCGGTAGTTATTGCATTATTGCATAGCTGAAATACAGAAGCATGAACTAAAAACGTGATGGAATGATTGTCAGAAATACCTTCGCAGTCATCTAGTGAGTGTTGCTTTTCCGCATTTTTGCCTTCATTTGTAGTAAATTGAAGTGCAGCTATGCTTGACAGCAGTGCAGAGGTTATCTCAGCTAGAGCTTAAGGGCCTGCAGACCATGGAGATTGCATGATCTGATTACACACACACATAAGCGAGCAATACACAAGCGTGCTAAGTAAAATTTCTCCAAGCAGAGGCACTTTTCGGGACCCATATGTTCATCCACCACGAATAACAGATTAGCCTCTGGCGCCTTCATTTAGGTTTTACTTAAAACCCTCAGCAGCTGTGGAGAAGAGGGTACATTCAAGATCAAGAAACAAAATGATACCATTTTCCATGCCATTTGGCTACCAAGTTTTCTCAAGTATGCTTGCGTGTTCCCGTGAGGCCCTTCGATGGCCAGAGAGGTGTAATCTTCATCAGTCTTGCGAAGAATATACCATCTGTATGCAAATGCATCCCATTACGGAGGATAAATAAATAAAATAAGCCGCCTGTGCCATGTGTGATAAACACCTGTTTTTTCTGTGGACCAATCTGCTCTGATTTTTAATTCCAAATAAATACGAAGCACATAAGAACAGGTGATCATTGTCCTCACCTCTGCGGATGAAACATCAGCCTGACCCGGTGGACACAGAGCATCTGGTAGAAGAAGGCCTGAACGTTGGATAGATAATGAAAACAATCAAGCAGCATGACTTCAAAACCCATTAGGACCGTCATGATATACAGTGGACTCCAAAAGTCTGAGACCACATTAAAAAATCTGGGATTTTTTTCATTGCCACTGTATGGCGCGCTAAAACGCTTTGCTGAAACTGGATCAGTTGTATCCAAAGCATGATCAGGCAGACCAAAAGTAACCACACAATCAGAAGACCAACATGAAGCTTTGTTCACTGAGAGAGAGAGAACAGCAACTTCATCACAGATACAGAATGTGCTGAATAAAGAACGAGAGACT
>JAOUQW010000011.1:7859808-7873125 GCA_028565825.1 Olivaichthys viedmensis
TGGCCAACATATAATTACTTTTATTTTTTGTTACCGAACTCAAAGACACGATCCATGTTTGTTTAACTATCATCATTTTAATCATCATTAAAAAACACTTACAACCACAAGTTATCACAAGTTAATCAGAAGGTCTATAGACCACATATCAGAGCCTAGTCTGGGTTAGAGAACACTGCAACATCTGTAAAAGACAAAATAATTATTAGCTAAGATTAATAAGAACGCTACCTAGCCACCATTATTTTAGCATTTAAAAAAACTTTAGTAAGCTACTCAGAAACGGCTCGTTATTGTCACAACACCAAATGACTACTACTGAAGACTGAGGCACTGACAGTAGTTTAATTTTTAATCAGGGCTTACAGTTTTTATAAATATGGACATCTATTACCAACCGCTGACACCTGAATGCAGCAAAGACTGCATTCATTTTAACAAACTATTGATAGGAATAACTATCATTAACGCTAACTTTGCACTTCAGTGAGTACAGGTTTTGCTAAGTAGCTACTTAGTATCTATATTAGTATAAGTTACCAAGTATATCAAGTGTCACTCCATGGGGGAAAATAATGATAATGCTTGTTAAAATTATTCTTTACCCGACAGATGCTGTTAGTTGTTTCTCCACCTATCGCTGTCATGCAGGTCAGGTGCAGTCAGTGACAGTCACCTCGCTCAACCTACATATATGTATTTTTGCACTGGTAGTGTAATTAAGGTGTAACCGAAATCTATAGCCAGCAGCACTAGACAAATTTCATTATAAAAATGTAACATTCATTTTATTCATAATCTTGCCAATGCTGGCGCAACGTTGGCACAGTTGTTATAAAAAATTCTCCTTTGCCAACGTTGGGCCAGCGTTGGGTCAACTTTAGCAGGGTTGTATAGGGAGGGCCAATGTAGCCACCCAAAATAGACGTTGACCCAACGTCAGTTTGCTACCTGGGTAGGTTTAAGGTTTGTGAAAGTTATGCTATGTTGGTAGCACATTCTGATAACCTGCATGATCTGATGATATGGTATTCATTTTGACTGCCCCTACACACACTGACATCGTAATTAGCCATGCCTACTCCACGTCCAACGAAGATTGAAGCTTTAAAAATCGCTAAGTTAACAGTTTTGTTTAGCTTACATCATGGCTTATATTATTAACGACATGTATAGGATGTAGGCTATGAGTCAGGAAACACTGTCAGAAAAAAAAGTATGAACAAAAAATGTACAAGACACGAGTAGAGCCTATTTGCATACATTTGTATTAGACAAATAACAAAGCATTTAATAGAATGCAATCTCACATGGAGTGAAGTCCCTCCCATGTGGAGTTGATCCAGCCTGCAGGAATACATACATGGAAATAGTGAGAGAGCTTTTTGTGAAATGAATAGAAAGGTGGTACTGTTTTCAGATACCTTACTTTATGTATGAAAAATTTGTCCATCAGTAAAATAACATTTATTTTATTTTATATACACATTTACATTTAACAAGCGTTTAGCTTGTTAAACAAACGTTTTTTCCAACGGGCTGAGGCAACTGGGTGTCGGTTTCCAGAACAACTGCAGTAAACTTTTTTTCCCCATTCGAGATTAGCACTTCTTCAGTCTGCATGTGCATGTTCCACAAGCACATGTGCCGCAAGCACTTCTTCAGTCTGCATGTGCATGTTCCGCAAGCACTTCTTCAGTCTGCATGTGTATGTTCCGCAAGCACTTTTTCGGTCTGCATGTGCATGTTCTGCAAGCACATGTGCCGCAAGAACTTCTTCAGGCTGCATGTGCATGTTCCGCAAGCACTTCTTCAGTCCGCATGTGCATGTAGTTCTACCGTATGCATGTCTTCATCCCCCATGCCCTGTACCGCAAGCATATCTTCATCCCCCATGAGCACATCCTCATTTCACAACTGCATGCTGAAAGAGGATGTCAATAAAGGCAGCAATGACCCCCCATAATATGAGAGGTCAGACATATAACGGTCCTCCGTGCTGCTGGGGAAAATATTGGGGGTTGCGAAAAGAATCAAGGATGTGAACCCCAAGGCGCTTTCCATTCACTGCACAAACCATAGTCTTAATCTAATTTTACAAGAAGCTTCCTCCAAATCTATCATTGTAAGACCAGCACTCAGTCTAGTGCATGACCTCCACGACATAATAGCCTCTTCTCCGAAAAGACTGGATGCTTTTGACACAATTCACTTGGCTTTCTCAACCAACAATCCAGCCTTAAGAGGTCATGGTTGCCGCCTGAAGCCTCTCTGTCCCACTTGCTGGACATGTCGAACAGCAGCAATAAAAAAAGCCTTGCTGGACAACTACCAATCTGTGTATGATACTCTGGATGTCATCATTGGCATGCCGGGGAACACTGAGGCTGCCAGGAAAGCCCCTGGGTTGAAGGCACGAAAAATTACGCTTTGTGTGTGAATCTGGTGTAAAAAGCCACATTGATTAACATTGGAGCATCTTGGAAGAGGCGCGGTGACGCGTTTACCGCATCTGATGTAAAATGGGCTTAAAACACGCACCATCTGCAGTCATTTTAAATTGTATAGAGCCAATCACTCTGAACAGGTCCACATTTTTTCATTTCAGGTGGAACAGCTCCTGCGGCTTTACCTGACTGTGCCCATGTCCAATGCCACCGCCGAGCGCAGTTTCTCCAGTCTGTGTCAACTAAAAACTTGCCTCCGGGCAACAATGACAGAAAAACGCCTCAATCACCTTCCCTTTTTGCATGTCCACAAAAACCTCACAGATGAATTGAATCTGGAAAAAGTTATCAACAGTTTTTTCTTCGGCAACAATAAAATAATGAAATATTTTGGGAAATAAACAAAAATAGGCGATGCTGCCCACTATGTTGTCTCTCGCGGTGTTCTCTCCGCTGTTCTGAAAACTCGTTAAATGATTTAGAGTCGAGTTCACTCACTCAAAATGTTCGTGTTTGAGCTTTTATGAGAATCATTTTGTTATGGAGACTTAAAATGTTTAAAAGAACAGTATAATGTAGAATGTAACCAAATGTAGGCCTTATTTTGTTTATCCTAATGCATGGCCTATTGAGCGCTGCCTCATACATATTTTATGCACAAAATAAAAAAAATCCACTTTGTAATTGATCTTAATTGAATAATATTTATTTCAATTGCATAAAACAAACATTTGTTATTAACTGTGGTAACCCTCACTAAAATATCACCAGCCTCCCAACCCCGCCCCCTTTCACGGCCCCCCACTCTTGATGTCGTTCCGGCGCCACTGGTATATACTAAACATAGAGACTGTGTTTAACTATCAAAACTGTTAGTGTAAACTAGGATGTCAATGTAAATGTATGTAACTGGGTTTGGGTGCACAGAGTAAAGACTGTTGTACCAACATGGTACCAAAGATGTGCCTGTTTGTTTTTCTTTAGAAATAATTAATAGATTATCATTTAAACTCATGCCTTCACTAAACTATCAGTATAAACTAAGTTATAAACCAAAAGTTTGATACATGATTTGTAAATGTATAAAAAAACGTCACCAGTGCCAATTGAGTCAGAGATGTCACAGCAGTCTGCAGTATATTTTGTAGTGGGTCATTTGTCTCAGGTACCATGGACTCTCCACCTGGCACAGCTGTGCACGTGACTGCGCTAGGTGGTCACCATGACGAAGAGCACCATGTGCTTTATAGTTTTTTTTTTTTTTTTGTTCATGCCCCGGTCTCATCATTGAATGTTCCCAGCTGTTCCAGCACCTGTGTTTCCCCTTAATCAGTCTGTGATGTTCCCTTCCTGAAGGGATCTATGTGCTTGAAAGGATATGATATAGTGCCCTCTGTGGGTCAAACTTGAAACTTCTTTATCTGTACCATCCTAATTTAGGAATGATATCCTACTATGTACATAACGTTTTATTCTATGTCATAAAGTTTAACACAGTTACACACATTGTTCAGTATATGCTTACTTTTTTCTGCAATCCTATCTTAAAGCTGCAACCACATAGTTCAACAATTGCTACTATTTATAATTCCTTGCATTAAAATGAAAGAAAAGTCCCAATACTGAAATATATTAGCTTGTTGAAATATATAAGCCTCCAAGCTTGCATTTTCTGCAGTAGGCTAATCATGGACTTACTGAAAGGGACAATGGTCAATAAACCAGAGATTTACTACATTTCTGGATAATCGACATTTTAGCATGAATAATGACAAATTTGAATAATGAAAATAAGCTTGAACAATGAAAACAGTTCATATATGGCAGGAATAATTCTTACATCCAAAGAAAATCTTTGAGGCCCATTAACAATAATAATTAACCCCTTAAACGTCCAGCTTATTATTCAGTTATTCAACATAAACCATATAATTCAGTACCTACAAGCCTACAGGTAAAGGTGCAGATCCGGGGGTTCATGGGCATAGAGAGTTATGGTAAACTGGTATGTTTTGATGGTGGAGTGGTGGGACGCTTATGTCTTAAGGTGCCCTCCTGCCTGTGTTACCTTCTAGCTCTCCCTTTTAGTTATGCTGTCATAGCTAGACCTGCCAGAGTCCCCACTTGCATTCTGATCACACTTTACACCATTTTAAGCCACTGTATGCACTTATCATACCTAATAATCTGTTCTGTCTGTCTGTCAAGCTGTATATGCACTCCTGCTGCCCGATGTGATGCCGGTGCCAGATCCTGACACACTTCTCCTCCTGTGGCTGCTCTCGCTCTCCGGACCTGTCCTGATGCTCCACACCTGCTCTGCTCCTCCTGCTTCTTCATCTGGAATTGAACTTTCTGCACTTATGACTCACCTGCTGCTGTGGATAATCTCACCTGGATACTGTAGAGTCTTGCACTTCCGAAGACCCGCTGCTGTAATCAGGAGGACTATCCTATGCTCATCCCAGGACTCCTGTTCACAATTTGATCTTACCAAACAATCTATATCATTTTAGCACATTTGGAATGGTTTGCCTTTTCTCAATACAACTGTATACTTCAATGATCAAAATCCTTTTGTTTTCTTTTCGGTCTGGTTCCTCTCAAGGTTTCTTCCTCATGTCATCTCAGAGTTTTTCACTGCCACTGTCGCCTTTGGCTTGATCATTAAGGATATAGATATACAGCCGGATTTCTGTAAAGCTGTTTTGTGACAATGTGACAAAATTCTCAACTTTTGGCCACGACTGTACACTTGAATCTAAAGTTTCTGGAATTAACATAAAAACATTTTTTATGTTTGTCCCTAGAGCCTTCGATGGGATGCAACATAATGCTAAAAACTAGTATTTGGGGATTCCAAAAGATGACTGTAGCCAAGTTTAACGAACAATCGTTTATTGTCAATTTATCTTTATTCTGATTTTCATTCATGATTTCTTGACATGTTTTAGTCATTCTACTCACAGGTAAACATGACTGGTACTGGTGTTTCCAACAATAAATGTTGTCAGTATCATCTCCCACAAAACTCCCCTAATGTCTCACACACACACTTGCATATTGAAAAACTACAAATGTGTACCTAAAAACAAATACGAAAATGCTAAATTGCACACACTCACTTGCACACATTATCTATAAGGTGCACACTTTTAACACACATACACACATTTAAACACATTCTTGACAAGCTCTTAAATTTGTATATAAGAACAGTAGTGCAGCAATATAAGTAAAGGTCTTTTTTTTTTTTTACTCAATTGTTTTGATCTTCTAACTCCCCAACCATAAACCTTGCTGTACCTAACCCTTATGTCCTAAATATACAAACAGTACTAAAGAATGTATCTATTTATTTATTTCTGCATCACAATGATTATCTGAAGTAGCTGTCATTTCCATGCATGCCACTTGGAAAAATAAACAAACAAATAAACAAAAAAATATATTTTAATATTTGGCAAAATTGACAATTTGGAAGAAACCCAGAAGAAACATCCTTTTACAAAACCCCATACAGTTTCACTGTTGCCGACTACTGCCTGTTTCTGGGATTCTTGTTTTGCTAAAGTTTTGGATCTTGTTTGCTTGGCAATTAACCACTGCATATAAATTGTCACAACCTCGCTGAGTCAGTCATATTACACTCACCTGATAAATAAATACTGTAGATCAATAAATAAAGCACCAATGATATGCTAACAAAGCAATGTGAACTGTACAGTAAAGCATATTTCCATACTGCAATTCTATGATATAAAATGGTGAACTGCAGTTTACAACTCGCATCCTTATACAAAATAGTCGCTACGCTAAACAGTGACACACCCCTTCAGGCACAGTCTAATCATTATAGAGGGTTATTTCCAAGGTGGTAAAACATCACAGGAAATCACTTGGAAAAAAGTCAGTCTATTTATTAATAAGCATCACTTGGTTCCCATTCATTGTGAATACCTTATGTAAAGTGTGACTTGTAAGGTCAGGTAGAAAGGGAATGCAGACAGTGGAGCATTTTGGTAATAGATGCCACACATGTAGCAATATAACTGAAGATTAGCTCTGGGTGTTGATCCAAGATCAGTATGTCTGATTCTAGTCTTTAACCTGAAAGGTTCAAGAACTTCATGCTCATCATAACGAAGTTAGTTTAAAATCTGATGGCCATCTTCACACTGTGCTGCCAATGAATTTATTCAATTTCAGTAAATACATGAGCAAGCAGAATACCTCTGTTTTTCCATCTCAATCAGAAAACATTTTTCTAAAAGTAGCAAAAATGGTGACTCTGCCTCTCTAAGGTTAAGTCTTACACCTCAAGTCTAACATCTGGATCTGCTAGTATGGTGCAATCCTGTAGTGGATGTATTTCGTCTTTCAGCACCAACCTGGTAATTGATGCATTTTGCACCCAAAAGTTGCAGTATTTTCTTGAGACAAGATGAAGGTCACACTGATCCAACAATGTCCACTTTAAGAACTGTACAATCAGCATGAGACGCACAGAGCCTACTATAATCCAAATTTAGTTGTCAGTATAGTTAGAGGAGAAATACTTCCATTTTCCATTCAAGGTCTTCATCTTCTATCTATATCTTAGGGAGAAGATAGTAGTTGATGTTCCATCAAAAAGGCAGATATTCAGATATTAACACTTAGATGTTCATTCATCCAACTGAGGGCATTTCGATTTTATTCATCTTTGTAGGTATCCAACCCTTGCTGCCAAAGGCCACTGTTTGGGTGTAGTAGATCTACTGTTAAATTTCCCTATTAGTTTTACTAGTAGGTTTGCTATGTCACAAGGGAGACTGTGGCTATGAGATGAGGAGGGCAGCAAGGAGTAACATCACAATGGTCATCAACAGTCGATCTCGAGAGGGACTGCTGCCGCTGACGCTCTTCTCCAGTTTGGGGATATTACGGTTAAACTCATCTAAGCCAGAGAGAAACAGACAACAATGAGAGATTACTAATACATTTTACAAATTAAAGATACACATTTAAATATCAGAATTATCCTATATAGATCCTTTCAGCATATATTTGTACAACAGAAAATCAGAAAGTCATGCTTGTAACTTCTGGTGATACTGTTGATTGGCCAGACAAATAAAACATTGACCATTAAGCCTCATAAAAATTGACTACCTACTTGTAAGCCACTACATTACACTGTTTATGCCCTTTTTTTTCTTTCTTTTTTTACAGCGTTTTACAGATGTTTACAGCATCAGTTGTTAAAAACAATTGTGTCTGTGTTTACGGTCAAGGTCATCCGATGGGGCTTAAGATGGTTGGAGGGCAGAGAATATGGAGGCAGAGTGGGGTCACCAAGGTTATACAAGCACTTAGTGGATATGTAAAGGTAGTTTCCATTTTAATTCCAAGCCTAGTTAACACACACACACACACACACACAAGTGCTTTTGGGGCGCCCAGGGCAATTGTGGAGATTGTGCTGTCTTTGTTGATGTGCGCTAGCATGGAGCACTCAGGCACAAAGCTTCACAATTACTTCCCAGAATGCAGTGTTATGTCATGGTGCGTGGTCTGAGGCAGGGGCCCTACTAATGCAGTCTTCGTGTGAAATTAAGGCTTGTGTGTGTGTGGCAATCTTTTGCAGAAGCCAGACAAACAAACAGCAATAATCTCCTGGCAGGTGGAGCTAAAAAAAATTCTCGGAAGAAGTTGCGTGTCGGGTGTGAAAGAGTGAGAGTGAGAGAGTGAAAGAGAGAGAGCGAGCGAGCGTGATGAAAGTGTTTATGTAACTGCTATTCTAAGCTAAACTAAATGGAGGTAATTATTGGACAGCTCACAAAGGTTTTTCCATCTTCCATGGAAAATGTAGATTGACCACAGGGCTTGGTAGACATGTGGAAAAGTTGCAGTTGTGAGGCATGAGTCCATACATTAGCTGCAGCACACAATGTATAATGCAAGTAGAAAAAGCATCATAAACATGCATGGCTTTATGGAAATCCAAAATGTGGTAAGGTATATTTTGAGTCTGTGTGTGTGTACACTTACCAATGTCGTTTATTTTAGGTCTGGCTGTGTAGTCAGGAGCGTTCTGATCTGAGTCATCATCTGCATGTGAAACTGCAGAAGAAAAGAATACAAGCTGAAAGATCAAGTTAACCATTCCAGGTCAGTGTTGTAAATCAGCACAGCCTCTCGTATGATAAAAGCCCCAGAGAGCTGCAGCACTGTAGTGTTTTTTTTCTGCACCAGCATCCCTGATTCTATTCTAACGCTGGTTTTAAAATAATTGACAGCCTCTCCTGGAGAGAATGACAGCACTGAGCCTCTTCCTGTAATATCTAACAAGATTGGAGACACTTGTAGAGGGATCTTGAACACTTCTCACATTTCAAAACATTTATATTTTTACGTTTGTGCATGTGGACTGCAAAGCCCAATTCAGAACATAGGTTTTCAGTAGGATTCAAATCTGGGGAATGAGATTGTAAAACACAGATTTTGTACTTCTGCGACCATTTCTGTGTTGATTTGGATATGTGCCCATTTTCACCTGTCCCAGACTTTTTATGTTTGTGTTAATAGTATTTTAACTTCTTATTTATTTTTTATATTGATTACCAAGATGACAATTTGTTTGCATTTATTAAAAATATTCTTTAGGGGTGTCAATAATTTGCCACATATGTTTCTAAGAGAAAATAATATTATTTAAAAAATTAAGTTCTTACAAGAATTTTTTTTTTTCATATGAAACATATATGTGTGTGAGTGTGTATGTATGTGAGAAAGCAATAGAACTTACCTGTAGAACAGCACACGAATACCCTCAGTCTTAAACAGCTGTGGCCGTGGTGATGGGTGGGTGTGGCTGCAAAATACACAAAACAGTACATCTCCTGCCACCTACTGAGCTGTCAGATTACATCAAATAGAGAGTCTATTAAAACTGTATAGAGCACCCTGGTGTTAATTCTGCACACACATTAGGCTTTTTCTTTTTAAACAAAATATCCTGTATAAAAACTTGATATACATTTGTTAATGTATATGTCAACATTGTATACGTGAGCAATCTGGATCAATACCAATTTGTGCTTAACTTATCTTTTCTGATACGTACTCTGAAACGTACTGAAAATGCTAGTGTGGCCAAAACATAAAAGCGGCGTTTTCAAATTTACACGTGTTAGTGTGGCCTACTACTCTATGGGCTATGTGCTTCTAAAGAGAACCCATGTGAACTTGACCCCAAAAGGTTTCCTCTATTTATTAATGTGTGGATTATGCTGAACCCTTATAACATGGTAACAAAAAAAAACTTTCATATAATAATAAAGTAAGTAATGTTCAATTAAGAATATTATTCCTTGTTAACCTTTATTGTTGATAGCATTGTCTTGCTGCTGGTCCTAGCTAACTATAATCCTCTAAACTACATAAAATAAAAATATTCCTGCAACTTGTTTGCCCTGTGTGCTTGTTTATAAATTTATTTGTAGCTTAAAAGACATCCTTAATTGTCAATATACAAATGTGTAGACTAAAATTTGTTTCTTCGTACATCTCAGTAGGAAGGATGTTGGTGTTAGAGGGCAAGGTCAGTCATGGTACTTCACCCCTGGAGCAGTTTAGAGGTTAAACGCCCAACAGTATCAACTTGGCAATACTGTGATTGGAACTCTCAACCTTTCAATTGGTAGTCCAGAGCATTAACTGCTGAGCCACTGTGCAATTATATTAGCACATTTATAGGTATTAAGATTAAAGCGACTCAAAAGGCTCACTGTTAGAATATTATTTGAGTGAGCTGTAACAGAACTTTATTTATTATTTAAAGATTTACAGATTTGTGTTATTTACCACATCATAAGACAACATGATGTAATTCACCACATCAGCAGCACTGATCAAATAAGCAACCATGCCTTGGCATTGACATACTAACACTTTCTCAATTGCAGCTAAAGTAATTAACCAAATCTCCTTCACTAAATATTTATATGTTGTAATTATCAAATACTTACATAGTTATTAATAAATACTTGCATTTGTAGAAGCTAACGAATACTTATTTACTGTATATAGTTATCAAATGCTTACATAGCTACAGATAAAAACATGAGTTCGTAGTAGCTAAGAACTGCTTACATATGTAGTAATACTCGTGGCCCACGTTAAACTCGTAGCCAAGTGAGAAGGCACTGTATCGCTGAAACTTCTCAGAGAACTTGATTGGTGCGTGTGGAGCGTGTGGACGGTTGCACTCCCAGCGTTTAAAGCCCATCTGCGGGTCGCAGGTGCGATAGCCACGGTAGCTAACCATGTAAAGCACATACTGCTCAGCTACACCACGCTCCAGTGTGCCCCACTGGCTTGCGTTGTAGTGCGGGCAGTAGATGTCCAGGTAGTCATTGACGTTGACCTGCACTGTGTAGCCCTCTCTCCGCAAACTGCATGTGAAGAGAGAAAGAGACAACGGGGTACTTTAAAAGCAAGTCTGTCCTTTTAGGGCAAGACCGTATCCACCTACAGCGGTGAAAACAGAATTTTGCCACAAAAACCCTACCATATGTCAGAGGATAGGATGGCTCCATGCTAACAGCATAAATGACAAAACATATAGCACTCAAACAAAAACACTCACCCTTCCTCTAACAAAACTTTTTTTTAAATCATAGTATTTTCTCTCAAAAAACATATAAGGGACAATTATTGTCACCCCTACAGAATATTTAAAATAAAAGCAAATAAATGGTCATCCTTGAAAGTCTCTAGAGTCTTCTAGAGTCTCCAGAAACTCTATTTTTGCCTGTTTGTTTGACTGTTTGTTGCTCCCTTGGGTTATAGATATGAGGTTGCACACATGTAAAATCCCAATGTCATGCATCATTATGGGAAAAACCAAAAAGCTTTCACCACAAAGACAACTGATGGTGTTTGACCTGCACAAGGTAGTGAATAGGTAATGAATATGAAAAATCTGTAAGCAGTTAAAATACTATTAAGCACAATCAGACTATAATAACGTATCAAAAGGCTTGAACAGTTTAGTTCATTTTTTATGTTTTTCTTCAAGTTTCAAAATCTACAATCACGCACAACCTCTGTAACAACAAGCTGTTTGGATGTGTTGCATGAAAGTGTCATGGTGGTGCTCACACATACATGCAGGTTTGGGTTTAGGATGCAAGTATTAGGTTTATTTACAGTGTGATACAAACAAACATGCATAAAGAGCTAGGCAGAAATCGAGTCAAGGTACAGGCAATGGTCAGGCGATCGGCAGGGTAACAAAGGCAGAGACAGAATCGGAATCGGAATCATCAGTCATGTGGTGCGGGAGTGACTGGAGGATTCTGGGAGATGTAGTGTGTATTCCTTGGCAGATGCCGGCAGATATGTGACAGAAATATGCCACCTCAAAATGCAGAACCTGAACTTCGCCAAGCATCACTGCAACTCAATTGGAATTGAGACCAAAATCAAACTATTTGGCCATGCACACTGAAAAAAAACCCTTCATACAAGGCTAAACTAGGGGAGCTGTTGCTTTGAAATTCATGAATTCGGCCAAGTACCAGGATATTTTCACCAAAAACATGGTTGCTTCTGTCAGGAGGTTAAGATTGTGGCTGTAGATGGATCTTTGAACAAGGTAATGACCCCAAATATACATCCAAATCAATAAAGAAATGGTTGCAGAATCAAGGGCTATCGCAGTCTCTCGATTTGAAACCCGTTGAAAACCTGTAGTCTGAATTAAAGAGGGCAGTCTACATTCACAAACCTTTGAATATAAAGGGGCTTGAAATTTTCTGCATGGAGGAGTGGTTTAAGATCCCTCTACAGGTGTTTCTTAACTTTGTTAGACATTACATTATTCTCTCCATGGGAGCCTGCACTAAATATAAATTCTGGGGGTGCTGATAATTGCGACTTCTTTTAACGCTACTCTAGGCATTACTCAGAAATTTGGATACAAATTCAATTTCTTTGAAATTATTTTATTAATTCTACTACTCTTGCCACAAACAATGGCAGGTAACTATTTACAGGCCACTAGGTCAGTAATTCTTAATTTCTACAAGAATCTCTCTTGAATCTAGTTATTTCAGTTGAGAAAGCAATAATTGTCTGAGATTTCAATATTCACTCCAATAATGAACTAAACCCTCTGAGAACAGTATTCATGTATATACAAGACTTGGTGAGTGTCACTCAAAATGTAACGGCATCAATATAAAAAACATAGTTTTCTTCTCTGAGGCTCAGATTATCTAAGATCACTATGTTTTTCGTTCAAACTGTGCCTTTGCCATAATATAAGCTCTTGGCCTCATAGTAGCATTAAGCGTACTATCATGTCTGCTACATTAACTGGCTTTATTGAAAATCTCCCAACATTTATCGACTTGAACAGTTTGCATTTCAACCCTACAGACCTCAATAAAATGACTGAGTTCTACCCTAAATAACATTGTGCCATTTAAAAGAAAAATTATTTGAGGAAAAAGCAAGCCCCATGGTATAATGAGCATACCCCCACACTTTAAAACAGACCTCTCAAAAAATAGAACGTAGATGGTGTCAAACTAAACTGATAGTCTTCCAAAACATGTGGAAGGAGAGACTTCGTAACTGTAGAAAGGCTCTTATTGACACTCGATCAGCAGATCTCCCTGCTCTGATGTAAGACAACAAAAAGGGGAATAGTCTGATACCTAACTATATAGAAACCAATAAAGCACAACCAGATCAACAGTTACTCCAAACTAGCCTTCTCAAAATCCTTTAGCATACAGTACTAAATCAGAATCAGAATCAGGTTTATTGCCAAGTAGGTTTTCACATACAAGGAATTTGCTTTGGTATGTTGGTGCAT
>JAOUQW010000011.1:7877989-7888590 GCA_028565825.1 Olivaichthys viedmensis
CAAGGGAAGACAGACGAGGAACAGCTGGGAACATTTAACATGACTCACGTGACAGGGACAACTAAACATAAACATAAACGTGTGGCGGCCGTCGCGCACAGCCGCGTGCGTGACACCGTAGCAGAGGTCAAATCACCGGCAGATAGAGTTAAATGGGGTAATCCATAATCAAAACCCAAACACAGAATAAAGAACATGGAATAAACACAGAATTTAGGCTTGGAATTAAGGGCAGTGGGATGAAGGCGGATGAAGGGGGAATCCGTGACACGTATACTGTAGCCTACATAAGCCAAGTTAAACAACGTCGAAACAGCACAAACTATTTGGATTTTTGCACAAAAGGAGAAAAAGTAGTGATAGTAATAATAAGCACTCCTATATGGCAGTCTATCAGTCAGTTCTAAATGAGGTATGACAGCTTATTGGTTCTGAGTGGTTCTGCATTCTGAGTTCTTGCTCAGGGTTCTGGGTCACTCTTATGGCCTGTTACATATGGAATGAACAAAACTGTGATAAGTTAGTTGGGATAAGTTAGTTTAGCTATCCAACATGGCCAAAATGTACTGCAACTACCAAAACACCATAAACACTTCTCAAATTAGATTGTTCTATCAAAACACAAGCATTGGTTTCTTCTAACAAGAACACTTGCACAATAACCAAAAAACATTTTAACAGCAAGTGGCATTGTAGGTGCACTATTTTATATATATATTTTTGAGGTAGTAAATATGTTCATTGTTCTTTGGCTAATAGTGTAAGCAATGTAAACAACCTTTACATTACAAACTGAATGAATAGCACATCTCTATTGTATGGAATGTACCATTCTATATGAAACACAAACAAGCTATGACAAATGAAAAGTGCTAACAACAAAAATCTATTATTATCTATTAATATACTGTAACTCAGGTACAGAAAAACATATTTACTCAGTCTATTTCATTTGCCTACATGCTAAAATCAACATCACACAAATGTCTTTGTATGCTTGATCCTTCTCTGGCAAGCTTCACCTGATACGTGCAGCCTCCATGTGGGACATCTGATCATGTGGACAATGATCATAACTTTTCCACCTCTTCAGCGAGGTTAAGTAATGATGAATAATGTGGGAGGAAAAGTGACTTAATTTTTAAATGGACTGCAAATACGTGTTTGGCCTTATGAGGATGGTGAAATGCCTTGTTGTCATAGGCAATCACAAATTATATGCATTGTTTAGCCTGCACTGTTTCCTTACTTTAGACTTTTGCCTTCTATTGAGATTATCCAAAAATGAAATCAGCGCTCTGTATTGTATGGGCTGATTCAGATTGCATGTTTCAGCAAACCATTGGATGATATTGCTGCACATATAGTCAGTTGCCCCCCCTCTACATTACTGTATCAGTGCTATGGAAAGAGAAAAATAAAGTCAAAACATAATTTGACATTGTAGACCTAACACACTGTGCCAGCTGTAATCAGCACTATGTGTAAAACATAGTTTGTTGTAGTAATTCATATAATAAGGGCATATTTTTTAAGTTTTTGACAGTTTTGGAGCCAGTGTTTAATTTTGCTCAGAATATATGAGGATTTGCAGAATGTGCGTGTAGTTTTATAAAAATGTGTTAGAGCATTTGAGAGCACTGTTTCCTGAAATGTGTTTAAGCAATCGTGAAAAGCCTGTTGTACATGAACCTACCAGACTTAAGTGTAATCGAAAGCTGAAACCTGGCTTATTTTCCCTTCGTTGGCTCTTTCATACCCCACTGAGGCTTTGGCTCTGTACAACAAAGCAAATGCACCATCAACAGCCGGGTCAATAACTGGCCCCAAACCAGCCATCTCTATGGAGCGAGCAACAACCAGCCAAATCGATTAAGGAAGCAATTAAGGAAGGTGCTCAATGAACCCACCGACCGGTTTCCATTTACAGTCCGGTTTGTTTCGCTTTTCCTTTATGTCTTTATCTTTCACCGCAGCTTCCTCAATATGTCTTGTAGGGTGAATCTGGTCTCTTTGGCCTGTTTTGTGCTGATAAGATAAGCTTGTTTCAAAATTAATAGGAAATTTGTGAAATTAGCTTGACCAAAAATGAAGCTGCTGATCTACTCTGACTCTGCTTAATTTGCTTGTTGATTTGTCTGAGATGAGTTGGTGATTGACCGACTACCCTCTGATTGATTGATACGGGTTGAGTAAACACCCAATGATTCTTGCTGATCTGAGGGCTCGTGGGATAAGGGCTTGAGTAAAAAGAGGAAGCATTTTAAGGACAATTAAATTAAAAGATGCCATAATAATGAAATGAAAAATAAATACAATAAAGATAAATCATTTAAAAAGTTAATCGACTCTGTGAAGTGTCTCTTCTTCTCTCAAAATTGTTGTATGGTATTTAAAAGAATAAAGAGGGTCAGTACTGGTATAAAGTCTTTTCACTGTCCAGTAACTAAAGCCAATATAATAAAAATGAATCATCACTATATATTTCCACAGATCATGGTACTTTTGTGTGTGTAGTGTGTAATAATGTAATAATGTAGTTATAGTGTGAGATGGGACAATGCAGAAAAAATAACTGTTGCAGTAGAAATAATGTGTATTCCCCAGATATCCAAGTATGTTATAAAGCAAACAGCTTTATTTAAGCCTTTGGCCAATCACCCTAAATCTTCTAATATGTCCCCACTTGCCCCTATATTCCCCTTGCTCTATTTTACTTCAAAAGCTATTTTCTTGCCTTTGCTGCAAATGCTATATTCTATGTTCAGTGTAAAATAATGGTGCCATTGACCTTTTTTCTCAAAGATAGAGGGATGGGGAAAGGAAGGGATAATGTAAAAAAAACTCAGGTGGAAGTAGTTACAGTGACACAAGGGATCAGCAGTGCCCTGAAGGGGAATAGAGGAAATGTCACCATAGCTATCAGAGTAAGGGTTCACCTGGGGTGTGTGTGTGTCTGTGTGTGTGTGTGTGTGTGTGTGTGTGTGTCTGAAGACAATTCTTTAATGATATATGTATGACTGCAGTGCTATGTGAACAGTTTTCTTCTCTTAAAAGTGAAGCTGCAGATAGAAATGACCAAACACGGGCTATGGAGATGTGTGTAATGTGTTGTTTGTTTAAGACGGCTTGCGCCTGTGTCCTGCCTTCACTGCTACACCGTGAAAGATCGGAAGACCTAAAATGGACACAGCAAGCTGCAGCCCGAGAGCAGCTGGTTTGGAGGAGCTGCAGGTGAAACTCGTGGAGCATCAAGGCTGATTTGACCGCAGCGGTGGTCAAGGCAGCCCCTCTCCACCTGGGAGGAGAAGGGCATAGCCGGGATCTACCAGGAAGGCGAGGAGCGGCAGACCCGGCTCGACTTTCTTGTTGCCTTATTGCCTAGCTGCCTTCGCTTCTCCATTTCCCCTTTGTTGAATCCCCTTGGCCATGTTAAGGGTCGTTCAATTAATTTATCAGCTAAAAAAAGTTTGTTAAATGACTGTTAGATAATAATTGGAATATTTGGAAGTTGCTTTCGTTAGAGGTTAGTGCTGTTGAATTCCTCTCACGATTCAAGTATCAAGTACGTCACATGAGTGTGCACATGCAGCACAAAGAGACGAGTGTGTACTGGAGAGCACACACTCAACCATGGAAGCCAGAACAACGTAGCTGAAGTGATTTCCTCTGAGATTTGTATGATGTATTTCCTTAGAACTAGGTAGAGTCATGTTGCCTTGATAATTCCTTTGCGCAGTAACTAGGTGGTTTGCAAACAATAATAAATAAATAAATAAAAATAATAATGTAGTTAAAGTGATTTCCGTGGCAATTTGAACAACCTTTGAACTTGTACCTAGGCTCTGTCTCAAATCGCACACTATGCACTATATTTACACTATGTCCTTGACTATTTAGTACAGTAATGTTTTGCACTAAATACCTCACGTTATTGAGACGTCAAAACAGCCCCATTTTACAACCCCAAATGGCTGCCCCTTCTAATTAGCATCCGGAGTGTAGCAACATTATGATCCGGTGCATTTTGAACATTTCAAACCATGGCAACCTATGATGGCTCTGCCCCTTCTGCTACGTACAGCGTAGTGCGACCACCAAGTGAAAACAACGTCCGGTGTTCCACACTTTATTTCTCAGCGGTTCTAGCACATCATCCAGGTGTTAATAGTGCCCAACATGCAGTCTCTCAGTGTGAATTCGCACTAAAAGTATTCAAAGTACACAATTTGAAACAATACTCTAGTCATAACGGCTTGCCAATTAGCTAGTTAACTAACTAGCATGCTACCTAGCTCACTAGCTGGCTTGCCAAGTAGCTATAGCTATCAAAAGAAACACAGTTCCATCACCTGTCATGTACAGATGGAGCAATGAGAATAATGAAGCCCAATCTGTTATATTTTTAAGTAATTTATTGTTCCTGTTTACATTTATAAACAGCTTCATCCGCCATTTTGAAAAGGAAACTTTGTCAGACTGCAGCAATGCCTTCAGTGACATTGATCCCTCATCTGACGTTCATGGCGAAAGGTAGTCAAGCAAGATGAAACAGAGAGGCGGTATCGACTAGGGCATATTGAAAACAGGACTGTAAAGCAGCCTAGGACAGCTCCTAATGAGGACCCACACAACCCACACATACACCAAACCAATGCATAAAACACACCTCCTCAGCACTGCCTCTGTGTTAATTGTGTAGGACGGCCGAGAGAATAGAGTTGAGATTGTGCACGATTCAGCCTGAGAAATGTGAAAATAGCCTTACTGATCTCTCACACAGTGTGGAGGAAGACGCTCGGCAACCCGCCAAGGCATGAATTATACAATTACACAGAGTGATACACAGAGATTTAACTTCTGTGTTTTATCCCACTTATCCCAATCAGGTAAGACAAGGCCAAACTATGTCTTTTGTCTTTTTCTGCTTTTATATAGATAAGGATACCTATTGATATGCAGATAATACTTATACTATGTGGTTTAATGATGGGGAAGGGCAGTGAAAAAAATAAATAAAAACTGAACAATTTAAGATATAAAATTCAAATAAAAAAGTGAGTAAAAATACCAATAAATAAAATTAAAAATAACAATAAAGGAGGATAATTAATGTAATCATAGAAACTAGTTTTGAGTTGTACTATTTTTTTTTTTTTTTTATAATAAAAAAGCTCAGCTCAGTTTCTCTAATGAATGTGTTTTTTTCTAACAGAGGGAGTCTTATGATTTTCCTATACTGGGAGATCTAACGTGGATTTTTCTGTATGTGGGTTAGTTGGCTTGGCTTTTCTCTGCAGGCATGAAACAGAGGTCAGGAGAACACTTTAGTGTACATAGGGCAAAGTGACAGAAACCTAATTATTCTCTCCCTCACATATTACGTGTGTGTAAGGGGATACGGGGTTGACACATGGTACTTTAATTTAGTTCATCACCCATTTACAGCCATTTATGGGCATATCAGGCCCTCTTAGCCTCATGTCACACAGACGGGTATTTGAGGAGGAACTGAATCTGAATCAGAACGATCCTGCATATCCTGATATGTAATTTTAGTATCATAATAATTATCTAACCTTTAATCACAGTTTATGGTATTATTATGACATTGTATTTCTCTTTTTTAAATCACATGCTGACTAACATAACTAGCTATGTACGCCAGTGTTGCATTAGTTAGCTAAATGTAACTGTCACTAGGGCGACGAGCACCACGCGCCTTGAATTTATGTTTGTTGGTTCCTGTCGCGTGATGTTATTCATCCCACCTGTGTCTCGTTAGTCTCCCTGATTAGTTTGTATAAATATCCCCGTGTACCTGTCCTGCTTGGTCCTTCGTTGTATGTATGTTTGATGTAATGCTCCGTGTAATTTGTTTCTGTCTCAAGTCCATGTATGTAATAAATGTTTGTTGAACGGCTCGCGCTTGTGTCCTGCATCCTGTGACTACACCATGACAGTAACCATAAACAAATTCTGGCGATCTACAAACACAAATATGACACAACAGTAGAGCAAATGTTTGTTCCAAGACAGGCAGCTAACTCACATCTGTGAACAGTTAAATAAATTATTAACGTAATGTCATAATTCATAATTGTACTTGTAGTTCGTAAGAACGTTTCCTCTCTGCCTACACACTACCTTCTCTGCTAGCTTACAAGATAGCCGGCTAATCACTCATAAGATTAGCAAGTCAGTTTCATGAGGAGCGAAAAACAAAAATACCGCACACACTGGGCAAATGGAAGCTTAAATGTAATGTTAGCTTGTAAATAGGAGATCACTAACAACCCCCAGCGGTGTTTGTTAGCCAGCTAGCTGTAAATGTTTATACCCAAACAAAGCTAGCTAACTACTCTATGTGAGTAGTGCGATAACAGTGAACCGTATTTTCTCCACATACCAGGAGAAAGTAATGGTCATGGTGTGGCGCTAACAGTCTGGAGTTGTAACTTGTATTTAACATTTGTATATAACTTGTGCAGTGGTTGTTCAAATAAATTAAAAATACTAATTCACTATTTATTAAAAGAGGTACAAGTGTAGTATTGCCGAACTGAAAGTCTGTTACATTCAATGTTTGGCTAAAATAGTGCCACATTGTGGTTATACAACGTGCAGCGTCCTTGCCTTCTTAAAATTTATTGTTTACTCCTAACTGAATCGTTTACTGACTACCTGTAATTACAAGTCTAGCATTCTGAATATGTCATTTTGATTACAATTACAATAGACAAATAAACCACACTACCACTGATGGTCCAATTTTACACAGCCCTAATAAAATCAGTCATTACATCCTCTTTCGTCTTTTGTACATCATCACACTTAAGTGGAAACGACAGCGCGTTCAGCTACATTGTTCTCGCTGCTGAAGTGCAGTGTGTTCCTGCGCTGCAAGTGCACACTTGTACGATGTAGCTGATACGCACTTTGGAGTTGTGAAGGTGCAAGGGTGCATTGGACCATGCTGTGCTGAATAAAGACATGGCTCTCACAACACAGTGGAACAGATGTAATATTCAATGTAATGAGTCCTCCAGACCATGAAACAAAAAAATCAAAAAATCAATAAATGTCTCCTTCATGGAAAGATGAACAATCAGAGGTCAACACAATGCCTGATCAATCTTTCCACTTACACCGTTATCCCAGATATTTCACATCTTGTAATTTTCACATGACACATTTCATCCTAGCTGATGTGAATATTGAATTTTCTAATGGCCATGTCATTGATCCTCATTGTACAGTGCTATTATCAGTCATCGATATGTTTCTGTGTGAAACACAACCAGGCAAAAGTGTGTATTAGATGTTAAAAATACGCAGAGACTGTGTGTGTGTGTGTGTGTGTGTGTGTGTGTGAGAGAGAGAGAGAGAGAGAGAGAGAGAGAGAGAGAGAGAATCTGAAAATGTATAAAATGTTTTTGGGCAGCTATGTGTTTGGAATGTCACAGCGCCTTCTTGTGGTCACAGGACAAACCTACAAGTCAATTTTTGTTAATAGAAAAGTGCATTACTGGAGTTGAATATTTACTGGTATATGTTAGGTTACCTCATTGCTAGTTGATGATAAGTACAATACAACAATAAAATGATATAAACATTAAGTGATAAAATGGAACAAATATTAAACCAACCAACAAATAAGTAAAAACATTTACATATCTTTCCTAAATCCACCAAAGATAACGCTTGTTCTTTTTAACACTGATAAATTCTGAATTACCAACGAGGTGAGACAGGAAACAATGAAACAAGAGAACTTTTTGCACGGCTGTCTGGACAAAGTAGGTATACAAAATTAGATGGATATTGTTTAATGCAATATTGAGTATAAAATGTAATAATATGAGTAATATGATTGAGCAGCCGGGTGAGACAATACGAATAATAAAGTAACAGGATAAAGAATGGCAATGAAAACAATAAATACAACAAAATAAAACAGAGGAAATAGAACTTGCTGAACAATAAGCGATTCAATTTAATGATCATAATCAAGGTCAGCCACACTGTCCTGCAGGGCAAATAACGAGAGTTTGCACCTCTCAGGGCACTCCCACTGCCTGCCTCATCATCATCTCCTCCTTCCTCATCCTCAGGCTCCCGTTCTTTCACAGGGAGGACATCCCCAGTCCCCAGACAGATGTTGTGTTGCATTGTACTGTACACGCCATCACAACATCAGGAACTAATGCTGTTTCCACCTCCAGGGCATGTAGGCTTGGTGTATGACAGAGCGAGCTCAGTTATGATGGGCGTTGAACCTGTCAAACAGAGTAAGTACTTATCAAATAAAGTGTCACTTGCAATCCCTTCACATACTTGAATCACAACAGGAATAATTGAAAAACCTATGTTGTGCCACTTACTGGATTTTTGTAGGGTGTCACCAGATGTGTCTCCAGGCTCGGGTATCCTCCATCACACAGAAGAAAAGTACTGCGAGGCAAAGAGGGCCGTGTTGAAGCGTCCTGGAGTCATGCACAGAGTCCGCAAAACTGACAAGAATTTCGATAAACCTGGCTCTGTGGTCACACACGGCCTGCAGCTTGGATGGATGGGAACAGCTTGTGATTTCTGTAACACTAGGCATCTGGCTCTCCGGGAGCTTTAATGCGGATGTGACATTCATCAATGTCACCCATCACCGTCTAGAAAACCGGATGCCCACGCAGTCTCCCAAAACCCTCTTTCACCTCACCACCACTCCACGGTGTTGGGGGCTCTAATAGTAGTAGTGATGATTATCCGTTCAGTCGCAGCCGACTCTCGGTCACTTTATGGATCCTCGTTCTCCACGCCTTTTAGCATATTCATCGTTGCGATCCATGAAGTATTTCGGCAAGATAGTGGAGTAGTTTGCCATTGCTTTCTCCACCCCTCCCCATTTATCCGGGCTTGGGACCGGCGTGCAGCTGTTGCACCAATTGCACGGCTGGGTTAATAGTAGTAGTAGTAGTAGTTTATTTGACAGAATTAAAAATACATGCATAACCAGTCTCCATGCAAGTTTGAAAAATGCAGAGGATTAAACACACAATGAAGCCTGAAGGCTTATTTCCATTGTGGTCCCCCTGATAACACTTGATGTCACCCCTCACAGGGCCGCTGCCACTCGATGGACTGGCTGGTAGACAGCTGATCTGGGCATGTCAAATATCCTGGAGACCACCCTGTAGGACGTCCAACTAGCCGGCCAGAAAAGAAAACCCAGCATCTCCACAGATGGTCCAGAAGGCTACGATGGAAAATCAGGCTGAGTGGAAGCCTTCCTAAATGAGATGCGGACCAGTGGCCCTGGATTAAACTGTCCAGGCTTTCCACTTAATAAAAGTAGAAGAGTACTTGGGTTCTGTTGTGCATACATTTGATTGTAAATAGTGTTTTTATATAACTTGTACAGTGGTTATTTCCCTAATATCCACTGAAAGGCAACAGAATGTACCGAATACCGTTCTTCTACAAGACTGAAAGTCTGTTACAGCCAATGTTGAAGTAAAAATATAAACTGGGCTTGTATAAAGCGCCACGTGCTTGCCTTCTTGTCAATGTATGTTTTAGGACTAGCTGCCGTTAGCACAATGTTGTGTTTAAGTAGCTGACTAGCTTAGCTAACGTTGCTAAAAGAGTACGTGCCAATTCTGTTAACGTGCACTTAGACAATTAATGCTAGATAGTTAGAGTCTAGTTTATCTATCTCTCTCTCTATATATATATATACATATATATATATATATTTATTAATCTTTATTCTTAATTGTTTTAGTCCTGAATATGAGAAATAATGCCATTAAAAAGAGTAAGGTGAGGAACTGTGGTTCACGGCGCTCAGTTAGCAATGTGCTCAGGTGTTCGGTTAATAGCGCCTTTATGTAGTGCGGAAGTGACGAGGTAGCAGGCCAGATGAGCCGAATTGAGCCGAATTCTCACGTGCGTCACCTGCTAGCCACCTTTGGATTGGCTAGTAGGGTCATACTCACGAGAGGTCCGCCAATCGGAAGGCGCCGCTATCCAATCCTAGCGCAGGTGGGCGGGTCTTATTGGAATACGGGCGTGAAAGAATAGCTGACGCCCTGCTGAACTCCAAGCTAAGCGAAATAACCGTCGCCGCCCTGCCAGAATGGAGCTGTGTGAAATATTATACAACAAGGCCGAATACATCGAGACAGTACGTGAATGTGTCAGGATGTTATTGCAGGTGTAAGCGTTGATGCCGGGCAGCTAGCCAGCCAGCTAGCTAGCAAGCTAGCAGTAGCCGCCCGTCTGCTCGCGGTGGATAAACGTTGCTATGCATTCGCATGGCTGTAATTGGTAACCGTTCCAAAGGCGCAGTCAGCAGAATGGTGGGTTCAGCTTTGCTAACGAAAGATGGAAAACCAGCGCAGTTTTACTGGCGTTAAATGTGAGAGAAGCAATGATCTGACAACTGAGAGGCTCCAGAAGCTTTTTGGCAGTGGTGGCTCAGTGGTTAGCGCACTGGACTACTGATCAGAAGGTCGTGGGTTCGAGCCTCAGCACCGCCAAGCTGCCACTGTTGGGCCCTTGAGCGAGGCCCTTAACCCTCCCTGCTCCAGGGGCGCTGTATC
>JAOUQW010000011.1:7891941-7909053 GCA_028565825.1 Olivaichthys viedmensis
CCATTTTAAGATGAGTCTGAAACATACCAAAATGTGGAAAACTTGAAAGGGTCTGAAAACTTTCTGTATGCACTGTAACATTGCTTGAAAGGGAAAAAAAACAAGCATGTACTTGAATTCCTGGATGGCTCTGTGCCGTCACAGTACTTTTCCACTCCTGATATTGCCTCTGATGTAGCATATCGTTTGCACCCTCAACAAAACGACAAGTCTTTGGCTAACATTTCGGCTATGAGCTGTGCTGTTCTCTACTTGCATTGTACATAAATCGAGTGTGGCTAGTCAGCGGTTTTTTTATATATCCGCTCGATATTTTATGTTGTAATGCGAGGTGACTAGCATTTAAGTACTAGCAGTCGAGCTATGACAGTTTTGCGTTTCACTGCGCTGTATTTTGCGTGTTACATTTAAACATGCATATCAGGAAGTAGGGTTGTTGGACGGGAGAACAAAAGCTAGTGACCGCTATATCAGCAGCCTTCTGAATTCATTTGTCGCCAGGCAACAAATAAAATAATCATACAAATAAAAAAACTGATATCGGACACATAATCTACTTGTCCTGGGCGCCCTGGCTAGTGTTTTGTTCACCCCGAAACCCTGATGCTGCAATAAACCTGTTACTCCGAGACTTTATTATTATACACAGACCCAGAAGAGGTCCCGCTCTCGAACTTGACACATGGTGCTTGAATATTATAGATCTCTTAAGAAAGTGATATTGTGCGTCCTTGAGCGGCTTATGTTTAGTAGGGCTGACCAGAATAATGTGAATATTCGCGTATGCGCTTGTTAGGTTGGTATTCATTGCTCTATTTGGTATTCGGTAGCTTCGTCTTTTTTAAGTCACAAAAAATGTAGCCTAAATTACAATAAATTTCATTAGCAAAGGCCTTTAGGTAGAACAGTTATTGTTACTATATGGAAAATGTTAAAAATAAATAAATTCCACGACGCTGTTCATTTTACACTGGTGGGGGCTCATTTCTTTTCTGTGCTTTCTTGCATTGGTTTTGTAAATATAGTTAAAAAAAAAATTGAACCGACGCCAGAGCGTGCGCTGTGTCCTTCCTGTACAGAGGACTACAGGCTGAAAAATAGCCCATGTGCTGTTTAGATTATGGCCTGCAAAATATAGCAGCAATATTGTACTCTGTATTATAAATCTCAATAAATAAAATTTCACATTGTTTACATAATAAAATGAGATATTTAATGAAAAACATCACTATCAAAAACTGGGCTACAAGTGCACACAATACTATTTAGGGCTTTACTGAAAAAAAATACTGCAGTATGTAGCGTTGCAAATACCATAGAATTCCTCAGATTTCAGAAAAACTTATTGGGAAAAAATGCTTACAATGAGGTAGAGCTTTGTAAGATCTTGCAAGGACCTTATTATTAGCCTTCAGTAGGAATAAATTATAAATCACAAAAATAAACAATTAGTGTATCCCAAATTACAAAAACATGCAGACAATTCTGTCAGGGGTCACTTTACTCTTCGCTCGCTGCTACTGGGGGAATCCTTGTTAGTTTCTTTTCCTCCGGTTAGTAATATGCTTAAATTCAGCGGCTCGTCTCGACTGATCTGATGTCGCGTTCGAAAAGAGTGCTGCGTGAAGGCGGTGTGCCGCCCCACCCCGGATGTCGCAGGGACTAGCTGAGGAAAGGGAGCATCTCCCACGCTCGCTTTTCCCTTTCTCCCCCCACCGGCAGCCGCACGCTCCTCTCTCATGCGAGAGAGAAGTATGAAGGGAGTCAAACGGCTTCTCCCTACCCCCCCGCGCACCCGCACGTAACGCGGTCGGACAGGAAGAAGAGAGGGGAGGGGGAAAAACACGGCAAAACGGGGCAATGAAAAGAGGACGGAGACCGTCTGAGTGACCGTCAATCGATCAGGCGCGAGGGAAGAGCCCAATCCCCCATCCCCTAATGGGCGCAGGAAAATGTGGCGTACGAAACTTCGATGTTTAAAGTATTGAATCGAGGATTTTTACTATTCGAGGTAATCATTTCAGCACCATTTCTGTTTGTAACCACTCGCATTACTTTCTAACATTAATTCAAACTTCGTGAAAGACTGCCACAGAGCGTAGGAGTGAAAATCTCACTGGATTAACGAACTTGATGTGATCATACACAGTGGCAATGCATGTTTATAACAAACTGACGGTCAGTACAGATATTTGCACATTATATTTACTAAACCCGTGAATGAAAACACAGAAATGAATGCATCCGGTGCAAAAAGGACATTTGACAAGAGAAAGTAACCACTACACTACTACGGAAGACTGTACAGTCCATTAGATTCTAGCCAGAGACAGTTTCAGGACGACTCTGTGACAACTACTTTTTTTTTTTTATTGTGTCTCAAATAAAAGCAATGTAAATTTTAAGTTGTATTTAAACTCATCAAGCCCACCATCACAGTCACCCCACAACCTGTCAAAAACGCTACCTTTTTTTCACAGGTATGGTTACGTGATGGGAAACGGACACAGGTACTGGGTTCAGATTAGTAACTGCACCATGCCATACTACACTGTCCATTGGAAAAGCGCTATTAAAGCATGTTCATCCTTATTGCACAGACATCCTCTAGGTGAACACATCCGGATCAGTTTGAGGCCAAGTATGATTCATGGTCTGTGGTTTACATTACACTCAACAAGACCGCATCCAGTGTAACAGCACGTGGCTCAATATAGGACCCAGTCCAAAATTAATCAGATAGTGAAAAATTACTAAAATTGGGCTCGTTACGCTTAAAATAACTGGGCCATTAAATGTAATTGAGAAAGTTTCGTAGCCAACAAAGACATCTAATATATCTTCTGATTTCTGTAACTATGATTGGTATAATATGTGTAAGTAAACCTTTGCCTGTGAACACTGCATGACAATTAATTACAAAAAAATTAGTAGATATTTTAATCTATCTTAACGTTACTCCATTTCACGAGAGTGAATCGGGTTTTAGTCGTCTTTATGCCGCTTCAAGCCGCACTAGCTAACTAATAGTCGATATAGAAAGACAACGTTAACGTTACCTTAAAAGTGGGATCATGCAAGAAAACACCACAGCTAGGTAGTCAATCATAGGATATCCGTCAGGGTGAATGCATAACTAAATTTTGCACGAAATTAAGTTCCAAATGCGATATCTGTAATCAATAGAGTTCCAACATTGCCACTAGATGTCCATGTATGTAACTTAGTGGTCCTAAAGCAAGCTAATGACCACTGCTGGGTCTCGGAATCAAACAGGTTGTTTGGCCACCAGGCGCTCGCAGGAAGTTAAAAATCGATATAAAATAAACAACCGACCCATTTGAGCTAAACCAGCTAGTTATGTTGGGTCGTGCAGGTTGTCTTTAACTGTAGGAAGAGTTACGTTATCACGATCCAACAGAGCGCCAAAGCCCAGCACAGCCACCCACGTCAGCTCCTGAAACACTGCACAAAATGCTAGCTAACTAGCTATGTAGCTAGCCGCAAAGCTAACGAGGCATCACAGGGCAGGTGCAAAGCGTTTCGGAACGAAACACATTTCAGTTTGCGCGACCGAGGCAACATTTTTATAACTAACCTCATCGCTACCGCTCGTACAGAAGCCCGCCTCCCTCTGGCGCGCGAGTCGCTCATTGAGCCTCAGTAAGCGTAGTAACGAGGGGTCTTCTCGCAGCGTAAGCTCAACGTTGACGGGCCTCGGCTCTCTCGAATTAGCCGCCGCAGCTTCGAGCGCCAACCGACCGACTCCAAAGCGTTTTTCCGTTTTGAGACGACTGCGAGATGACAACGGCCGCCCCGGAAAGCGACAGCGTACTGGCGCCGATAGGCTCGCGCCCGCAAAGACAACCGAGGCTGGTAATCCGCCTCCAGCTGCCGCCATTATTATCCCACGACAACAACAACGACGACGACGACGCTCCGCTTTGGGGAAGAACAAGATGGAAAGGCGCGCGATTCCGCGACGAAAGGCATTGTGGGAAATTGAGTTTATTTATGTTTTACAATTGCTAAAGCTTTGTGGGTTGTTGTTGTTGTTTTTGCCGTGTTCCTCAGCACTACTGATGTGCCTGGAATTACCTCGAAAAATCATTTGAATTAATTTGGATGATACTATAACCCGAGGCCATTAAATGAATTAGGGTGTTTATGCTTGTAAATAGTGGGGCTGGCAGTATACAGCTTAGGTGAAGGTCTTGTGTGGTTTTAATCCTCACTTTGCTTAAAGATGCACACATTTAACCCTTACATACTATTCGGGTCGAATTTGACCCGTTTGGACATTTATAGGCAGTGAAACCACCCTAAATATAAATATATTTTTTTAAGGCTGAAATTTTATGACTTTTCCTAAAGTGACCCAAAATTGACAAAAAAATGAATATATTTGTTTCCACTCATTTTTTGTTCAAGAGCTACACATCTTTGTACGTTGGTTTGTGTTCTGGGTCGATTCACGCACGCGCTAACGGGGCCTCTCTCTCCGTGGCTTGCTGAGCGTGGCGGAAGTGACGTCACAAGCAGACGCGGCGGTCATCAGTAAGAGAACACGGGGTTTGGTTTGTCAGAACGCTAAAAAAAAAAAAAAAAAAAAACTTTACGTGGTATGATTGACACATTATTCTTTATCAAAATACAACGAATATATATTTTTTGCTAGCTAACTAATTCACAAGTTATAATGCCACAGCATTGCAGTGTAGCTTGCTAGTGCTACTGTTTATATCTTGATGCAGACAATTATAATAAGCTGAATGTAAAACTGAGAGTAGCTACATTTTGTTTTTAAACGTTTGAATAGCTGATCGCAGCGGAGGAGTCAGTGATGCCCAGCCAGCTCTGCAGTACCGCTGTACTGTTTTGCCTACACCTAACTTTCAAGCTGTCAATGAGTTGAATGGGACCTGTTGAAGCAGGAAAAGGCATTGTGTATGTCTGGGACGTTTTCCTGCTACGTTCATTGCAGTGTAATCCACCGAGTGCTGCAGTGTCTACACGTGTTTGTTCCCACCTGATTTCACATAAAGGCTCTTAATTCATGAAACCTTAAGCTCTGTTTGATTAGTGCTGTTGCATGGTTGGAGCAAACATGCACTGCACCCTGTAATAGCTTTAACAAAACGTCTTCTGGGGCTTATTTTGTATAATTACGTATGCGTATAATGATTACTTTAATGCAATGTACATAATAAACCCTCTTTTTCTAGAGGTAAGCAGGTGTTTTAGATACTCTTTCAGATTTTCAGATGTATTGCACAATTTTAAAGGAGGATGACTTTCCATCTCTGGAAAGCCGCTCCAGCTGCTGCTGCTGCAAAAAAAAAATACATTGGCCTTTTTGTCCTCCTGGTGTAGAGGAAGAGGAAGAAAGGGAGCTGAAGATCTGCGGTCCTCAGTGAGCCATGGCTACCAGAGGATGAGCAGCATGACGTCATGGAGCCGTTTATCTTTGTGTGGACCTTTTGTTTGTTTTTGTCAGAAGTGCTTGATAAACATGGAATACTGGTTATTTATGTTATGTTTGTGTGCTTGTGCCCCTTTTGTAAAAAAAATAAAATAATAATAATAATAATTGTTTAAATTTAAGTATTGGATCTGTATGTATCTTTTTATGACCTAACTGTAGGATGAGTTGTCCAGAATCTTTTTCTACTCAGTAATAAGACACCCAAGCATCTGAGGGATGTAAAATGTTGGTCTGCCTTGTGTATGTTTTCATCCTGACATTATATTTCACACAAAGTGGTTGGATACCTCACAAAGAATTGTATGTAATAAATAAAACCACGGAAATCGGCTTTGTTGAGTGAAAAGGTCCGTTTCAACATGGAGTTGTCACTGTATAACTTTCTTATTGTGTGTGTGTGTGAAACCTAATTGTCAAATCACGCGAGACTGCCGCGATACTTCGCCAGGCGGAGCGAGCCGCGGAGAAGCGGCCTCCTGTTTACTGTATACTCTTGGGCTAACCTGGTGTGCGTCGAATTTAAGCAAAACCTATGAATAAATATTTGGGTTTTCAGTCCAGCGATCGGAATATTTTCTAAGAAATATTGCCGCCGGCTCCTCGTCCAAGTCCAATACTTCAAAAAGAGGTGCTTTGATTTGCTCAGTTGTACGTCGGTCATATTTGGCTTTTGTTAATTGGTTTAGGTTTTTCCAATGGGAGGGTTACGAACACACTCAGGCGCAGTCACGTGGGCTCATTGTCATCATGTCGGATAAAAGAAAATATGATAGTGGAGCGCAAAAAAAACTAAAAGAAAAGGAGGCGCGTGAAAGTGAGATGCTCAAAAGAATTCCAAAAGTGACGATGCGACTCCAGCTGCGGTACTACCCCCCCCTTTATTGAACAATAACACATACATACAACTTGCGTCAGGAATATATAGATCAATGTACAGTACAGTTCTAAGAACATTGTGACAGAACCGCACCTGGTTCTCAATTCTATCATCATGAAGCTCTCCTCAGACTGACGCATGCAGCGCGGCAGGTTCATCACCTAACCTTGCCGAAGTTAAGTTGTTACGTAGAGCTGAGGTTCGGCTAAGGTGGTGGCATAGTGTCTTTGCTGTGTTGTGGTTCCTCTGTCAAAATTGCTGTAGTGGTAATCCTGTTCTTATATTTTTCGCTTGCCATGGTAATCTCTCTTTTCTTTTTCTCTCTAATGCACACACATACACCTTGCTCACCTTTGCATTCTTGTGTTGTGATGGCAATTAATTATAACTTTAAACTCCGTCATAGCATATGTCTCTCCCTCTGTTTATAGTCTAGTGTCGGTATACGGCCCCAACGATGGCTCAAGCCCAGGGACCCCCTTCACCCTAAGTCCGCACCTGCCCGCACGTATTAAATGAATTACAGGTTCACGAAAGGGGGTTGAATCATGGAAAAGGGTGACAATTGGGAAATCTTGAAACAGTCAGTTTGTACAAGGTTAAGTCCTTGTATTGTTTGCATTGGGACCAAGTGGGACAAGTCAAGGAGAGCCTTGACACTGTCGAGAGAACATGCCTACTATACTGCGAGATATGCAGGGGTTTCCACCACAACAGAATTCTAAGTAGGCTCCAACAAGCTATTGGGCAGAATCCTGAAAAGGTGATACTGTAAAACTGTCCATGAGCATATACCTATATTGTTTGGACGGGAACGCGTGGCAACAGTCAAAGAGATGACTGAGATCCAAAAGCGTTCCCATGGAAAAATAGGCACTTGCACTCCTTATTACATTGTACTTGATAAAAATGTTACAAATATTGGTAAATTCATGCAAGCACCTGAAAAAATGACTCTTGCGTAACCTAAAAAAGCAATAAATAAATCGGTTCCCGATAAACAGCCGCACAAAGGAGTAAGTACATCGGTGTAAGGAGGGACGGAGGGAACCCATGAAACGACATTGTGGCTGTCTGTCTGATTGACTGACTGACTGAGTATATGTTTCTAAAAGTTCTTCTTCTGAGAGACGCACATGCCAAAATATCAAAAATAACTAATGTTTTACCACTAAGTATACCTGAAGATAAAAGAAACAAAAATACAACACCCTAACGCTAAACAGGAGACAATATAATAAAAATATGAAAAAGTGGCCAAGCATATTTTAAGTTATTTTACTGAGTAAACACTAAACAGCTAAACAGCCAGCAACCGAGATTGTATAAACAACTCACTCCAAGGCATATCTGTTTCTTCATAGCAGTAAAGTTGGGAGGCTTCTGATGAGGACTGTAAGGCAATAACATTTATTCAATAACAGATATTGAGCCGAGCCACAGCCTTTAATGTCCGTACTACCGAGCTTGAGTGGCTACTACAGAAAATCCAAATAGCAGGGTGCTCATGCATCACACTCAAATATACACCCCCCTTATTATTTTGTCAGATAAAGTGTAGGTTGGGATTAAACTCTGAAACCTTGCCAGAATAAACTTGCAACTCTTAGACCACGACACTCTGGGTTCAGTTATTACTCAGACCCAGCAGAGAATTTGCTCTGACTCGTGAAACATGGCACCTGAACAATGAATCTCCTAAAACAGTGACATTGTGCTTCCTTAAGCAGTTTATGATCACAACATTATTATTTCAACTTAGTTTGGAAAAGTTCAGAAGTTTAATGTGTCTCGGCTGTAGTGATCTGCATACACTATCCTAAAACTCCCGTTGTGTGGAAAACACAACAGTTAAACAAGCCACCTGACTCTTACTGGCTACTGTAAAAACAATAATATAATCACACTTCTGTTTCGAGAAACACGGAGGTCATGTGAAAAATATTGTGAATAGACGAAGCGTCTCTCTGCAGCCAATAACAATTCTACCCACACCGCAGAACACACCCCAGCAATATGGAACATACTGTATAAAAGGACAATTATGACAATAACAAACACATTAAATCAATTTAAATAAAATTTTAACAAAATTCTAAGCTATTGCAAAATTATGCTCTGTAACACCAGGGCAAGCAGGTTGATACAACTGCAGTGTTAAACACAAATACAAATGATCAAGTCCGGAAGTACAGGGGCAAGGGCAAGAAAAACGAACAGTAAAAACAAACAGCACAAAATGCACTAACGACAAGAAGCGGCAAGACTCAACAACATGAATCTGATACAGAAGTCCCTTTATAGTGCTATTGATAAGATGACAGTAGAAACAGGTGAGTGTGGGTGGAGGTGCTGATCAATAGGTCGTTAACGTCTAACGATGGTAGGTCTTCCCAGAGGGGGTGTGACACAAGCAAAATTGTGAATAACTGTGAATGACAAAGAGGAAGCACATACTGTCACACAAAAGTAAGACACTTACTTACTTTTGGTTTCACATGGTGCCTTTATTGCTTATGCAGACTGTCCACTGTCCACATCAACACAAGTAGGTTATACAAGTGACTCATGTTTTTACAACTGTTTTAAAAAATGCCACAGTCGGAGCTAACATATAGCATTCACACAGCAATTTATCATTTGGGAAGGTGGTCCTTCTCCATCTAGATTAATATGTCTGTTCTCTGGGCCATTTCAATGTGAGTATTTACAAAGGTCTAACTTGACAACCTGCTCTACAGAAAAAAGCCTTAGTTCGGTGAGAAGAGGTCCTCTGTTCACATTTTAGACACGCTTGCATATGATTGGAAATCCATTTGGCCTCAGCTGTTAAAAAACTCTGCCTGTTAGGGCAAAATAACCACACCAGCTCCTGAAATGTACAACATAAATCTAACATAAAAGGCTCTACTGCTCATAAGTTCTTGAAGAACCTAGTTATTTATATCAGATTAGACTTTGGTGGAGCAAAGCACAGCTGCAGTGAACAACTGCACAAGCATGTCTGGGCATTTCTGCATTAATGTTCAAAACTGTCTGAAAGGTCTGGAATTTCCAACTCCGGTTCTGGAAAGCTTCTGCCTCTGATCAACCTGATTCAGCTATTGAAATGTGCTATAAGATAATGATGTAAATAGGGTGTATCAGAGTACGTAATCCACTAATCTATGCAGTAACTCTTCAGGGGCAAAGTGATTGATGATGCCTACAATTGTATTTAAGAAGTCCATGCTTCCTCATTGGTAATTAGTCTTCTTCCAACAGGCTTTATAATGGAAAACAGGTGGTCAAACATTATGTGAAAAGACCTGTATTCAAATTCCATATGAAAATGTGGGATTAAGGTCCTGGCCAATGGAAACTGTGAGCGATTGTTATGGCACAGTGGCTTGTTGGTCTCGGGTTAGGTTTTTTTTTTCCCAGTACAAAAATTTTAAACTTAAATGTTAACCTTACTCTAATATAGTGTTAGTCTGCTCCCAGTGGTGCACTCCTACACAATTAGGTTTGCTTGTACAGCTTGTACAACAATTTAATGTATGTGGATTACATGTTGTGTGATTCAAAACTGTCTCCTCTCCTGATGATTTAGTTCTCAAACAGAGTAAAAAAAGGTTCTGCTTGTTCTCCAACATAATTTAAAGTAGAATGGCTTAGAAGGATGTACAGGTTTCGACAGTGCACAAATATTACTGCTGGTATGGGGAGGTTGTAAGGAGGACAATTTTATTTTATACTGAGCAATAAAAAGTATTGTAAAAAAAATTGTAATATGGGCTTGGTGCTGCCACACACTTGTCCTCCGTCTGGTCCCTCTCTTGGCCTCCAACCGCTCTTAATATCTGCAGGCTTTCTCTGTTCAGGGCTCTTGCAATAGGGCATCAGCAGTGGTGTTTAGATGCCCTGCAGCCTGCTGGGTGGTGAACCAGTAAGGGTCGCCTTAACTCAAGCTGACCAAACCCACTAGCTATATTTCTAGGCTAAGGTTGAGGCTGAGCTTTGGCAAAGCATATCTTGGACAATGGTGCATCGAGGGGCAAGACCTTGGAACTCACAACTGCACTCGAGGCACACATCTTTGCTTAGTGAGCCACCCGGAAGCCATGTAAAATACAATTATTATACATTTATGCCAAAAAGGAGCTTGTACAGTCTGAGGGCAAAAAAGGAGATTGTACAGTCTGAGGGCAAAAAGGCAGGGTTCTACATGTGCATGTGCCTGCTCTGATCTAACATTCAAACCATTATGCATAATGCATTATTTTAAATACAATTATTTGTAAGCAGGAGTTTAGCTCTTTTGCAAAATGCAGTGACATGCACCAAATTTACGTAATTTCCACGTTACTTTGTGATATTTAGCCTCTTTGTCTGCAGGTGCTTAACACTGGCTCTTCAGAAACAAGTGTTACAACTTCATGTCAGTCAGGAAAACATAACGTTAGCATAGAACCTTTAGTACAGTCTCCAATAAGTTTACTTTTTGTATGCGCCCCAAAGAGCTACCAAAGCTAGTAGCTTTGTTAGTCCACGTAGCATCTGTTAATATTTGATGTTAATTTTTGCACAAGGTTGTTTTTTTTCTCTCTCTCTGCTCCCCAATCAAGGATAGTTTGCACCACCATAGACCCTCTTTAGACCATGGTTTGCTGCTCCCAGACTAGTCTAACTGTTTTTTTTTTACAGCAGGAAAGATTATGCACATTGCAGATACAACAAATGCAAACTGATCCATCTATTAAGGGTGGAATAAATTATACTCGTCAATGTTCTTCATTTTTGCTGCCGTATGGTTAATAAAATTGTTAGCTTTGCTTTGTTACCACAAATGTTAAACTTATTAAAATTAAGCTTTTAGAAAGGAAGGCTAGCCACATGCAAAACATACAGTCTCAGTGCTATGCAGTTTATGAAAACCACAAAAGGGCTCAAAGTGAAAAGACAAAGTTTGTGACTGTGAGGCTTCACCTTTTCCAATAGCTTAGCTAGAAAAGATTAGAAACTGTAACAGTCTACTACGGCAGCATCAAGGCCAGGTGTCTCTTAAGGGATGACATAACAGCAGCAATTTTGATTCTGTTAGGGATATAATTTGTATCAAGAAACACGTTAAACAAAGGACTCGGATCTGACAGCACTTCTTAAGAACAGTGGTGGGGGCAGCGTTGAGCCGACAGGCGGAAGCAACCCCTCCCAACAAGAAGTTTCAAAATAAAAAGCATAAATAATAATAAAATAAATAAGCTAAGACAAAGTGACAAAATGTTAAGGGACTTGAGAAAGTAGTTGTGTTTGTAGGAAGGTGTTAACTTTTAAATGAATAATATAATTTTATAATCAACACTGTTGCCTTCATCGTATAGATACTGACTAAAAATGACTCTCCTCAACATCCATTTATATTTTGCAAGAAATAGGTATTGTACAGATCATAAATTCTTTAGAACACCAATAGTACTTGTGTTTTTTGACTGAGGTAGGATGCAATGTGTGGATGCCAACTTTAAATGCGGCTACCACTGCTCTGTGCACACTATAACTACACACATTGATGAAGCACATCTACGGAATCATTTTCTGTTTTATTTGTCATGACACCACAGTAAATAATAGCATTACTTTTAAGCAGTTACAACACATTTTCAGGTATGACAGCTGAATCTAATAATGTGCATAGAACTTTGTTAGTCATTTTTAAACTGGGTGGAAAGGCCTCACAAGTTGTACGGTGAGGACACTTCATATATCAGTGAGAGAAAACCCTTTTATTTTCTTAAATAATAATGTGTATTAGGGGAAAAGGAGAAACTGAGATTAAGCCCAAGCTTGCTGTTTCTGCTGGAACTCCGAGATCCTGTTCTCCATAATGGGACGGAAGTGACGGATCAATCCCTGTGCAGAGAAAAGCAAGGAGAATTAAATACAATTAATAAAAATATTTTAAATATTAAACATTTGAAAGCACAATTAATATAAGTACTATTGTTTACGTTTAGGTGTTAAAGCATTATCTTTCATAGTGTACCTGTACTGGCCATGCAGCTCCATCACCCAGAGCACAAATGGTATGACCCTCAATCTGTTTGCTGAGCTCCCAGATCATGTCAATCTCTGCTTCTCGTGCATCTCCCTTAACAAAGCGCCACATCATCTTATTCATCCAATCCACTCCTGAGGGAAAAAAAGAAAAATAATATATCAATTGTAATGTATTAATACTTATATCAGGTCAAAAGACTGAAACTTTTCTGGTCTTCTTCCAATAGTAACAATATAACTGCACCTACTGTGCTCAAAGGATTATATTCTATGAAATGCTCATATTTTGTTGATCATATTGACATACTGTATATGCCACATTGACCTAGAAACCAACAGTGACACTGATGTGCACTTCCTCACCTTCCCTGCAGGGGGTGCACTGGCCACAGCTTTCATGCTTATAAAATTCAATCAAACGTGCGATAGCTCTGATTATATCCGTCTGTGAAGAAACGAAAAAAAAAGTTCAGTTTACATTTCTGTACTCTGTGATTACTTAAACTTTGTTTCACCACCCCGAAAGTCACAAGCTTCCATTTTGTTCTGCTTTAACAATGTTTGCAACTATACAGTACACTCAGTGGCCACTTTATTAGGCACACCTACTGTAGGTGTAACAGTTACTGACTGTAGAACATCTGTTGCTTTGCACAATTTGGCAGTCCCCCTCTATGGGAGATGTACCCAAAAAAAGGGCCAACAAATGTAAGCACAAGCTAGGTGTCCCTAATAAAGTGACCACTTGTTGGACCACCCTCATAGTTCATGCTTAGAATATAGAATATGCTTATAGGTCATACAAACCACAAAAACAAAATGGGCACAAATGCTCTCTGTAGCCATGACTGCAATTACACAAAACAAGTTTGCAAGTTTCAAGATGGTTTAAACAGATTAATAACCATGTCTACAATCTGTTAAATATTGAAACATTTTCTTTTTCCTTCATATTACAGGCCTTTAAACTTTTTAAAAAGGTTGTTTAAACCGTGGCCACTCACAGATTTGTCCATGACAATGAGTGCTGCAGTGCCCAGGCCAGTTTGAGCCTGTAAGAGGGCGTCAAAGTCCATCAGAACGTCTTCACACACGTGTTTAGGGATGAGTGGCGTGGACGAGCCACCAGGAATCACACACAAGAGGTTATCCCAGCCCCCACGGACACCACCTGCAGCAGAGATCAGGTTACAAATCCAATTTCACAGATTGCAGACAATTATACAGCTGAACAGAAAAACATACTTTGAAGACAAAGACAAAAACGTTTTACTGAGCTTGACAACTTTGGCCACACTTAGTTACTGTGGCTATCTAGGTAAAGCTTCTGAAAAATATCTGGAGTCATTTAGCTACCACAAAACATAATAGATCAGTTTTGGAGATCAGGAGAGGTCTTGTGTAGAACCCAAAGCAAGGCTTGAATTACTTTAACAAAAGCAAAAAGAAAAAAAATTGAGTGCGAGGAAAAAAGTGAGTCTTAAGAGGTTAAAGTATTATCAGTGGGGTGAAATGAAAACATTGTAGCAATACGAAAAACTGGGTGGAGTGGGAACAAAGCACTAGACCAAATAAAATAAATAAAAAAGCCTGCAGATATTAAGAGCGGTTGGAGGACAAGAGAGGGACCAGACGGAAGACAAGTGTGTGGCAGCACCAAGCCCATATTACAATAAATAAATAAATAAGAGTCATAGGCTATGACTGGGGAAAAGTAATCGATTCTTAGATTCATTGTGATTCTCTCTTGAACAATTAATGCACATCATAACCTGACTTTTACATTATGCTTACGTATAATTTTAATTGTAAAAATGTCAACAGTACCAAACATTTCTAATGAAAAATAAACAGCTTGGGCTGTTGAATTTTAATTACTGAAATGATTTAGTATTCAAATGCATTTAAATATTAATGAGCTTATAATTTTGTACCATCACAGACAGAGCAAACATTAGTAATAGAGCAAAACTATACAGTCGTATTGCATGAAAGCAACTAAAATAACGAGGCATATCGTACTTTTATCATAAACTTTAGTGTTTCAGATTTGTTTTATTTATTTAGCCACAGTATAGTTTCTGGTCACTGATATTTATTTCAATTTTACATTGAAAATCTGCCGTCCTCCACACATCCTTATTCAAGAATAATTCAATTGGGCCAAATCCCAAATGGCTTCTTATTCACCATATATGCACACTATATAGGTCATATGTAGTGCACTACATGCCCAATAGAACTCAATTTGAGATTCAGCCACAGAAACAGAGCGATTCCGAGAGTGCCTGTTAGAAATTGTTATTGTAATATCACTTCCAGGACATCCAACTAGTTTGTTTTAATAAAATTTGTAAATTGACACATAATTAAATATATGTGAAAATAAAGCATAAATGACATGCATTTATTCAGACCCCTTTTCATATAACAAGCAACACCAGGGTACTCAAACCAAAAAGCTCAAGAAAGTGCGTTACTTAGATGACGAAAGGTAGAATATGGGATCTTAAAGCTACAGGATGCATGTTTAGAATTTTACCCTCTCTGGTAGAAAAATGCTATTGCAAGCTACTTGCGGATGAACATTTCATAACGTGGGTTGTGCTGCATCCCCACCACACAGATTAATCTCACAACTGCGAGTGCCAAGTCAATACGTATCCAGAGAAACCGCATAATGCACACGAAGTACAATGCCTAAATAGTAATGACACCAATGGTGTACGGATATACTATTTAGTACAGTAGAATGAAGTTTGGGCCCATGTGAAGTCACTAGGCCCATGAGTCGCGACTCTGAGGGTATAATCATCTCCGCTGTTATCGTCGTTTGTTCAGTATTACAGAAGTGTTATAAGAATAAAATTAACTTTATTGTGCACATCAACGTGACTGTCATAGTTATTGAGTACCAGATGAAAGTGCAAAACTTCTCAACAAGTGCTTGCTGCTCTGTCTGAACCTACAGCTGTATGCCCGTGTCTCGTCTAAGCCGTGGTGTAACTGTGCTCGTTTTGCAGGATCATAAACAGTATCGTTCATCTTCCTGCTCCAGTGGATAATCTCACCTGTATACTATAGAACTGCTAATGTAATCATAAAGACTTCTATTCACAATGTGATCATGTTACCTTCTCCTTGTAAGACTGTCTACTGTAGCTACCTATAGTCCCACTATCCGATGTCACCCAGAACAGGACAGGTTCCCTTTTGAGTCTGGTTCTTCTCAAGGTTTCTTCCTTATGTTGTCTCAGGGAGTTTTTCCTTGCCACTGTCTGCTCATTAGGGCTCTAGATCTACATCAGGATTTCTGTAAAGCTGCTCTGTGGCAATAGACATTATTAAAAGAGCTATACAAAAAAAAAAAATATTATTAATTGAATAAACAGCACATTAGTCTAAATTCACCACAGGTGAGGGGCTCTCCCCGAGCCTCCGCACATCTCTGAGGCTAATAGACGCAAGCTAGCCCACTAACTCTAGCTAGCTAAAATACAGTGTAAAGAACAAAACTATCACATCTGGTCACTTCCAATGTGTGCATTTTTATTACCCGATCAGTGTTCTCTGTGTATTTTGTTCTCCAGCCTGTCAAAAAAGGCACAAGCCAAACTAATGGTTAGCACGCTAGCTAAAACCCATACCAGAGAATAAAAAGGCATAGTATCAGTGAAAAATAAACACACCAAAGGCTCAAATCACTTACTCTCGCCTAATATAACAGAGAAACTCTCAAAAACCTCCCGTTAGTCACTAGTCTCTCGCTAAACAACTCACAACTGGGTAATGATACAAATTCCACAAGGATAAATCGACTGACTATAATACACTAGCTTCCCACCAATTACAGAACAAATCAAGCTAAACAAAAAAGCTAAACATCATCACTTCTGAATAATTTCTCCTCATTGGACTCCCTCACTCCTGATTGGCTGCCGGCTCTCACCTCGGACAGTGTAGCTGGACTTCTTTCATGCCTCAAGCTGGCGCGTGATGACGTTTGACGTATCTGAGGTGTCCGATCGAAATTCCTTGCCAATTCAAGCCCGAGAGCTCTGATTGTGAATTACTGCAAGTTACCATTACAGGATTATCTTAATGCTTGTTGTTTAGCTTTATTTTACATCTGTAGGTCTACCATTGTAATGGAGTTAAAAATAGCTTAATTGAATTCATTGTGAATTCCACCAAATTGTAATTTATGTATTTTTGATAATTATGTTTCATGCACTGTTTTTGTAAATGTTTGTGTCGTTTATGGTGCGTTCATTGCGGTTGAGTTTCTGCTTCACCATTGCAACATCTGTTGTGCGTAGCTGCAGTTCCGCACTAGTTGTCTCACGCCAGTTTCTCACGCTTGCCGTTGTCTGGCAAGCTCTGATACAGGCTTTGCCAAAGGTAAGGCACAAAAATGAGCAGCAGAAATATTTTTACATTTATAAAATGAAATAATGATGCTCATTATTTCTGTACTTTATTAACAGTCATAGCACCTAAACGGCATGGTTTTATTTCACTTTGTTAAGTATTTTAGGCTTAAATTAAACTTGTTTTTGGCCATGCTGTTCATCTGTTTTTAGTTACCGTAGCATTTCTGTCAGCTCCAACCAGTCTGGCCATTCTCCATTGACCTCATCAACAAGATCCGCAGAACTGCAGCTCACTGGATGTTTTTTCTTTATTGTACCATTCTGAGTAAACTAGAGAC